>OY986438.1:87265936-87605936 GCA_963920525.1 Dichetophora obliterata | reverse complement strand
TTTGTTTAATGTACTCAAAATCTTTAAATCTCTTTTCAAAATTGTTTTCTAAATCTTCAAAATGGCAATATATATAGAAAAATCAAAAAATGATATTTCAAACTCATCAAATATAGTTTTCAAACATGGAAAGTGCCACATTTTTTTCATGTCTAAATCGTATTCAAAAATGTCTATCTTTTTAAAAAAACCTTTGACTAAGTCGACCAAATCAAAAATACATTTGTTTTTACCTTGACGTGAAATATTAAGGCCATTTAGGTGTGTCGTTAAGTCGGTCAAAAATGCTAAATTTATATTGAATTCTGGAGATCTAATTTCATCTAAGAATTCAAAATTTTTTGATTCCATTTCTATGAATTCAACAATTTCAATTCTTAATTTAAAGAAACGCTCCAGACATTTTCCTCTGCTTGAAAAATCGTCATACAGCTAACGTCACCTCTAGTGTACTGGACTGATTACCGTAATTTTTATTTGTTCTGCTGAAAATTACTAACTAAAATCGTCCATTTTTTGAATTTATTTTACGGCTGACAACGCTTATGCACAGCTGAAATGATCAGTGCTCATAGCCTCTGTGAAAATTTTTGCTTAAAATATCCGAATTGAATGATAGAATGGTTATTATTAATTAATTTAATTTAAAAACAAGGAAAATGTTTCGCGGGGGTCGTGTAACCTTTTTCCCTGGATGCGCGTCTGCTTGTAGCTTATGCTTTAGCACAGGCAACAACAAAATACATTGCATACCGACGAGCACATGCAAGTGTTGTTTTTTGTGGCATAGCCAACAACGGAATCTATTTTTAAGCAAAGCACGGATCAGAACTTGGGAAGGGGGCTTATTTTAATAAAAAAATATTTGTTTCATTGTGTTATATTTGAGATAACGAGTTATTTATAATAAAAAAGATGATTTGGTTTATTTCATTTGGTCTGCCGAAAGTTACTACCAAAAATCGTCCATTCTTTGAATTTTATTTACAGCTGACAACGCAAAAGCACAGTTAAAATAATCAGTGCTCATAGCTTTTGTAAAATTCCGAATTGAATATTAGAATGGTTATTATTAATGAAATTAAGTTTCAAACAAGCAAAATCTCTCATGGGGGTCATGTCCCTCACCCCCTGGATGCGCGACTGTGTTTCAATTTATGCGTTGGTACCGCCAACAACAAGAAGTGACGAAATGGTGTCAACTGTCATTGAGACGGGACGTAATGTAAGAAAACATTGTAGAAATTATAATAGGCAGTAGCCAGGCAGTTGTTTGGCGTAAATAATTGCACGTTCCCGTACAAGTTCAATTAAAACTTCGTCATCCATAGCTGTTATATAGAACTATTAATTGTGAAAGCTCAAGGAACTTTTTTTTGTGAGCGTATACCATTGAGCCCGAAAGTTGTGGAGCAGTTCCTTGCTGCTGAATACAGGCAATTTTTGGATTGTGCCAGAAGCTAGCAGCCAGCAAAACCGGCATAGCGCTTAATCAAGCGCCACCCCACCAGCAGCGAGCGCTAACGCACCCGTACAACCAGCACTCCACCCTAGGCCAACACCAACACCGTCGATCGTCACTGCACTTGCCAGTATCGTGGACAGCTTCGCGTAAGTTGTGAGATTCAATTATATCTGTGTCGATGGGCGATATGCTCTTAAAGCTCGAATTATTGTAGGCGTAATGTAAAGTTTCGTGGAAATCCAAATTCAACGGATCATTACGTCCATGTGCTTTATGTTACGTTTATTATAATCACTTGTTTAATAAAGTATTGTTTGAAACAATAAGTGAAAGAACGCACAGCTCAGTTGACATTAGACCACATTACTTTGCTTCTGTTATAACTGGACCTTAAGTCTGAGTCGATGGTTTCGAGAAACCTGGCTTCAGACTGTTCAAGAGGCATATGTCTTAAGCGCCTATAGACTATCGACACAGTTTTATAACAAAATAAGAAAAGTAGCTTCTTAAAGTAATCTAAAATAAAGTTTTTATTCTTAACCTTTTTTACAACTCAACGACTAAAACAAAATTCTTAAAAAAATGCGACTTAGGAAGAAAATTTAAAAATGTTTTTGAATTAGTACTAATTCGGATGATTTTTTTTTACTCACACAGATTTATTATATTACAACGTAGTTAGAGGAAAGCAAATCAATTCAAAAGAAAATCTTTTTTAAGAAATAAAAAACAAACAAACAAACATAAATATTTTCATATGCATATTTTACAAAAAGGTAAAATTGATCATATTGATCAGAAACACAAAATCGCACAATATATAATAAAACGATATTTTTTATAATCAAAACAATTATTTATCTTTAAATATGTGGTCTAAAGATGGCTTTGTTCGATCGCTTTTCCAGAACCGGAGGGCAAGTAAAATAAAAAAACACTCGTCAACTAAGAAATTATGTAACATAAATATAAATAAATATATACTATGTACATATTTTTTTACTTGTTCGTAAAGAAAAAGAATTAAACCATTTCCATGCAAATTCCATAACTTTAATTTAAACATTTACAAATATAAGTATAAAAAATGTAACAGTTTGTTTTTGAAATAACTAATAAATATGTATATTTTTATACATGCGAACAAACAAACTTGACCTTGTTCACATAAAAACATTATTATGATGTACATGCATATGTATAGATATATTGAAACCTTTGAGTACAGAACTTGGAGAGAGAATTTTATTATTCGAATTTTAAAAAAAATATGAAAACTCAGCAAGAATGCTTTAGCTATGTTGTTTTAACAGTTGAACGCTTTCTCTAACCCTGAAATAGCATATTATATTTTTTAAACATTATTAATTTAATTAATTGGTGTTTAATCATTTTAATATTTGTAACTTTCATAATGAAGTTCTTTAAAATTTATGGCCCAAGAAAATTTTCACACACACACACACGCAACTAATATTATTTGGATGTTTATGCTTTTGTCAATTTAGATTCAATATTCTTGCTGTATTTTCACTATTTTTGAAAGTGTGTAAACAAAAAAAATAAAACAATTTTAGATTACAAAAACAAAAACTGTGCTTACAAACGCTGTGCAGCAACATTTTTTTTTTTATATACAATGAAAAGAACATGTTTATTAAATTTAAAAACTTCAACATTTTTTCTTAATATTAATGCAAAGAGCATTTTCAGAAAATTTAAATATGTTTACTTAATTGTCTTAATAAAATGCAAAGAGTATTTATATAAAATGTAAATACTTTTACTTATTTTTTTTATATAATGTTAATAAACCTTTTGTAATATGAGTAACTAAAGTTTAATATTTTTATTTGGTTAAAGGAGGAATAATGCTGCGCATAGGTCAAAAAGAGGAAAATCGCCTCTTTTTTATACAGGTTATTTTTTCTCTTTTAAGTTTTTATTGCGTTCAGCGGTGCTGCACCCTAAGCACGTGAATTATTTGTACAGCGAAGGTACAAAATGGCTGGTGCCAACGAACCACATGGTGCCACATCTCGCGAACTGCTTCTGGCACACAAGCACGTGCTGTCGGTGCCAATCTTTTGTCCGCGGGTCACTAACCAGAGAGGTGATGCCACCTTGGTGAGGAGGCAGCCTCTGTCTGTCTTGTTAGGGTAAACCAGGGGCGCTCTAATCGGGCGCCCTCAAAACAAAATAAACAGGGCTGCTGTCTCCCAAGATGGCAACACCACTCCACAGCGACGAGCGGAATAGATTTTTTTTTAATTTTATTTTTCTGGTTTTGAGCGTCGGTCATGTGCCCGGTAAAATTTCGCTCCGTTACATGCGTTCACGAAAACCTAACTGCCCATGTCCTCAACTGCACTGACAAGTGAAAGCCGAAACACATTGACTCTAACAGGCGTCCACCGACAAAATGAAAACTTGCCCTCAGAGAGAAATTCTCGACGACTTGATTATAATGAACGCAACAGCGACAGTCTGTATTTCATATAAAATATTAACAAACTCTTCTGTGTTCGCTTTTGTCGTCTATTAAATTAGAAATAGATTGAACTCTGCAGCAGCAACAATTGTGGTCGTGTTCTCTCTTTGTCGTGCCGTCTTCAAAAAATACATCTTCATAAGAAAACATGCGTTCTATTTTTTGACAATTGGCATTCGTCGCTTGTCGCAGTCAATGAGTATTGGCTATGAACTGAAAAAGTTGTACTGTTCTGCGGAAGATGCTATCGCGACGTAGGTAGAAAAATTCAGTTTCTCTCACTGATTTTCTGTTCATGCAAGAAAGAGATGAAAAACAGTTCAGTGCAAGTTATTTCTCAGTTTAAGTTCTGTGTGTTTATGTGTTGCTTATGTTCTGTTTGATTTAAGCTATGGGTCTTTGAAGCAGACAGGATGAAATTTTGACTGAGCACAATTTTATATTTAATTTAACTCATTTTAAAGTTTTTAATGTTTTGTTATCTTTTATTTAGATAATTACCCAGCAAGCAAAATGAGCTCACGAAATCAAAAATTTTTCGTGCAACTCACAATGAGCTCTCTATGAGGTAAGTATTAGATTTTAGAGGCAAATAGAAAATACAATGAGTTGTGAAGTGATAATGAGATGAAATGAAAATAAACCGAGATTGGAAGTTGTCTGGATTGGAAGATTGCCATGAGCTAAGGACTGCATGCGAAAAAATGCGGAATGCTTTTAATTGTGGTGTTTTTGAAACGGCCCTTAAAAATTTTTTTTACTTTATTTACGCAAAAATATAAAATATTTTACAAAACGATGGATTGCAGCTGCCAAAATATGTGATGAAGCGTGTGTACAGAATTTGATGAGAGGCATCAAACGTAAATTCCGGAATTTTTATGTTACCCCACAGTGAGCTAAAAATGTAAACATTTCAATAAAGTTTGTTTAATTTATGGTTTTTTATATGGTCTCAATTAGTTGATTATTTCAGCGAACCACTGGCTTCTTCCACTTAAAATATTTTTTTTTTCAACACATTAGGGTGCCATCCAAAAGCTTAAAACAACAAATATATATGTATACGACTTAGACAATGCTAAATGTAAATTAGTTAGCTTAGATGCGAAGCATGAAGAAAATTTTTTTTTATTCCATTGATGCATACGTGCAGAGATTAACGATAAAATCATTAATTTATGCAAGACTGTCACAACTTATTCGAAATCTTTGAGGAGACCGTTATAAAGTTTTTAAATTACTCTAGCTGTCACAAGGCGAGCGCGGCAAAAGTGTTCGCCCGTTCCTTAAAAGCAAATCAGTCAAATATTGAAGTATGTAAAAGATATTCTTTTTGCAGTTCTTTCTGAATGCTTAATTTAATAATGCAAAATTTGGAGTTGTAACTGTCTTGCACGAAATGAGCGATATGAGCAGGGAATACATTTAAAAAATAATATTTTATGTAAAAATTATTTTTAAATAAAAATTATAAAAACTAAAAATAATAATGATGACTTTAAATAATGACTTTAATTTCATTATCTAAATGATGTCATCTGCATTAAAATATTAAAAATTGCCAGCAAGATCTTCATCATCTACTTGTTGGTAATCTTCGTACTGGTTGTCATCAAAGGCTGCTTCTTTATACCGTTGGACGGCTGTATCACACAGCCTCTATAATGTTTTTCTAGTACCTTCATAACGAATGCCCGTGAGATTTATATCCAACATAAACTTCCTTGTAAAAAAATGGTCGATGAAATTCCGTACCAGCTTTTTTCCATTACAGACAGCTGAATCCTTAATATGCAAATAAGCCATATACTTAACCTTAAAAAATAGCAAAGAAGAAAATATTATTGTAGACACATTGCGGTGTAATGCGTATAAAAATGCATTTTATCCTTACAAAAATGGAAACATTTTTAGAGTCATTCAATCGATTTAGCGTTTGTCGATTTTGAATCGGAAATGAATCTTCAATTCTATTTCGATCTCGTTAGGATTTGGGTAAACCGGACGTGTACTTAGAATATCAATAATGCATTTTTAATCTGCTGGCATCGCTACTACAGCTGCCGTACATGCATCCACTTTATTTTCCACAATATATATTCGAGATTTTATTTCAGAAATACCTTTCAGTATATCCTGAGCTAATTGTTGAAATAATATTGCTGGTTGCTTTGGTGTTGTTTTGTCAGTAGTTAAAATAAAATAAGCAAAATAATAAAAATTAAACAAGAGAATGTGATAATTAACTTGCTCATTTTTCTTATTTATAACATGTTTACGCTTGTTTTTACTTTTATTAATAATTTCATTCACTTAGCTTGATTTCTTTTATTTGCTTTTAGTCGGCTGCTTAAACTCAACAAACACATTGCTTATGTGTGCGCAAAACTCTCGAAATTAGCTCACAATGAGCTCATATTTCACTCACGCCGGCTTCTCATTTGTAAACACTCTTTTAGCGCAATATTGAAAGCAGTCTCAGTGCCATAGCTGGTAGAGGGTCGGCTTCTTGTACAATAATCCCAGGTTCAAATCTCGGAAAAGGAGTTGGAAAAAATATTAAATATGAAATAATCAAATTAAATAAAATAAAATTAATATAATACTTGACAAAATAAAGAAAAATAATAAATCAGGGGTGTTATGGAAATCGACAATTACTAGAATCGGTTTTGAAATTGACACAGATTTTATTTTGATGTCATAGAAACCGACTATCGATTAAGAAACACAAAACCAATTTCGAAAATAACACCAGTTTCTAAATAGATATTCGATTTCTATGACACCAAAATGAAATCTGTCAAATTCAAAACCGATTCTGACAATTATCGATTTCCATAACACACCTGAATAACTACTATAAAGCATAATTTTTTTTACATTTTCACAAGAAGTTGCTCTCAAGGCCATTCTTTAATTTGAAGTTTTTCTCGTTTTCAGTAGAAGCCGTGGAGAAATATTTTCTTATACCAAGAAGCTCAATATGAACTAATTATGAGACCATTTTGAGTTCACGACTTACCTCATATTGACGTACTTAGTTCAAAAACATTCGCCAATTAACTCACTACTACCTCATACGTATGTGTCTCAGGTAACTAGTCCGCCATCTAACGTTTTTTTTTTCAACTAGTGCTTATTTCGTGAATGCTAACATTTGCTCATGTCTGATTTGACAGATAATTAGTTTTATCCTTCCGCTGAACGAATATGGTTGTGTATACGCTTGAACAACGCTGGGAAATATTGCGACATTACTTTGAAAATCAATGGTAATGTTGCAGAATGTGTGCGAAAATTGCGTACGGATTTTGGAAGAAGAGAAGCACCGTCAGCTCTGTATGTTCGTTATCTTGTAAAAAAAGTGAAAGAAACTGGCATCCTCATCGATAAACCAAAGCGTGAAAAGCCAAAAGCAGTGCGTACACCCGAGAATATTGCTGCTGTGGCAGAAAGTGTGCGTGAAGCGCCATCAACATCAATTCACCGTCGTTCTCAACAATTAAACATTTTGGAGACATCATTGAGACGAATTTTGCATAAAGACCTTGGTATGACGCCATACAAAGTCCAATTGGTTCAGGAGTTGAAGCCAACTGACTATCCAATGCGTTTTCGCTTCGCTAAGTGGGCCTGCGATCGACTTACAGAAGATGCCGATTTTGCCAAAAAAATCATCTTTTCAGATGAAGCTCATTTTGATCTTGGCGGGTATGTAAACAAGCAAAATTGTCGCATTAGGGGCACAGAAAACCCGCACGCATACATTGAAAAGCCGCTGCACCCAAAATGAGTCACTGTTTGGTGCGGATTTTGGTCCAGAGGCATAATTGGGCCATTTTTCTTCGAAAATGAGCAAGGAGTGGCCGTTACAGTCAATGGCGATCGTTATCGGGCCATGTTGAACGAATTTTTGTTCTCAAAAATTGAAGAGGAGGATATTGGCAACATTTGGTTTCAAAAGGACGGCGCTACGTGCCACACAGCCGAAGCTACACTCTATGTTTTGCGCCCTGTTTTTGAAGATCGCATTATCAGCCGCAGAGCTGATGTCGTTTGGCCACCTTGGAGCTGCGATTTGACGCCGTTGGACTATTATTTGTGGGGTGCCCTCAAAGATAAGTGTTACACCGACAAGCCAGAGACAATTGACGCTTTAAAGGACAAAATTCGTGAAGCCATTGGTGAAATACAGCTGCACACAATCGATAATGTGCTTAAAAATTGGACCGATCGTGTAGGCTACTGCATGGCCAGCCGAGCAACCATTTGAATGAAATTATTTTTGATTATTAACCGGAAGGATTGTACTTTCAAATAAAAAAAGAAATTTGAGGAAATATTCAGTAGATTTTTTTTTATAGAATTTTCAAAAAAAAAAAGTTATTTGGCGGACCCTTATATAATAAATAATAAATAATAATCCGATGAAAATGAATTTTGGATATGTTATAACAGATAAAATTTGAGGGAACACGTTTTTTTAACCATTTTGCTTAAAAGATAATGGCTCTAAATATAATTTACCAGCAAAACTGATTTTTTTCCCATACAAATTGTATGGGAAAATTGGAAATGAATTCGCGACCTCTAAAGCTTTACCAACTGAGATGCGCTTCACAGAGGGCATCCTTATATAGCAAGAATAACGATATTTTATCTTAGAACTAGTTAGCAATTGTTTTTATACTTAGATTATTAAAAATGCAAACATAATCATATTTTGTGTTATATGTGTAATACTATGTTTCCATCTGCTCGAAATCTTGAGGTTTTGTGAGATTTCGTAAAATCCATATTGAAATCAACAAAGTTCTCTATACAAGTTTAAAATTTTGTGATTTCAACAAAATCGAATACAAAATCTCATAAAATCGAATAGAATTTTGCTTTCAATGCGATCGTGCTGAGCAATAATTGTTAAAAATGTATGTATTTTGTGATTGGTTTTGTTTTTAAAGATTAAAAACTAATATTAAACTGTTTTTGTAAATTTTATGCAGGTCTAAAGTGGTGAGCAACAAATTGCAGTTAGAAAAACTGTCTCATTGGTGGAGGCAAATTTTAACTGCAAAGGGTATTTGTTCCAAAGTTCAGGCAACAAAGAAATGGGAAGAATTCATGCTGGAATTAAATTACTTAGGATCACCAGATAGAACAACAGCAAAGTGGCTTACGGTTAGCTAAAGAAAGCGTTGCTAAACCGTTTTCTACTGTTCGCCAGTTCCGTCAAGCTTTCATCCTCTTCTGACGAAGCATCGAAACATAATTTCGTTATGGTCATAACTTTTTAGTCTTATTTTTTGCAATCATTTTTCAAACCAATCGTATTTAGTTGAAATAAAATAACGATCACCTGATAGAAATATACTACCGCGAACAAACAAAATGAACGAAATTCACAATAGCACCACTCCTTGTCGAAAGCAATTTATAATACCAAATGCAAATTCGTTCGATCAGGCTATTCGACTACAGTCGAAGATCGAACGCAGCTCATAATAAGGGTCATAGTATAAGAGTAAAAGTTAAATATTGGGCTTGTTCGAGTCTCAATCACTGCAGCAATATTGCGCAACATATCAAAGTATCCCGTTCGATACAAAAATCTTGCAACTATTGCAAAAGTTAAACGTGCCATTTGTAACGCGCAAAACGCAAGAACCCGGCAATATGAATATTCTGCGCGAAAGTTCTTGAAGAAAGGTAAGCAAAATTGGTATTGATTGCAATCTATTTTATATTAAATGGTAATTATTTATCATATTCAAATACAGATATAAACACACACAGTGGATTTCTCTTGAGCGGACACCGAAGAGACCATTGAAATATGTCCGAACAAGGGGCCTGTCCGGCCAAAAGAAAACTACTAATTTTTTTTTTTTTTTTTGATATTTAAGTTACTACGAGAACTAGGCTTCCCTAGCTCAAGAAGATTCCTCACTGATGAGGAAATTATTTGGCCAAAATCGATAGATTTTAAAACGCCATCACAAATAATGAATCTTTTTGATTCTATTTAAAACTGTACTTTAATTGTGTCGGTCGCATCAGCGGATGGACCACAAACACAATTACAGCTGTCTAGTCGCGCTTCACGACCTCGGTGATGAAACGACGCGAGTCGAAACAACTACAAATTTATATTAACAAAAATTTGTCTAAGATGAGGTCATACTATAACTAGACAAGGTAGTGTTAGGGCTGAATGTGCTCTCTTTCTAAGTGACCATAACTGTCAAACTCAGCCGTTTTGGTATTTTTTACCAATTTTTGCTTTCATATTGCATTCTCATTGGTTGAAACTTTTGTATGAAGTATCAACTACGTTTTGACAATTTCGGTCACCGGCTTTCCGCACCAACACTACCTTGTCTTATTTTACCATGGCTAGAAGCTGTTTCTGTACTTTTGTCAATATTCTCATATATAATTTTTACTCTCTCAGTTCGAGCTTACCCAGAAGTTACACAATGTAGAGTACGCAAACACACCTATTGCTAGTTTTTATTTCAATTTTCTTGCTGAATCTTTTTGCGCGTTGTTGCTAGAATGGAATTTCTTGAGTTGAAATTGGCATATGTTATTTTTTGAAGCTTCAAAATAAAGAATTATTGAATATGACAAAGAAAAGCAGAAAACTTGCTGCAAGTTTTACATGTCAGTGAATCGACCTGCGGCATTTCCTCACAGAGAGCAAGAAAGCTATCAAAATAAACTTGCTGAAGGTGGTCAGTGAATCCGCCTTAATGGCATAGATTACAAGCTGTTGGTCCAATATTTTTCTAGACCATACGTACGCACCACAAACATTGCAAGAATTAGTATAGTCAACTCTCCGAAGCAGAAGCGTAAATTGTAGAAAAAAATGTTAGATTGAAAACATTATGTGAGAGAGAAAATATTTAACTATCTTATGTTATGTAGTAAATATGACAAACCGTGCCTTGTTGTTAAAGCGAATAAATTAAAGAGTCTTTGCACGCTTATTTGTAAATTATGACATGAAGAAATAAAAAAAAGTAAGCTAAATGTCCGTCCAAGAGAATTGTTTTTTGTTCGCGTTCGCTCATGAGAAGCGTCCGTTCAAGGGAAAGTGACTCCAATTCTTTTCTTATGGAGCGCTGCCGGAACCTGGCAACAATGTCCGTCTAAAGGGGGTGTCCGATTATGGGAAGTGCCCGTTAAGGGAGATTCCACTGTATTCCATTTATTAATTTTTCAGCGAAAAATAAAAAAAATAATTGCAGTTATCGTCACTTTTCTCTTCTTTAAAATTTCTGTCAAAATCAACTTTCTTTTCTTCAAAACATTTTTTTTATTTCAAGTTATAAGTTATCAATCGCTAAATGTATTAAAAAAAGTTACTATGAAAGTCTAACGTTCGCTCACGAAAGCATCGCAAAATATTTGCAATATTTAGGTAAAGTATCAGCTGAGCATCTGCAACAGAGCTGCCAATGAGTAATAGTGTTGCAGTATTGCTTCAATTATTGAGTGTCTCTAACACGCCCATAGTATTGTTTGTTTGTACTCAGCAATAGTAGTATAATATTTGTGATTGAATATATACTGAGATTCCTTAAAGAGTAAAGAGCTGGTTCTCTTTTCTTCATCTTAATCTTTTCTTAATTCTTTAATTTAATCTTTTAAATTCACCCATTTTTATAATTTTATTTATTTTTTTAGTTAATTAGTTTAATGATTAAGTTATTGCATGAATTAAATTGCGAGCTTTAGATCAAGAAAGTTTTTAAGAAGGCAACAATAACAACAACTCTGTATAGAGTCAATCACTTAGCTGACTAGACAGTCTGTTTTGGAAATCGCTACATTTTCCTCTTCAGTAGTCTTTGAGTGATTAAGCTGTGATCAACTTACTGTTTAAATTTGTATTTGACTTCACACATTTAGGAATTCATTCATTTGAATTATATGGCTACTAATTATATGACATTTCAGAGCAGTAGGCTATTTATAGATCACCGCCATCAACTCTACCAAGGTTGTCATCTGTTCTAGTTGCTTCTTTATTTATTTCAATATTCATTGGTGCTCGACATTTTGTCGAAATGCACCATAGAAATGAAACGAGTTTTTTTCTTCGCCAGAAGCTAGTGTTCTAACTGAAAGGTGGCTATTTTCACAACCAAATGTTCAATTACATATTACTTTGACCGAAATGGATCAATTATAAGATTATTTAATTAATTTGACATTAATTAAACTTATTTGACCGTGCTACGCAATGGTTAGTTAATTAGTTTAATGATCTATTTAATTATTACATGAATTAAATTGCGAGCTTTAGATCAAGTTTTTGTTGTCAGTTGTTGCCTTCTTAAAAACTTAATTGATCTAAAGCTCGCAATTTAATTCATGTAATTTATTTTTTTATTCACAAAAAACAAACTTAAGATACGCACGTTGCTGCTGCTTCGACATGACGTCTTTTTGAGATAAATAAAAACACGACAATGAAAAAATTAAAAAACAAGTGCACACAACAATAGAGAAAAGTTCGAATAACGGTAATATAACTGAAGTATAGAAAACAAACGATCATAAAAAAAAGCCAAACGCGTGAACTTAAAGCTTTAATATTTAACACTTTAAGTAATAAAGAAACAGGTTTGTTTTTACCAGACCCGAAATCCCTACAGTACGCACTATCGCCACTTCATGCCTTCAATAGACCTTGAAGCGCTCTATAAATCAATTTTGGCAAAGATGTGAGCGATTTGCTTGCAATACCTGATGGAAATGAACAGACTAAGTCTTACTTCCCTACAGAAAATTATGAAGATGATAGTGACGAATTACCAGGGTTAACTCAAGCTTTTGATGCCTTAAATGTTATTGAATTACCAGAAAATGAATTTGAACATGACGAATAAGAATAAAACAATAAAAAAAATTTAAGAACATACAAAAAAATTTTAAACATAAAAATTACAAAAATGCAAAAAAAAACAAAAGAAAAATAAAACAAAAAAATTTAAAAACACAAGAAAACAAAAGTAGGGTCTGAATAATACTATCTCCTCCTCTTGATAGACTCTAGAAACTACACTTAGTTCTGTAGGCTAATGACAGGAATACTTTTAGCCATATACTATCCAAAAAATATTGTTAACTTTTCCACCATTTTGAATTTTTATTTTTTCACATCGAATTTGAAATGAGGGGTACCTAAAACCACCGAACACCAATTTGTATTCAAATACAAGTACAACTTCTACTTTTGGCCACTTTCTTAGACTGGTGGCCCAGTGTGCAGCGTTGCAAATGGAACTCCAAATGTCTTTGACGCCAACAGTAAGACCTTTGCTCCTTTTCTGACTGCCAAAATATTATTTCTCTTTCCTTATGGATCCAACTTACGTATCTGTCCTTTGTTTGGCAACATCTGCGATTTATTATAATACTTTATAATTGATAGCTCAGAGAGGTTTATCATGTAACCCAACTTTGACTATATCACGATACCCGAATTCGGTTTTCAAAACAATCAGGGGCTCTACTCTGTAAGGCATCACGAAAAAATTTCGCTTTCGTACAAATGACACTCTCTTAGTCGACTTTCGCATTTCAATATTACCACTTTCGCATTTAATTTTTTCCCTTTTAAAAAGCCCATTTCTTTGTACTCAGCAACCCGATTGCGAATGTCAAAACAATGCAAAAAGCGGATATTTTATTCGATTGCTATATTGTAAACGCAACTTATTGGAAAAGTAAAAAATGTATGTGGGAAATAAATTTGAACACTGCTGTTTGTACTTTTAGATATTTTTAAGTTTATTTAAATAGTTCACCATAGGTATAAGTTAGATAGGTTTAAATAAAGTATTTATTAAGTTTAACGTATTTTAAGTTATTTAGTTGTACATATAGTTTATATTAAGTTAAATACATTTTAAGTTATATATGTAGTGGTGCACATAGTTTATATTAAGTTCAATATATTGTAAGTTATTATATAGTTTTAAAACACATTCCAATTTCACAATTTATTGGGTATTTTTCAAAATGTACCAGTCACATCTTATCTCTTTAAAATCTCGTCGGCCACTCCCTGTCCGTTTTTCTGTTCGTTAAACTTAAAGTTTGTTATGCGCGTCATATGTCTGTCCGCTTACTTTTTTGTCTCCCTGTTCGTCTTGCACTGTTTGGTTACCAGCGTTGCATGCGTTAGTACATAAGTCCACTTCTCGTCGTCCTATGTCCATTTCCTACTCGTACATTCGGCAGTCCTGAAATCTCATTCGACCCGAATGATGATGCCCATGGTTTCATAAACTCACATACTGTAGCCGTCTGAAAAGCTCCCTCATTTTCTCCTATCTTCTGAACTTTATACCGACCGTGATTTAACTTTTCGGTTATTCGATATGGACCGAGATACTTTGGCTTTAATTTTAAATTTGTTTCAAATCGTGTTCGCTTTAGTGCAACTTAGTCTCCTACTTTATAAGCAGTTTCCGACTTCCGCTTACTATCAAAGGTTTTACGATTTTCTTTTTGCAATTTTAATATATTTTCGCGTGCTATGGTTCGCATAGTATCTCGCTCAGCATCGAGTTCCTCAATAGTTGCTTCATCTAAATATTGTCTCAAGTCAGGGTAATCAACAGTTCGCATATTAATGCCAGTAAGAATTTTGAAAGGCGATGCCTTTGTACTTCGGGGTGCTGTACTATTCATAATTTTTTGAATTTTACTCACGTGACGATACCAGTTCTCGGGGTTACTGTGGCACAGCTTCGATAACATTGGAATGACTATTCGATGAACGCACTCAACTTGGCTATTACCTCGCCGTACACCAGTTGTAATTAAAAGATGTTGAATGTTTTCGTGTTGACAATACTGCTGAAATGCATTAGAAGTGAACGCAGTTCCTCTGTCGGTAACAATACGCTTAGGATTTCCGAAAATCGCAGCCTGTCGCTCGAGTTTCTCTATTACTTCCCCAGTTCCAGTCGACTTTGTTGGATACAACCAAACTTAGAAAACCCATCAATAACTACTAGAATGTGATTGTATTTCTTATTCGTATCTGTGAACCAACGTGATCAATGTGATACGTTCCTAAGGGTTCGTTAGCCTTGTCTATTGGCGTTAAGAAGCCTTCTTTCTTCCCTAACTTCGCATCAGTAAGTATGCATTCATTTTTCAATTCATTTTCATTCAGTTTTGCTTACTTTCAAATTTAAATTTGGTATAAAATAACATTTCTCAATTAAATCTTGCGTTTAATTGACTGCAAAGTGACCTTGGCGATGAGCTAGCTGAATTATTTCCTCTTCCATAACAGATAGAATGAGTAAAAGTGTCTTAGCTGGATCTTTATACACAAGGTCATTTTTAAATGTCTGTCAAAATCTGTATTCCATGTCTGTCAAAATCTGTTTTATTGCCCTCAACCAGTCATCCTTACCCTGCGCTTCTCCTATACGGAGCTTTAATGAGTCTTCGACTAAAAGACAATAAACGCGACTGAGAGCATCCACGTGCTTCATACGTGACGGCGTAGGAAAATTGCTAACTGCTGTGGTCTTCTCAGTTGATGGTAATATTGTGCCATTTTCAATAATAGAGGAAAGTGATCTTATTTTTTAAGAATTGGCACTTGGACCAATTAAAACGCAAACCGTTTCGACTTGCGTTCTTGTGTCTGGTATCCCGTCAACAAAATAGGAAATAGTGCTTTGCTCGTCAAGCGCATTCGGCTTACCGATCTCAATTAAAACATACAAGTATTCTTGCAAAGTTTCTTTCTGATGTTTTCTTCTATTCTTAAGATTATTGTGAACCTCAGATGCACACATTACTGTACCAAATTCTGAAATTAATGCTTCTTTTTGTGCATTCCAGCTATTTATATTTGTCAAACCACGCATAAAAAGTCATGCTGCTCCCTTCAAGACAGAGATAAAGAGATAGGAAACTTAAATTTTGTGACGTCAAAACATATGTTTTTTCCATTTTTATGTACTTTGGTGAAACTCATTTATTGAGTACGTGAGTTCACCTGAGATCAGTGTTGCCGCGACGATTCTAAAAAAGTATCCATGAAAAGGTCACAAATGTATCCAGACAAAGACTAACAAATAGTTTTGTTAAAATGTAATATTAAGAAGCAAAGCATGTACATATATAAAATAATAAATAATAATAAATAATAAGACATAGTGCTTGAATATTTTAAATATTTTTAGGATTTATTTTTTAAAAAGTTAAAATAATGAACAACGATATTTAAGCTTTAAAGGTATATTGAAACACTCATAAAATATTTTTAATTATGTTCTAAATGGTGCTCAATTAGAGCCTTTCAAAGAAAGACCTTCGTCGTTGATATTTACTCTTCTATTTATCTTAAAAATTAAAACCAAGAATATAATTAATTACTATGAGTTCAGCTATGGCCAAGACTAGTAAAAAAAAACACAGAAAATTGACAGTATGACGCGCTTTTAGTATTTAAGTTCTAAAAACAGGGTTTTTTACTGGTTATTCAGTGCAAAATATACGATTTTTTTAAATTTTGATAGCGAAAGCCACTGATGTGAATAACATATTAAAATTTCAGATGATTCGGCTGAATAGCTTTGTTTTCGATACAACACATTGCCGAAAAAAATAGTTTTGAGATAAATGAGTGTAAAGAGAGTGAGTATGTATATTTCTGCTGTGCGCTCGACACCTGCTAAAACGGCTATAGAAGCGGAGATAACGTCAGTATTCTTACAAAAATTTTACAATAAATTCTCAAAAACTATACTTTTGAAAGAATAAGAAGAAAGAGAAGATACAAATTTTAGACAACTGGTGCCTGCCTTAAAAAGGAACATATGAACATTTCAGTACTTCAGTCTGTTATATTTTGTGTTATTTTTATATTTTTTATAAATTATGTTTATTACATGAATTTTAAAAGTTTGATATTTATACAAAAAAATATATACAAAACATAGCTGTTAAATTGCGATTACGATTAATAAACACTTAGATTATATAATTATATTTTAAAAATAATTATAATCTTATAATTCTTAAAGGAGATGTGTTTGATAAGTAATTAATTTCGATTAACAATAATCAAAAAATAATTACGACTATTTGGAATTACGAAAATAATCAAAAAGAATAAAAAGTAATCAAGAAAAAGTAATCCGACTACTTTTAGAAATTATTTTTGATTCTGTTTGAGGTCGCATCGTTTCAACGGTGAGGGTGTGAAGTGCAACCAGTAATTTTTAACTGAAATCGCCCATTCGCTGATACGGCTTTATCAGTTAACACAATTAAACGAATAACAGTTATCCGAAAACTTAATAAGTTTTATTAACAAATATGCTGGGAGCTACAGTTTGAATTTTGGGTTCATGTTTCCTTCTCTGTTACCGCTGCTAATGCTTTACATGGCTTCTATAGCACTTTTTTATAAAAAGAGGAATACTTGACGACATCCTAAACGAGTTGACGCGAACTGTACAATATATTCCTGCCTTGCCGCTGCAATTGGATTCAACGGAACAGCTGCATTTTATTAGTGATTATCGTGACTATAACATTAATGATTTAATATTTTTTGTTTTTAGTGATTGTGTATTTTTATAATTCTATATGTGAACGTAAAATCTGCATTTGATGTAATTTATCAAAATGTATGCATTTATTTATCTATATTTCCCATTTACACACTGGGATATTCTATATATGAAAGTAGCACGTCATTGTGTATAGTATTTTTACTGCTTGTATATGTCTCGCCGTGTACAAGCTGTCCCATATGTTTTTAGGACAATCGTCAAAAGCAAATCTTAAAATACTCTTTGAGCAGGAGTAAATTATTCTGTAATAATATTGTAGCCAAGTGGCTTTGGATTTATTAATTTATTTATAGTGCAACAGACTAGGCAGGTCATACATTACAGCCGCTAAGTTAACAAATAAGAAACTGATTATATATATATAAATATATATATATATATATATTTTGTAATATCGATTAATTAAAGACTCAATAAAGTACTACTAATATTTTGATTCTGTTTGGTTATTTTAAGAATTTTATTTTAAAGTACGGAATATTTTGTAAAATTTAATTTATAAATAAAATAAGTAAATTAATTTAATTTAAGTAAATAATCATCAAAAAAGATTTAAAAAAAACAAAAAAGAAGAAAAAAGTGCTTGACAAAATTAACAGAGCAAATGTTGTAATGCATTTTTTTCGTTCTTGTTTTTTGACAATCTTTATTTAACAATTAAACATATCTATGTTAATTTATCAAAAAATGCAACAACAATTTTAGTATTTTAGACTGAAATTTTTTAAATAATCAAAAAGAATCAAACATAATTTCTATAAGTAGTCTGATTATTTTTCTTGATTACTTTTAATTCTTTTTGATTATTTTCGTCATCTGAAGAAATCGTAATTATCTTGTGAATGTTATTATTATATTACAATTACAAACAGAAAATAATTGTACTGAATCAATTATTTCACATTTTTAAAAAAATAATCGAATTGCTAATGAATACGACTAATAATAATTATTTAACAGCTGTGATACAATATAATATATAAATAATTGTACTTTATCAATTATTTCACATTTTTAAAAAAATAATCGAATTGCTAATGAATACGATTAATAATAATTATTTAACAGCTATGATACAAAATAATATATAAATACATAAAAAAGTTATTTAATAGCTTATTCAGTTAAGTGTATTAATATAAATAAAATTAAATTTAAAAGTTAAAAATTATTCGTTTTTAAGTATTTTGCAAAACAATATACCTTTACCTATTTATAACAAAAAATTGACTAGTCTTATCGTTTATAGTAAAATTTAAATTAGAAAAAATTCATTCAGCAGCAGCTGAGCTATGAGGCAGACTTTATATATTTATCACAAAATTTTAAAGTTATTTGTTAAGAGGTTGCGTTAATGCATTTTTTGATAAGAAAGTACTGTTCAAAAATGTCTCAATGCCTACTTTTTTATATTTTTGCAAATAAAAACATATATTCATATAAAAATTATTTTTTTAAAAAAGTATTTAAACTTAAACTGAGGCTTAAAAAAGTATCCATGCATTTTTCCAAGCGGCAACACTGCTTGAACAGATTCCTATGATGTAATTATTCTAAGAAAATTTCACCATGATTTTTCAGGGATGTTTTCCATTGCTTTTCCGGCGTCTTTTGTAGTATACCTTTTGTTACCCATTTTGTTCTAATAATATGCTGTTTTACAGTTATCGGACCTCAATCGTAACTGGTGAAATTCTCCAATCTACCATAAAGCAGGGTTTTTTCCGTTGATTTTACGACCACACATAAATGTTTTGTGGTAGTATTGGAGCCAATTTAACATAAAATCGAACATATTGCTGCGGAGTTTTCCATCTCTTTATCTCTGCTTTTTACTGTCACTGTCAACGGATGCGTTTTGAAAGTTGACACTACACATGCAAGCCGTATGGTAGAACAGTGCAATAACACAAAGGTTGCAACAAAACTGGCCGCAGACACCATGGCATGACTTTAGAAGTAATTAACTCGGATTGGAAAAAAGGTGTTAGCTGGCAACTTTGAAAATGTGTCAGCTGTCAAATTTGAAAAAGTATCAGCTGTCAAATTTTAGAAAGTGTCAGCTGGCTAATTTGAAAATGTGTTAGCTGTCAAATCTGAAAAAGGGTCAGCTGGCAAATTTGAAAATGTGTCAGCTGTCAAATTTGAAAAAGTGTCAGCTGTCAAATTTGAAAATGTGTCGGCTGTCAAACTTGAAAATGTGTCATCTGTCAAATTTGAGAAGAAAATGGCAGCTGTCAGATTTAAAATTTGTCAGCTGTAACATTCAAACACGTGTTAGCTGTCAGATAACTAAATTGAAGCAATAACATATTAGGGGTATTCACGATGTTGCGTATTGGACATCACCTTGTGTATTTTGAAACCAAATACAAGATATTAGCGAAGGTCCGTTCACGATAAATGGTAAGGATTGAAAATGTTTGTACCAAAATTATAGGACGTATACACTACATCGCAAACAACCACAATACCGCTGTGCAGCTTGCCACGGTGAAAATTTGTGCCATTACAACCTTCTTCTCAAACTGATTTCAATACAATACAATAATCCCTGCTTAATTGCACAAGCAAAAATGCTCACACTTTTGTTCAATTAACGACATCCTCAATCAAAATGACCAGTTGCTCAACAAAGAAAAAATACTCCTTAACTGCACTTTTTCTTTAATTACACTGGGTTAAACGTAAAATGCACCCCAGACCAAAGTAATTTTTTATGGGTCGGTGATCACAACAATAGAAATGTTTTTTTATTTCACGGGTTTTCGAGATATCGGTAAAAAGGCGTGTTTTAGGCAGTGAATCAACTCAAACCAAAATATCTCGTTATTGGTAAATTTGAGAGTAATATTCTATATATTCTTGAAAAGGCAGTGAAATTATGCATTAAGTGACATTTTCTTTCGTTTCCCAGAAAGCCGTGAGCCACATTTTTGGGGAACAACTAAGCGGAATTTTTTATATTGATTTTACTCAATAGCCCAAATTTTTATGAGCAAATAACCAGGGAATTCAATTAAGCGGGAATCAATTAAATGGGAATAACACCGTACATTTCTTATGGGAGCGTAATTTTGACGCAGCTTTTAGTTCATTAAGGCGTGGAAATCAATTAAGTGTGATGCATATATATTTCTTCTCTTTAGTCTTTGTTTCTCCTTATGGAGCCACGATTTGAATACAGATTTTTTTAAATTTAAATTTTGGGCTGATTTTGTTGGTTTGAGTTGTTGAAAATAGGTTATTTCACTATTTGCATAAAGTTAAAGTTACATTTAAATTTTCCTCCCCTTTATTCTACTCAACAACTCCTAATATTATATAGCACTTCCCAACTAGAACTGATGGTCCATATTTGGGTTGCAGAGACGTCGTAGCGTTTATTTTTGTATCAAAATTGACATGATGTTACGTATTGGTTACGTTACAGAGACCACTATTACTACGTTTCCATGGCGAGTTGAGCCTAGGTTGGGTTTTCGTCAAGCTGACATGACGGAGTTTCTAGCTCGAAAGTGTTTCCATGCAAAACATGCATCGATTGAAACAACAACTTGACCTAACAATAAGGGTATTCAGAGGTACTCTTGCTACGATGTTAGATTGTTGAAATTTTTATGTACATGTGAACACACGCATTAAAATATTTTTCTACACCTACACTTCTGTCAAAATTAGATTGTTAACTGATAAGAAAAATGTTCAACACCGTACCAACACTCATAACAATAGGGTCGAGGTATTGTTAGAGTGTTGAGTTGTTGAAATATGACAAAACGTGCATTTTGTTGTTGTGTTGTTGACACCTCAGCAATCTAACACCGTAACAAGACTACCTCTGAATACCCTTATTGTTCGAACAAGCTTGAATTTGAATACGGCACTTCAACAAGTTATCTTGAACATTTTTACTCAAATTACTTATAAAAAAACTTAATATTATAGGGCCATATCGCCGCTACTTCACGCTTTTAAAAACTCGTTTTCTCTTATTAATATTGTGCTCTGCTTTCCTACCTCGATAGAGCTCTATAAAGGGGTTTTGGGGATGATTTCAAAAGTTTGTTTATATATGTATATCTTTTTTTTAAATAGTTAGCCGATCGCGATATGGTCCGAACAAAGAGTTTTGTGAGAAACTTTCGTTTTTTTTCCGAATTTAGCCTACAATTTTAAAGTAAGTATTGTAACGAACCGTTTTCATCGTTACATGGATCATCGGTTCCAGGGTTCGTTGCAAACATTTATTTGTTCACGGACCGCGCGAATGGTTTACGGTAAATAAAGAGCCGACAAGTAGTTTTTTAATTAAAAATATCACGGTAGACAAATTACTGGATAATAGGCAAATGGTCTTTAAAAAAGTCAAGTCTGTAACTGACACTCTTGTAAACATAGACTATCAGATTGCAAATTGCCTAGCAACACAAAAACACCTATCCCTCATATCTCTTGACTTCGAAAAAGCTTTTGATAAAACCGGGATACACACTATCATAGATCAACTCAGGGACTGGAATATAGGACCCAAAATTTTAAAATATATCATCCACTTCACGAGTCACAGGAAAATAATCGAACGCATTGGAAAATACACCTCTAACACCCATCCTCTGCATAATGAAATACCCCAGGGCTTACCCTTATCAGTAATTCTCTTTTTAATAGCCTACAACAAACTCTGCAATGTCATCACAATCCACAGAGAAATCGATTTTAATGCCTATGCCGACGACTTCCACCTAATGATAAAACCAAGTAAAAGAAAAAAACATATGCGTCGCTGGACACACGAGAGAAGCGAAGCTTTTTCTCAGTTTTATACGTTTCATTATTTAATGGTTTTTTTAATTAAAAAGTTTTAAATTGAAAAATTTTAAATACCTA
Organism: Dichetophora obliterata; assembly: GCA_963920525.1. NCBI lineage: Eukaryota > Metazoa > Arthropoda > Insecta > Diptera > Sciomyzidae > Dichetophora > Dichetophora obliterata. The sequence continues at coordinate 87,583,459 of OY986438.1, read as the reverse complement.
ATAACTAAAAAATAATTTCCTACCAGTAAATGTTATTACCTTACATTATTATTTTACATTAATTTTGAATTATTTTTGTAAATGTTAATGAAATAATTGGATTTTAATATCTAAAATATCAAACGTATATTATATAGATGTAATGTCATCGATATTTCTAGAAAATATTACATAAGTAGTTGTCCTAATCTTGTTGTGCAAATATTTGGATCGCTTGTCATTCGCAAATTATATTTATTAAAACAGCATTGTTTAAGGCTTAGAATTTTCATGAAACTGATTTTTTTATATTTGAAAAGTATAGTCTTTCTGACGTTAATGTCCAATTGTAATAGAAGTAACGTAATGTGATGTCAGTTGAGCAGTGCGTTCTTTCACTTATTGTTTGAAACAATGCTTTCTTATACAAGTAATTTTAATAAACGTAACGTAACGTAACGGGACGTATAAATCCGTGGATTTTAGATTACTTTACATTACGTCTTGTCAAAAAGCAACTGAACATTGTATTTTCACTTCTTCAGCCGTTTTAGTAGGTGTCGAGCCACAGTGTTTCGTCTACATTCATTCTCTTTATGCGCATTTATCTCGAAACTACTTTTTCGAAATGGTGTTGTAGAAAAAACAACAACTATTTAGCCAAATCATCTGAAATTTAAAATTGCTTTTCATAACAACGGTGGCTATCGATGGAACTAGAATCAAAGTTTTAATTAAAAAACATAGTATATTTTACACTTAATAACCGGTAGAAAACAAGCTGTTTTAAGAACTTAATTTTCAAAACCGCGTCATTCTGCCAATTTTTTATATCTTTTTTTCAAATGCCAGCCATAGCTGCACTCATAGTGATTAATAATATTCTAGGTTTTTATTTATCAGATAAATAGAACAGTCAAAATCTACCACATTACCCATGCCCCATTACCTTAAGAGCGTCTCATTGACCGTTGTTGTTCAATCGTTGTTCAATATTTTAACTTTTTTCCTAAAAATACCTTAAATTTTCGAGCGCTAGACCACTATCCTTGCCTTAAGTGCCTATGAACATTCATGTCTGAATTCGCAATTAAAATCGACCCGTTCAAGGGAACCATGCTGCTTTTGTTGTTTGGAGAGCTAATGCAAAATGCTTTTTACTACGTTTCCATGACGAGTTGATCTTAGGTTGGGTTTTCTTCAAGTTGACATAATGGCGTTTCTAGCTCGATAGTGCTTCCATGCACAACATTGAGTCGAGTTGGACTTCTGCCATTCTATTCGCCATTTTTTCTTAGTATGAATGTGTGCGTTCAGAAGGTGCGAAATTTACTAAACATATTGAGTCTTTGATCAGTATTAGTTTCCGCTACTTTGTGTGCCTCCTGAACGGTTTGTAACATTTTATGTCAACGCAGTGGCACTAATAAATTAGAATAACAAATAATCAAGAAAACATCACTCAACAGTTGAGCAACTGTTTCATGTTCCGAACGCATCCAATCTAACTCAGTTAAATCTAATAAGTTTCGCGGAGTTTCGTGGATTTAACGAAATTCAACTCAACTCGCGTTTCCATGGGAAGTTAATCCCGAGTCAACCTCGATTTAACTCGCCATGGAAACGAAGTATTTGATCGATAATTGTGATCTGCTGCATTATAGCTTCACGCATTCACAATAGAATATGTAGGGCAGCTAATGAACAATCCCTTTAATAAATTCCTGTCATCTACTGCAACATAGCTTCAGTTAATATTGAATGAATCACGTCAAATCAGAAATGGTTGGTTTAGAGTAGTGGTTAGTGTGTAGAACTCTCAATCGGAGGCCCCGGTTCGATCCTCACGCTTGCAAAGAAAATTTTTAATTTTTATATCCTCTTGTTGTAATAGACGCAAGTAAAAAAACAAAAACAATTCTAAAAAAAAGGTGTATGGAAAAAAGTGTCGTTTTTCAGATTTCATCCAAGCAAATCACAAAACGAGGCGTAAAAAGCTTCGCTTCAAAAATCCCAACATCAATCTTAATATACTTTTCAAGACAGCACAACGTGGTGCAATTACTCCGGAGCAATACTATCAAGTACAAAGTGTAAACATATTAATTTTATCCGCAAGCACAACTGCCATTGCTCCATCCATCTAAATGATATTCAACTGGAAGAAGTTGACCAGCTAAAAATCTTAGGAATAATTTTCAACAAGAGATACCGATGGAATTCTCATATTGACCACTTAAAAGTACCATTAACAATACACCTGAATATAATTAGATGTCTAGGAAGCGTCCACTTAAATTGCAACACATCATCCATTATTAATGTTATCGAAGCCCTTATCGTCTCAAAAATAAGTTACGGAATCTTTCTGTATGGATACGCCCCTAAATCAACTACGAACAAACTAAAAACCATCTACAATTGCGCTATAAAAACCGCTCTTGGAGCCTTTCGCTCAACACCAATTAACAACATGCTTTTGAAATCCAACCTCTTTACATTTGAGAATCAGAGAGACTATCACCTCTAAACTTTTTAGATCTTTCTTACGGAGCAGCGACCCCTTTAGAACAAAATTTATTAAACCATAACAAGGCAACAACATCTTCAAAACCTGTACCTGCAATTACCAGAGCAATTGTTAACTGTATAGATCATCGTATCCCATACCTTCCCACTAGCTCCACAACCTTGCTTCCTCCATGGTGCTTCAATGCCGCTACAATAAACACCACACTTCACAAATTTTCAGAAAGTAACACACCCCTGAATTATTTCGAACAAAATTCCTGGCAATAAAAGCCGAATATCACAATTACACATTTATCTACACTGACGGCTCAAAGTCTAACAATAACTCAAGCTACACTGTCACCTTATGCAGCCAAATCATTAAAATTTCCAACCTTCCACAATACAGTACCGTCTTCTCAGCAGAAATCATCGCTATAAACGAAGCAATAGAACATGTCACAAATACAAACGGGAATTACGCAATATGCTCGGACTCCCTCTCATCTCTAGAAGCCATAACCAATATGGCTAACACCGATTACTACCCCTCACGCATAAGAAACTTCCTTTCCACTTTTTACCCGAGAATTATCTTAATATGGATCCCTTAGACACAATCAAATAGAAGGTAATGAATTTGCAGATCAAGCAGCCAAATATGCCAACAAAGCCCCCATTATTACAACACCCAATTTTAACGCCAGCGACATAAACTACTTCTTAAAAAAACAATCCTACGCTCAACATAAAAATTTAATGCAATTTACATCAAACTGGTACAAACAACTAAATAATAATAACACATCAACAAAAGAACTTTTAGCCATAAACGACCCCAGCATAAATAGAATAGACATAACAAAAATCGAGCGACTACGACTGGGCCATATCAAGCTAACCCACGGCCACTTAATGAATAATGAAAATCCTCCTCTTTACTGTCCTTTTTGCAACTCTAACCTTGCAATCAACATTCAACATTTATTAACAGACTGCACATACTTTCACTACCAAAAACAACGACTACAACTTAACAATGATCTCACACATCTCCTTTCCAATCCCACTACTAACTAATTTGATCACTATTTCTAATTTGATCTGAAAAAAGAGAACACATGTAAAATGAACCATTAAGGTATTAATACTTATTAGCTTTAAGTCTAGCTTAAGGCCTAAGTAGCCATAGCTTCTAATTAACTTTAAATTTTAATTTTCTGTTAATATATTAAATAAAAAAAAATATGTCCATTTCCTACTCCTACATGTATGTCTGTGCTCAAAATTATGTAAATATATTAAACAAACAAATTGCATTTGCAGGGATTCATCCAAAAATAAGCAAACAAAGCCGGCGCAATTTGAAATATTGGTGGATTTTATGAAAAATCATTCCGATCTATTCAAGGGCCAGTTAAAGACAGCGAATGCTAAAAGTACTTCCAACAATTTGTGGAGAAATATAACCACGGATTTAAATGCTGCCGGGCCACCAACACGTGATGTTTCTGTTAGAAAAAAAGTATGTGAAGTAAATTTTTTTAAATGTGTAGTAATTTAAATATTTTAAAGGTTTGGGCCGATTACAAAATTCATGTAAAGGCCAAAATCAGTAAAAAACAAAGTCAGCATGTCGAAAACTGGTGGTGGTCCATCAAATTCTTGCACATTAACCGCATTGGAGGAGCAGGCAAGTCAGTTGCTGTCGCTGGAAGAGGCTGTGAGCGGCTTAAGTGGTGCGCTGAGCTTTGGTGTTGCAGAGTCTTCATTTACTGAAGTTTTAGCTGAGGTTCTGCCAAATAACGAGATATGATGTGAACCGGCGACTGATCTCGTAGATGAGTCGAACGTCACGAAACTCGCAGCATCCTCTCGCCAACGTTCTGGACGCAGCAATGAAAGCCCTCTCCAAAGGCGAGTTCAAAATCAAATGGAATACCATAAAAATTCCATAAAGGTTTTGGAAGAAATTAATTTAAATTTAAAAAATGTTGCGAAATACATGAAATGCAATAATGACATGGAAGAGAAAAAATATAAACTTGCCAAAGAAAAATTTCAATACAAGAAGAAAAGGGAAATTGAGAAGGCGAAAGTACAAAAAGGCAGATTGGACTTAAAAAAGAGATCCTTGAAGTTAAGAAAAAATAGCATTCGAGCAGTGTTCACTTTTGATGTGATAATTTTTTTAATATAATTTGTTAGCTTTTTAAGTGCTCCGAGACTGAAATGAAATGGTGCTTCAAGCTAAATGAATTCATAAAACATTGAATTTGACCTATTTACATATCCCTTTCTGTTGTTTCCCGAAAAGCACACCTACAATAAGCAAGACACGAAAAGCAACACACTTTTGTATGGAATAAAGTAGTGCTTCTCGTGTTTTGCTTATCGTTGGTGTGATTTTTCGGAATACAACAGAAAGCAGTTAGTTTTAAGTATACCTGTATATAAGTTAACACATCGCCTACACGCGCATCCGCTCCCATTCATATTTTGCAGCTTAAGCGTCTGCTATTTATTCAACTTAAATGCAATAAGAACAGAAGTAATAAGATCCAGCTCATCCGAAACAGAAACAACAACGGCAATAACACAGTGTGCAGCGACGATGTCAGCAACAACTGCTACAACAACAACAGCTACAACAATTACAGCAGTAGCAGCTTAGCTTAAGTTATTAAAATGTTCAAGTCAGTCTTTTCCATACCATTAATGAATGACATTGGCACATAGTGCCAAACAAATAAAATTACTTTACAGAACAACCAAAAAGTTTTTAACTAGCGCCCAACGTGGGGCCACTGAAAAATTCTTCATAGAAAGAAAAGGGCAAAGTGGCCGTGAGCTCGAACTCTCCAAGGATGGAAACTTTAAAATTTTTTCAAAAATCTTTCATAGAAAGAAGGATAAATTAAAAAGACAGAAAATTAAAATAAGAAAGTAAAGAAAAAAAAAACAAACTGAAAAATAAAATTTTCATAGAAAGAGGTATAAAATAAAGGTGTGTAAATTCAATTAAAATTTACTGAAAATTTAAAATAAAAATAAAACTGAAAAAACCTAAAGCTTTTAATAAAAAGGTGTACAAATTTATTTTAATAAACAAAGTTCCAAAATACAATTTGGAAAAGAAAATTAAAGTGAAACAAATGAGTTTGAGCAAAAACATTAAGTTAAATAAAGTGAAAGTAAACATAGCAGAAAAATTTTAGAAAAAAATGAAAAATGAATTAAATGATTAAAATAAGAACAGAAAAATTCTTCATAGAAGAAATAAAGTTAATTATTTTATAAAAGACAAGAAAATTCTCGAAATAATTAAAATAAGAACGGGAGAAATTCTTCATAGAAGAAACAAAGTGAATAATTTAATAAAGAACAGGAAAATTCTTCATAGAAGAAATAAAACTAAATAATTAAAATATGAACGGAAAAAATTCTTCATAGAAAAAAAATGTGAACAATTAAAATAAAAAAAGAAACATCAGAAAAGAATTAGTAAAAAAAAAGAAGAAAAATCTTTTAGATTGAAAAGTTAAAAAATCAGTAAATCTACAAAAAAAGGAGATAAATCCTTAAGTACAAAAGAAAAAAAGCAAGAACAATAATATCGAAATATAAGCAGTAAATTGAAGGAACTTACCAATTGCTGGTAAGACTTACCTAAAAGAAAAAGAAAAATAAAGTTATTAAAAGTGAAACAAAAGACTCACCAAATAAAAATTAATAAATTAAAAAAAAAATTAACAGAAGCTGCCATGGTTATAAGATTAAACTCCGAGATGAAGCTGTTTTGCTTGTAAGATCTATCTTTTTATATTTATGACTTCTGATTTGATGATTTAAATAAAAATTAACTGAATTAAATTATATAACGAAAAGAATGTTTAAAATTTTTTCCCCCTCTTTTTGAATGTGTTGATAAATTAATCTTGTTGCTTAAATTAATTTTGTAAAAAATTAAATATTTTGTCTAAATAATAGTGAAGAAGGGATTTAATTTTTACTACCCAAAAATATTGCAAGTTATCAATAGTGTAAGCAGTGAGCTCAGGTTCTTTTATTAAAATTTCATCATGATGAACACAAATATTGACACAAATACGTTACAAGCAGTGATGACCGCTGCAATTCAAATGGCTACAGAACAATCTCGACGGTCATTTGAACGAAAAATAGCTGACCTTAACACCAAACGTCACGCACTGTAAACTCCTACAGCTGTAGAAGAGTATAAGCCTGTCTCTAACGACCCGATAAAGAAATGTGAAGAATCATTAGACATCATTAAGAGCATACCTGAGTTTAGTGGGGAACAGGAGAAATACGTTTCTTGGCGTCAAGCAGCCTTCGCTGCATATAAACTATATGAAGCCAGGCGGTAGTGATCATGCGCAATAAAATCACTGGCTCCGCAAACCTTATCCTTTCATCATTTAATACAGTTTTGAATTTCCATGCCATCATAGCTAGGCTCGATTTTTCGTATTCCGACAAAAACCAGGAAATAATATAATTAATAGAACAGGAAATGTCAACACTAAGACAAAGTAGACTATCCATATCAGAATTTTATGACGAGGTAGAGCGGAAATTAACTCTAATTATCAATAAAACGATAATGTCTTATGAGGGAAACACAGCTCTTGTAGCTCATTGAGTCAAAAGTATCGCCAAGATGCCTTGAGGGTTTTCATATCAGGGTTAAATAGGCCGATGAGTGATGTACTCTTTTCGTCAAAACCGGCAGATTTGCCAACAGCACTTGTCCTGACCCAAGAATTAGAATCCAATCAGGCAAGGTATGCATTTGCATCTTCATTTGCAAACAGACACGAACATCTAACTCGTACACACCCAAGTTACCAATATAGTTATAACTCACCGCGGTATAGGAACACAGCTTTACAGCAAAACCAGGTAGCTCCAGTACCAATGTAAATATACCCCTTTAGCTCCATATTTAGACATAATAAGCCACTAAATTCTCATATCCAAGGTAACCCAAGAACTCCATGGGGAATCATATCCAAAATCAACAGGTGGTTCCTTTTACTAACCACACAAGATTTAGCAATCGTCCTCAGTTAAATAATCCTTTCAAACTGTCATATGAGTCAGGTACACAACCGATTATAAAACAGCAGAAGATTAATCATCTTGATCAGCAATCCGCAACCAGGGTTGATGAGAACTACCAGCAATATACTGATGACTGCGATGATAGTCAATATGAGGGAATTGTGGTTGATAATGAACAAGAAATAATAGACGAGATAAATTTTTTAGAGAACGTTCCCTCTTGCCATATGTAAATCGTACTTTGGCAGGAAGGGAAGTTAAATTTTTAGTAGATACTGGTGCGTTCCAAATTTATATTAAGAATCTAGAGGGTATAAAAGCAATAAAACGAATTAATAAGCCTTTTTATGTTAAATCTCTGCACGGAACAAACAAAATCTATGAAAAATGTCTAATAAACATTTTTAACACAACTACACCTTTTTACGTACTACCAAACCTCGGTACATTTGACGGAATATTAGGTTTCGATTTTTTGCGCCAAATCAACTCAAAGCTAGACCTGAAAAAACTTAGGAATTATTTATATGTTGTTAAAAACCTTCGCATTTTTATCGACCACCAACCATTAACCTTTGCCATTTCGGATAAAAATCCAAATGCGAAGATTAAGAGATGGCGGGCCTTTGTTGAAGATTTCTCTCCCAAGTTTTTTTTAAACCTGGCAAGGAGAATTTCGTTGCTGATGCGTTGTCCAGACAACACATAAATGTTTGGACTCACTGTGACTCTGAAACGAGACATAGTGAAGAGTCACTTACAGATAGAATTCCTAAAGTCCCAAATCCGATAAACTGTTTCAAAAATCAAATAATTTTATATAAGGGAATCTGAATCTGAATATATATGAGAAATCTGAAAAAAAGAAAATTTTCTTTAAATCATTAATATTGTAAGACACACAATTATTTTTAAGAAACCGATCTCTTCGAGAGACTGAAGGAAGTGGTAAATCCAAATGCAATAAATGGCATTTTTTGTGACCTGCACGTGCTTGCGCTAATCCAAAATGAACTAATCAAAATATTTCCTTCTATTAAGTTTCGCTACACTAGCAAAATGGTCAATGACATACTTAATTCAGATGACCAATTAGAAATACTCACCACAGAGCATAATAGATCTCATCGTTCAGCACGTGAGAATACTAAGCAAGTTTTAGAAGACTACTATTTTCCAAAGATCAGAAATAGGCTCAAAGAAATTGTATCAAATTGCAGAGTGTGCCGAGAAGCAAAATATAAAAGACACCTATTAAGAGCAGAAATAGGGAAGTCACCAATACCATCATATCCAGGTGAAATATTGCATATAGATATTTACAATACTGCTGGCTCCCATTTCCTTACGAGCCTCGACAAATTTTCAAAGTTTGCAATTGTGTCTCCTATCAAAACAAGGGCCATCGTTGATATAAAACAACCCTTGCTGCATGTTTTAAATTTTTTCAAAAATACAAAAGTAATTGTAAGCGACAACGAAAGATCGATTCAGTCAGAAACAATGAAATGCCTTCTTAATCATTTCGGAATAAAAATATTTGCCACACCAACCTTCCACAGCACAACAAATGGGCAGGTGGAAAGGTTCCATAGCACCTTAACGGAAGTAGTGTCATGGGCACCTGCATATAGGGGATAATAGCATTTATTATGTATACCCCTGGTATTTGCCTTAGCGCCCTCTAGCGTGGTAGTGCACACAATTTTTTGTTCATTTAGATGTGGCATCTCGGTGAGGTTCGAGAACATTCGGGCGAACAAAATGACGATAAACATGCTTGAGGTGGATAAACACCAACAACAATAGCAAAATTAGTTTCGGCGCGAATAAACCGGTCTGACAAATGGCGTGATCCGACACGCGCTTGAATCGGTAGCCAATGGGAATACCGCAACAAGCGTCGGTTAACGGCCATTTTTCGACGTGTCATCCAAAAGTCTAAACCAACCATTACCTACTCCCCTCGGTTATGGTCGATTCCGTCTAAATGCCTCGAAAAGGAATGCGTTCTCACCTTAACCGATGACATGTGGCAACACTGCCAAAGTACCAAAAAACATCGAACTGAAAAAAGTACAACCCTGGGTACACGATGCTGTCGCAGAGGTTCGCCATAAACGTAATAGAAAGCAAAAGGTGTGGGTGTTGTGCTAGCGCGACAGAAAGGCAGCCAGTGGAAGTCATGAGAAACCTAAAACTAAATCTCATCTTTATACTGTAATACAAAATCAACTTAAGATGTAGCCCATCTAAGCGGCACAGGTATAAAAATACATTTAAGAGTTTAAGTTTACAACAATTTACTACTTTCCAAATATTGGCTAGCAAGTGTCACAAAGGATTGGATTAAAAATCAGCAGCTTAAACCCAAAACTACGTACCTAAATGTCAATCTTCGTTGCGGTGCCGGAAATAATTCTGCTCCAGGAAAGAAGAGATACGGAACGCCGGCAACAAAGAGACCATAGCATATCTCGTTCTTACAATTGTATGGACAAGGAATTGGTTAGCAGCAAACAAGCATCATGAAAAATGATACACAAAATGAACGTACCGTGTGGAGAACCAAATGAAGAAACATCACCAAAATCTGAAGGTGATACATACATAGTTCAAAGATTTTTTGAATCGCTATAGCTTATCTCAGAAAATGAGATAAAAATACTGACGAATATTTTATTAAACCTAAGAGCATAATTCCCAAAGAAACAACACTAAAAAACTTTAATTTACAGGTGTGGGTTGCCGCAAAAACTGATTCCAATTGGGTATTGTTAATAACTTTGATTTGTCTACTCTTTGGTGATAAAAGGTAAAACAACCACCACCAGAAGGCACGAATGCACTAAGCGCTCCGTGGTAAAATAGCGCACGATGGGATGACTAATATCAACAGGGCCACTCAAACCACCAACTGCTAGCTCTCGCCAGCAACCACAGCGTCGGCAACACCAGCGCCGCACCAACTTCTAGCGCTCGCCAGCAACAGCTGCGTCAACAACAACAAGAACAGCAGCATCACCAGCTTCGCAGCATTGCACCCGCCCCAGCGTCGCACCACAGCACCGAAACCAACACGCTGAGCATTACCGCTCAACGTCGCAACGCTGCAGACCACCAACACCATCGTCATCACCACCAGCAGCAGCACCATCGTCAACCCCCAACATCCAACGTTTGCCAGCAACAGCTGCGGCAACGACATCATCACATCCAGCACACCACGAACCACAACAATAGTGAGAAATAAAACAAGCAAAAAAAAAATACTAAAACCTAATAAAAATAAAGATAGGTAAAAGTTAGAAGGAAATAGACCGAAGTCGAAGATGAAACAAAAAGGTGAAAACTAAACAAAACAAGAAGAAATTAGAACAGTGAAACGTTAATACTAAAAATATAGCAAAATAAAGTAAAGGTAAAGGAAAGAATAAAAATAAACCCAAGTGAAGCAGTGAAAATAAAATGAAATAGTAACTAAAAGAAAAGGACAAAAATGAAAAGATACACTAAAAAAGTAAATTAAAACGAAATAGTGAAAACAAAAAAAAAATAAATAAAAAGGTATAAATAGAAGAAACTGGGAAACTGGGGTCGAAGGAACAATGTAACATGTCTGACTGTCTCAACCTGGCGAGGCCAGCATAATCTTTGTGAAATCGCCTCAAGTCGACTCAAACCTCCACGTGGTGTTTCCTGGACAACGTCAAAACTGACAACCGTTAGTTTGGCGGCTAATCTGAGCGGCGGGCCTCCCTAGGCTTAAAATAGGTTGTGCGTCGGATTTGAAGCCCACCCGTAAAAACCAATTTCAATAAAAACAAATAAGAATAGAAGAAAAATGATCCCCAAATCTAAGCTAAGAAGCTATACAAAGAAAAGAGGAGGGAAGAGAGACATATTTTCAGGCGGAAAAAAAGAGAGGCAGAAAAGCGCGAGCAGGAGAAGATTGAGATGTATGGTGACAGGAATGAGGCCCGAAAATTTTTCGAAAAAATAAGACGCCTTGCCGATGGTTTTAAAACCGGGGCCTCTTCCTGCAAGGATGAAAACGGGAATCTAGTGATAGATGTCCAGAGTACACTGATGTTATGGAGGGAACACTTCTCTAAGCTTCTAAATGGCGACGCTGACAACAATCCCGCCAATAGGGATGATATTCCGGAAACCCCAATTTCGGATGACAGCGTCGAGGTTCCGCTGCCCGACTATGGTGAAGTTCTGACAGCTATAACTCGGCTTAAAAATAACAAAGCCGCAGGAGCTGATGGCTTACCTGCTGAGCTGTTTAAGAACGGAGGCGAAACTCTACTTAAATGCATTCACGAGCTTCTATGCAGAATATGGTCGGAAGAATGCATTCCGAACGATTGGAATCTCAGTGTGCTCTGCCCAATCCACAAGAGAGGCGATCCCACTATCTGTGCCAATTACCGTGGGATAAGCCTTCTTAATATCGCATATAAGGTCCTGCCGAGCGTTTTATGTGAAAGATTGAAGCCCATTGTAAACAATTTGATCAGACCTTATCAGTGTGGCTTCAGACCTGGAAAGTCCACCATCGACCAGATTTTCAAGCTACGACAAATCTTGGAGAAGACTCAAGAAAAACAAGTCGACACCCACCATCTTTTTGTCGACTACAAAGCCGCCTTCGACAGCCCAATAAGGAAGCACCTGTACTCCACCATGTCTGAATTTGGTATTCCTGCAAAACTAATACGACTTTGCAGGATGACACTGAGCAACACCAGCAGCGCAGTTAAAATCGGGAAGGACCTCTCCCCACCATTTATTACCAAACGAGGTTTCAGACAAGGTGATTCCTTATCGTGCGACTTTTTCAACCTAATGATGGAAAAGATCATCCAAGCTGCTGATCTGAGACGCAGTGGCACAATATTCTACAAGAGTGTTATGCTGCTTGCGTATGCTGATGACATAGATATCATTGGCCATCATACGCGCGAAGTCAGTGCAGCATTTTCCAGATTAGAAAGAGAGTCAATTCGAATGGGTCTGTCAGTGAATGCAGATAAGACGAAATACTTGGTGTCAACAAACAAACAGTCCCAGCGTCTTGGAACCCACGTTATCGTTGACAATACCTCCTTCGAGGTTGTGAAGAACTTCGTTTATCTGGGATCCAGCATTAATTCAACCAACGACATCAGCATTGAGATCAAACGAAGAATAACTCTTGCCAACAGGTGTTACTTTGGGCTCAGTAGGCAAATGAGAAGCAGAGCCCTCTCTCGACGAACGAAAATCACGCTCTATAAATCGCTCATCATGCCCGTCCTACTTTACGCATCACAAACCTGGACGCTGAGCAGTTTAGATGAAAAGACTTTAGGAGCATTCGAAAGAAAGATTCTTCGTAAGATTTACGGACCAATCTGCGTCAATGGCGAGTACCGAATACGGTGGAATGATGAACTGTATGAGCTGAACGCTGACATCGACATAGTCAAGCGCATTAAAATCGAGCGGCTTCGCTGGCTTGGTCATGTTCAGCGCATGAAAGACGATGCTCCAGTGAAGAAAACATTCGATTCGGTACCCAGCGGCGGTCAACACAGAAGAGGACCACCGCATCTTCGTAGGAAAGATCAAGTAGAGGTCAGCCTGACGAAGCTTGGAATTTCCAACTGGCGCCAGCAAGCGAAAGACAGAAATGGCTGACGCAAATTCTTAGATGAGGCCAAGACCGACATACGGTTGTAGCGCCAACTAAGTAAGTAAGCAAGTATAAATAGAAGAGAAAGAAAAACACTAAAATTCAGAGAAAACTAAAATAAGTGAAAGTAAAGAAAACATACATTGAAAAAAAAATAATAGTAAGTGGAAAACTAAGAAAATAGTAAAGCTAAAGAAATAGTGAAAGACGTAGGAGAAGAAAAAATTGGTGAAGTATAAATCGAAAAATTGAAAGAATAGAAAACTAAAATTTAAAAAGAGAGAAAAAGAAGAGTAAAACTAAGAAAATAGTAAAATGAAACTAAAAGAAACTAAATACACTGAAAAGAAAACAAATAAGAGAAGTGTAAACTGAAAAAAATAAGAAGTAAAAAGTGAAAGAAAAAAAAAGTAAAAACCGAAAAACTAAAAAGCAAAATGCACGGAAGAGAAAAATAAGAATCTAAATAAACTAAAGAAATCGAAAACGTTATAAAAGAATCTGCAAAAAATAAAGAATTAGAAAATAGTTTTACTGAAAAAAATAGAATATAATAAGAATTGTGGAAGTTGAAAACAGGTGAAAATATAAGAAAAAACATTTTACTGAAAATAAGCAAAAAAAAAAATGAAAATCAAAAAAATGTATGACAAGTAAATATTGAAAAAAAAACTACTAAAGAAACATAGAAGTGCGTGAAAGTGGAAAGAAAGAACAATAGTGCACATTTAAGAGAAAAAATTAAAGAAATAGGAAATTAAGTAAACTAAACTGCAAAATGAGAAAAAGTCAGAAATAGTTTGGATGAAAAAAAAATCAGATTAGTTAAACTTTGAATCTTAAAAATAGAGGTTTAAAAGAAAAAAGAAATCAATAAAGCAAAAATAGAAAAAATTAAAAACAAATAAATTAAAATAGGGAAAGCAGATAAAAACTAAATACAACGACACAAAAGGAGAAACTAAAGAAAATTACGAGTAAAACTAGAAAAACACAACAGTAAGAAAATTAAACAATTAATAAAAATACAAAATCCACTGAAAAGGGATATTAAAAATTAAACTATTTGAAAGAAAAAAAAACATAGAAATTAATTCAACTGAAAATAATAAAAAAAAAAAGTTATACATTGAATGAAAATGTGTGTGTGATAAATAAAATGGTGAAGATTGAAAAAAAGACTACACAAAAATAAAAAGGTGAACAGTTGAATAAATATAGAAATCTAAAAGTGAATAAGAAGACTAAAAAAAAGGAAAAACAATGTGTAAATAGAGATAAAAATAAAAGAGATAATTGAGAAGTGAAAACAAAAGGAATTAGTGAAATATAGAGAGATAGATAAAACTCGAAGAATCTAAATGGAAAAATTAAGAAAAAATATACTTACCAAGTAAAGAAGTGAAAGGAAACGACGTATTACACCGAAAGATCAAAATTATAGTAAGAACGAAAACTAAATAAAACATTAAAGTAAAAAAAAAACAAAGGAAAGAAATAAAAAACTGAATAAACTAAAGTCGAAAGAAAAAAAAAAAGAACTAAATAGCTCCAGCACTAACAAGCAGTAACTACAACGACAACAGCTCCTTCAATAGACAACACCACCGACAACTTCATCACGAACAACAACTGCAATAACCCGCTAACACAACTACATCACCAACATCTCCATCTGTAACCCCACACCACCATCGTCACCAGCGACTTCATCATCATCATCAACAATAACATCCTCACCAGCTACACCAGGGCGACAGACATGCCAGCAGCAATATCCACCGCAGCTAGCTAAAAAATCTCGTCAGGTTAGGTAAAATGTAACCTGGGATGGGTAAGCGCATATTTTAGCCACTGAAAAAAAAAATTGTTAACAATTAATTTTATATCAAACTTAAAAACAATAAAAAAGGGAGGTAAGACTCGTTCCGATTGGCCTACTAAGTGCAAATATTTTGTTGTTTTAAGCCTCCAGGAAACTTGATAAGTCTTAATTCAATTTAATTCGTCATTAAAAAAAAAATATATTCACCTAAAGATTGAATTTGTTTAAAACGGTAGTTCAAGATTTGAATTCTTAAAAGTATTTAAGCCTTTAATGCACCCACGCACAGTATTTAAGTAGGGTTCAAATCCGAACCGTTTGCCAGTTGAAGTAGTCGTCGGGTTTAAGAGAAAACAGGGGAGCGCCAAATCGGAGAGTTTCTGTTCCTTAAAATAATGTTCATATAGCTTATAATTATTTTACGGCAAATTACATTTATCTTTAAGACAACATTCCCAATGCCCTAAACATTCAGATATTAATATGATTGGTAATAAGCAAGATCAAGGGCCACAATAACAAGCTAAGCCACCCTTTTGTTTTCAGCTGCTTTACTTTAGTAATACTTTGAATGTACCTACGTACCAACAGACATTAATCAATTTTTTATTTAAATTTTTAGTCTAAGGGTTTGAGGTATCAATGTTCTATAGACATAAGAGTGTTCAACGGAATTAATTCATTTCTCTTACAAACTGTAAGAGCGCAATAATAAAAATAAGATATGCGTAATAGATGAAGCAATAGCAAAGGAATTCAATAGAAGCGCAGGCTTTGGAATCAGATTAATGAAATTATTTTTATGTTATAAGAAAAGGATTTAATTTTTTTTCAGTACGATGATATTTTAGCATAAAATAAAAAAAAAACGCAAATATGAGGTAACATAATATTAAAACACAAAGTAAACAAAACTTAAATCTAATCTAACCTAAGGCCAAAACCGAATCTAAAACTAAAACGGAATCCTAATTTGAATCGAAACTAATTTCACATAATACAAAACTAAAACGGAATCCTAATTTGAATCGAAACTAATTTCAAATAATACGAAACTAAAACGGAATCCTAATTTGAATCGAAACTAATTTCAAATAATACGAAACTAAAACGGAATCCTAATTTGAATCGAAACTACTTTCAAATAATACAAAACTAAACGGAAATAAAATCAATAAATTACAAAACTAACCTGAAATCAAATTTGATCTAACTAAAACTTCACTAAAACAAAACAACTTTAAGCTTAAACTCACTTAAACTAAATCGAGACAAAATTTAATGTAAACTAAAACTAAATTGAAATAAAAATACTATAAACTAAAACCAACTTGAAACGAAAGTTCATCTTACTAAAACCCAATTTAAACAAAATTCAACATACCTAAAACTAATATTAAATAAAACTAATACAAAAATATAATATAAAGTACCCCCCTTTGTTAAGACGAATAGGCGTATAGGAAATAAATTTTAAAAACTTTTTATTGAAAAAAATCGTTCAGAAAGATCTAGGAACGGCTATGCTTATTGACAATAGAATAGTACATAAAGACAATTTAAGGTGATGCTACTTAAAACAATTCCGTCGTTTCAGGTTATTCTCCCTGGCCTTAGTAAAGTGCAAAATTCTGGACTACTCACAATCCCACTACATTCCTATCGCTGATGGTAAGGTAGCAATTACGGAACAATTTGGTTACTTACAACACAGGACAAACCTTTCGGAATATGAGTCTCTGGCTTATGAGACGCATGAACTTCTAACATATTTCCCTCAAACGCGTGTAAGAAAGATTTTACAATCGGACGTCGATCAAGTCCTACAGCTTTTGCAAACGCTCAAAATTCACCATCGACATGCTCGCGGTATCAACATATTAGGCACAGCACTGAAATACATAGCAAGGACCCCGGACTTCGACGATTTTAACGAAGTAAAAACAAAGGAAGACGGTTTAATTGAGGCCCATGAAAGACAAATACGGATTGTGGCGGAACCTTCAGTTACGCCATCCCTCACTCTGCAGCTCTTCAAGCTATCCAGCGGCACTCTGCCGCTAAGTAACCTAACACACACAGTCGCCAACACAATGATTAACACTTCGTGATAAGCCAAGCAAATCATTCGTCACATATTTGACTGCCGCTGCTCTTATATTTCAG
Source organism: Dichetophora obliterata (assembly GCA_963920525.1). Lineage (NCBI taxonomy): Eukaryota > Metazoa > Arthropoda > Insecta > Diptera > Sciomyzidae > Dichetophora > Dichetophora obliterata. Next base: position 87,566,207 of record OY986438.1, on the reverse strand, counting down.
CAGGCATTCCATTCATTTAAATTAGTTCAGAACGTGTTGACTTTCTCGCCATCTGACGCTTTGTCGTAAATGACAAACCGTCAAGTATAGCGATCATATTTATGTCGCTGAGTAGCGGCTCACTGTGGCGGTCATATTACGTTCTGACTGTGTTTATGCTTAGCGATCGTTGCCTGCCTGTTGGACTAGCTACCCAGCACGCAGGCCATTGAGTCGCCAGCACATAGCTGGTATGTGCAGCGTAAGCATTTGCTTATTGCATTGTCCGTCGCGTCATTAGCGCTGATGACGAGTCAGACGTTTATAAATGCCAGCGTCAACGACCGTTGACGCTCATTGCATTGTTTTAACTTTTTATAAACAATGGATAAAGTGATAATATTCGTTGCGGCTATGTGTGTGTTTGCGACGCTATACGTAGCGTTGCAGCGCGTTTTTAATATGCTATGGTGGCATGGGCTCTGGTCTATGCTACCATAGTATAGTGGAGTTTAATTTTGTACTCGCGCGAATTCGGCAGCATTCCTGCTGCAAACATATATTTTTCCAACAGCATCCTTGCTGCATGTATGATTGTAAATAGTGTAAAAATAAAATAAGCGTTAACATTAAAAACTAATATTTTGTGTATTAACTTCATTGTTGCTTGTTAGCTACAGGATTAACACAGAGATGCAGATAAAAATAAATGAAATAACGGACAGACCAAATAAAGTACTGGATACAAAAAAACAAAACGTGGATACCGGAAACCTTTTTGATTTAATAATGGCAAGAAATAGGGCTTTGATAACAGACCTCGATAATCTTATCTACTCAGTTATGCTAGGAAAAACAAACGTAATTAATATAATTATTCTTAATATTAAAGAAATAGATGCAATAATAGAAGCTGAGCACTGTGCAGTTGTTAGTATTAGTGATATTGTATCAAATTCAAAGCTTAAAATTGTACAGAATAATGACATAATTGTTTTCTTTATTAAGTATCCAATTGTTAAACAAATTTGTAACAAAACAATAATTGTTCCAGTAGTGCATGAAAAAAAAAATGATTTTATTAGAAACAGACGCTGTAGCGAACTGTCACAATAAGTATAAGCCATTAAAAGATATCTGTATAAGCCATTAAAAGATATCTGTTACATTTTGTCAAACTGATGAGCACAGCATATGTGTTCAGAATCTTCTTAATAATTATACAGCCTCATGCAAGACAATATCGGCACACCAGGTTTCCCCCATATTGGTAGTTGATGATGGTCTAGTAATTGTTAATGACCAATATGTTGAAATTGAAGAAATCGGAAACTCGAAATTAAAGGTTAAGGGAACATTTTTATTAACCTTTGACGAACATATTCATATTAATAAAACAATGTATAAAATTAACAGGAAATTGACTCGTCTCCTCTACAGAAGAACCTCCTGTAGCTCACAATATTAATTTTACTGAACATCTTACAATGCTCTCTTTGCCGTATCTTCATAACGTTAACCTCAAGAATTTAAATCATATCGCTCATCTAAAACAAGAAGTAAAAAAATAAAATGTTGGGTGGGTAATAATCTTTTCCTTAGCAATAATTTCTATTATAATAATAAGGCTATTCACAGTTTAAGCGTACTTTCAACAAATCGTATTTATAGCATTTGTTATTGTTCAAACTGTGAGCACCTCACCATGTGACTGTCGTATTAAAAAATTATGCAACCCTGTGATGTATGTGATTATGCAGACAAAGCATAAAAATACGAGGTACAAAAAACACGTTCAAGGGCCACTTTTATTTACGCGAGTTATAAAGTCCTTTTTAATAAAAGACACTTTATGTTTTTTAAAACACAACTTCTTTTATTCAGATCAAAACTAAAACTAAACTTTCTTACAACTAACAGAATAAATGTTACTTAAAATATACCAATAGTTTATCAATACAAACATATCAATGTATGATAATTTCTTCTTTTCTTCTTTCTTCTTTCTTCGTTGCAGTACAACGAAGATTACAAAATGTGTAATAATATTTTTGGCGATATCGCAGGATCGCCATGTACGCGCCTTTTTATTTTTAAAATGATAAAAAAAAGGACTCGCGTTCTATAAAAATACGTTGTAGGACCTGCCTATTGGTTGCCGGCGAAGTTCGCCACTGGCGCTATTTTAAATATCCTTTTTATGCCGTTCACTAAAAAAGTGCAGAGGCTAAAAGGGTTTAAGTCGGCAGCTATTAAAGCTCAAGACTTATAAAAATGAAAATAGTTGGCAGCTGATAGAGCTCAAAACTAGATTGATTTATTTTCAAATATGTTCATCCTTTTATAATAAGCATAACGGTATTTTGTCTTAAAACTAGTTAACAATTGTTTGTGTAGTTTAGAATGTAAATAGAATCATATGTTCTTTAATTAGTGTAAGAGTAATAGTAGAATATCGTAATACATATTTGTAATTAAGTATTAATAGTTTAATATGTGTGAGTGAGTAGACTTATATTAATAGAAAACGTAAACATAATCATATGTTAACATATTTGTGTAGGAGTAAAAAGTATAATATAATATCATATGTTTTGTATTCAGCCATATGGGTACATGTGTGCGAATGAGATAGATAGTAGTGTTTAGAATGAACATATGTTCTTATTGTTTGAATATTATTGTGCATGTTCTCGACAATTCTTACAGTAGAGGTTTTAATATTATTACTTATTTTAAGAAAAGTATTTATAGCTTGATGTAATTCAAATAATATGTATAGGTATACTACACCCTTACCCTTAAGAAAAAAAAATTTTTATTTTGAAATTTATGAAAAATTAAAATTTTTTGTGTTTTAACTTATACAATATTTTAATATAATTCATATATTTACAAGAATTAAATTTTTAAATAAAAAGATATAATTTTTACAAATATTTCTTTAACATATTGTTATGATATTCTTTAAGTGTTCCATTTAAATTTACTATTAAATTTACTCCTTTTTTATTTACAATAATGTATGGACCAATATAAGGAGATTGATTTTTTCTTCTATTCATCCTTTTTATCAAAACTTTATCTCCAATGTTTAAATTTAACGGATTTATATATTTATCTTTTTTTATTCTATTAATTTTTGCAATATTTATTAATTCATTTGCTTTTTTTAAAGAATATTTTAATCTATGTTTCAGTTCTTGTGCGTAATTGTCTGTATTATATACTATTGATTCGAAACGATTATCATTTGGAAGATTTGCAAGTTTTCCAAAAATCAGCTCAAACGGTGTATAATTTGTATCAACATGAGGTGTTGTGTTATACGAAAAAGTGAAGTATGGGATCCATTGGTCCCATTCTTCATTTTTACAAAAGTTTAACAAATATTCATTTAATACTCGATGGTTTCTTTCAATCGAGCCTAGAGTCTCATGGTGATATGGAGTGCTAAAAATTTGTTTAATATCTAATAAATTGCATATTTCTGACATTAATTCATTGAGGAATTCTGTACCTCTATCCGATTTTAAAATTTTAAAGTGACCGTATATTAAAATTACGTTTTCAACAAGTGTTTTAGCAACAGTTTTCGCGTCTTTAGTCTCCATTGGGCATGCTATTACATACTTTGTTAAGTCGCACTGCATCGTTAATATATATCTGTAATTGTTGGATAAGCGTAGGGGACCTACTGTGTCGATAGAAACTACTTCAAAGCTGGTACTTGGTGTGTCTGTCATTGTTAAATTTTCTTTTGTATGTTTAGTTTGTTTATTAATTTTGCAATTGTTACAATTGAGAATGAAATTTTTTATCATTTTGCTCATATTTTTCCATATGTATTTTTGTTTTAGTTTCATTATTGTTTTTCTTATACCGAGATGTCCTCCATGTGTCGAATTGTGGTATTCTTCGATTAATTTGTTTTGTTTTATTTTGTCGACTATTCTTTGTGGTTCATTATAAATTAAAATTTTTAAGTTTTCGTTTGTTCTTTTTATGTTATTAAAAATATCTTTGAACTTATCCATTTCAATGGTTTTAAATATATCATCATTCTTCTTTAGCGCTAATTCTTCTATTCCTACATTATACATCTTTGATGAAAGCTTCTCCAAAGTCAGCGGTGTGAACAGTGGATTATCACTACATCGTATAATTACTTCCTCATCATGTATTTCAATTTTGGTATTTTTAAACTTTCTTTCTGTAATGAACCTTAATTTTTTAATTTTTTTTATATCTGTTATGGATGTACAATCCCAAACAAAAAGTTTTGCGGGCTTTTTGCTGGCAGGACATTCTCTTTTGTTTAAATCAGTGTTTTTTGTATGTTTATCTGTGTTCATACTTCTTGTAATTGCTAGTATGTTTTGTGTGCTATCTTCCATTCCGGTTGGAATCATAGCCTTTAGGGAATCACTATTTAAAATTATTCTTGACAATGCGTCTGCATTGGTATTCATTTTACCCTTTTTATAAATAATATTGAAATCATAATCGCTAAGATCTAATCTTATGCGTGTCATTTTAGAAGAAGGATTTTTATGAGAGAAAAGAGACACTAGTGGGCGGTGGTCTGTTAGAACCGAAAATTTTCTACCGTAGAGGTAGGGTCTGAAAAAATTGATTGCCCAATGTATAGCTAAGAGCTCTTTCTCAATAATTGGCTTGTTCAGGTCATGTTTTGCAAGAGATTTGCTTGCGTAAGAAATTGGTAAGTCTGAGCCTACTTCGCCTTGCGATAGGACTGCACCAAGAGCGTAATTTGAAGCATCTGTGGTGAGTATGAAGGGTTTATTGAAATCCGGATATTGCAGTATCGGTGGGTTTAAAAGTTTTGTTTTTAGCTCTTCAAAAGAGTTCTGGCAATTTTCATTCCAGTCAAATTTTGTGTTCTTCTTTAATAATGAGTTTAAATTTTTAGCAATATCTGCAAATCTTGGAATAAATCGACGGTAGTAGTTGCAGAAAGCAACAAATCTTCGTACTTCGTCCGCGTTTTTTGGTATTGGATATTCTTTTATAATTTTATTTTTAGACGGGTCAGTTTTTATACCATTGGCCGTTATAAGATGCCCAAGGTAAATAACTTCCGGCTTTAAAAAACAACATTTATGTGAATTTAATTTTATATTATATTTTCTTAATCTGTCAAAAACTTTGATTAAATTGTCGTTATGATGTCCTAAACTACAACCGAAAACAATTATATCGTCTACATAAATAAAAGCTTCTGTATCTAAACCACTTAATGCGATAGTCAGCATTCTTTGGAAGCTGTTGGATGATATCTTCAATCCAAATGGTAAACGCTTAAATTGGAAATGTCCATTTCCAGTTGAAAAAGAAGTTAACGGTCTTGAGTCTTTGTCTAAGTTAATTTGGTGGAAAGAGCTGGTCATGTCCAAAGTCGAAAAGTATTTAGCTCTTCCCAGTCGGTCGAGAACGTCTTCTATTTTTGTAAGTGGGAATTTATCGTTTACAATTTTTTCATTTAATTTGCGAAAGTCTACTACAAGTCGCCATTTTTTGCTGTCATCTGTTGACTTTTTGGGAACTACTAGTAATGGTGAGTTGTAGGGGCTTACTGAATGTTCGATTATGTTGTCTGATAAAAGTTGGTCAACCTGTTCATTTATCTCTGTTAATTGTGTTTGTGGAAGTCTATAATTTTTAATGTATACCGGGGTCGAATCTGTTGTTTGTATTGTCTGCGTGTAAAAATTATTTGTACTTAAGTGTTCTCCAGGGAGATGAAAAATGTCACTGTATTTTTGTATAATGTTGATTATTGATGTCTTGGCATCTGGGTCGTTACAACCAATGTCTAAAGTTTTTAGTAACGTATCTAGTCTATTTTTGTCAGTCTTATTATTGATTTTACAGGCAAATATATTGTAGTTTTCTAGTGGTTGAATTTCAAAATCAAGATTTTTCAATATTACATTGTTACTATTCGTATTTAGAATCTTAACGTGAGCATTGCCATTTGCTGGTATCAAGCTATTACCTAAAAATACTCCGTTTTCTATCTCTTTATTTAAAATAATACTATCTTCGTTGACTTTAATATTTATTGGAACTATAGATTCTGAACGAGCAGGAATCACGATATTTGTTCTACTACAACTATTTAAAATTATTGGTAAAATTATTTCTTTATCATTTATGATTAATGTTAAAGTATATGTTTCAAAGTCAATTTTTGCCAAATACTTCTCTAAAAAATCGTGTCCTATAATGCCATCAGTGGCAATTGGAAAATTGTTTTCTACTATATAAAATTTATGTTGGATATCTTCATCGTCCACTATTAAATTTAAATTTTTTGTACCAATGCATTCAATTTCTTCATTTGTAATACCCGTTATTGTTGAAATATTCTGTGTGTTTATGTGATCTATATTTATAATTTTACATATGGAGATATCCGCTCCAGTGTCAATGAGAAATTTCAAATCGTCGTTTGTATTTTCGCATTCTAATGTGATGTAAAAAGAAAGATTTTTATTAAGTTTGCAAATTAATTTTGGCCCCTGTGGGTAACATTCTCTGCTACCCGGCCATAGCGGTTTCCCTGCGAGTTGTTGCTTCTGAAATTATTATTATTAAAATTTCTATTGTTATTATTGGAATTTCTATTAAAATTTCGGTTGGAATTACTATTGTTATTTACGAAGTTATGATTTCCATTTAAATTTCTATTATTATTACTGTTTGCAAAATTGTTGTTTCTGTTAAAGTTTCTATTTGTATTATTTGTGTAGTTTGTATTGTATCTTGTATTCATAAAATTGTTATTATTTCTATTATTGTTTTGTGGAATGTAGCTATTTCTAACGTCGTTAAATCTATTGTAATTTTCTCTGTAAGTATTTCTGTTTCTAACTTGGAAAATATTAGATTTATTTGTCTTTAAACTTTGTTCTGCAGTGATGCATCGTTCTACCGCTTCATTGTATGTTTTAGGTGCATTTGCCAACAAAATAGTTTGGTATTCCAAATTAACACCTTTCATGAAAACATTCAATGCCATGCTTTCGTTAACCTTGTAAATTGCATCTTTTGCGTCTTGCGTCGGATTAGTTAAAGATTTAATTTCGAAGGTTATTAACTGTTCAGAAAGTTCTGAAATTTTTTCTCTGAATTCAGAAATACTTTTATTGTTTTGTTTAATTGTACCGATTTCACTTAAAACTTGTTGTAACGTTTTCGGATTGGGGTAAGCATTTTCCAATGAATTTTTTAAATCAGTAAATGTTGAAGGTCTATTAGTTCTACCTATTATACTACGCACTTGAGCAGTAAGTTTGAAATTATATACATATTTAATGAAAAGAGCTTTATCTTCATCTTTTAAAATATCGTGAAGCAATTCTGCTTGCGATATAAAATCTTCCAAATTGATAAACTGTCCTTTGAAAATTTGTAGGTTTTTTCCCACAACATTGATATCAAAACTAGCCATATTGTTTTCTTCTTTTATATCTGGTTTTTGTTTAATTGGTAAATTTTTCAAAATTGTATTTAAATCTTGATAGAGGTTATTAAATGTTTCTTTTTAAATCTCATGATTTTCATCAATCGACTGTTCAAGATTTACTTTGTTTTTTAGACAGTCTAAAGTTTTTAATTTTTCTTCAATATACTGTTCAGTATATTCTCTATTTTTACTTTTGTTTATATTTAGTTTTAGTTTTTCTAAGAATTTAATGCTTTCTTGGAGGTTTTCCATCTAATCCTGAATACCCTTATTGTTTAGTACTTTATACTTTAAGTTTTTTATATTTCTGAACACCCTGTGCTACATTCAGCTTTTTGTTACAAGTTGAACGTGCAGGTGGCGCAACAAGTGCTTCGCTGAAAGCGAATAGTCATGAAAGCAAATGTAAGAGAACTAAAAAAATGTCGGCTTCGTTTGTTTACGTTCGCTTTGATGTCGTGTGTGAAAAAAATTGATAATTAAATTATGTATATTTAGTGTATTTTAGTGTTATAGTGTATTTTAATTGTATTTATTTAATTGTATTTAGTGTATTACAGTGTATTTTAAATAATATGTAATTAGTATTTTATATTTTAATATAATAAAAGCTACGTTGCGAAAAATTTTTGTTTTGATGCTTGTCGAGGTGTATGTATGTGTGTGTGTTAAAGTATAATAAAAAAAGATGCCAATAGTGAATGGAATATTTATTCATGTGCACCAGAAGAGCAAAAAAAATGTCTCAAGCAAAATTATTAAAATATTGCAATGTTTTTTTGTCGCGACAAGAAACTTTTCGTTTAACTTTATTTGAAATTCATATGCATATTTGTAAAAAATAAGTAAAATATTGCAAAAATGTATTGCAAATTTTGATTTCTTTATGAAAAAAATTAAGACTAAGAAAATAAAAAGGATGCATAAAAATTAAAATAAAAATTTAAAGGTTATTAATTCATGAGTTTTGTATTGTATTTTTTTTCACGATATAATTAAATGCAAAAAAAAATTTATATAAAATTACAATGTAAAACATATCAGGCAAAATAATAATAGTTTTCAATAATATAAAAGTAAGTAAATTATTTGTTTGTGTTTTTCCATTTTATGATCAATTTTTTATGATCATCCTTGCCACCTTTTGGTACGTACTCCGGTAAGCCTTGATTTGCCGTCGGAAAATTAAAATATTGCGCGGTTTGCAGGATCGCCATGTAATAATATTTTTGGCGATATCGCAGGATCGCCATGTACGCGCCTTTTTATTTTTAAAATGATAAAAAAAAGGACTCGCGTTCTATAAAAATACGTTGTAGGACCTGCCTATTGGTTGCCGGCGAAGTTCGCCACTGGCGCTATTTTAAATATCCTTTTTATGCCGTTCACTAAAAAAGTGCAGAGGCTAAAAGGGTTTAAGTCGGCAGCTATTAAAGCTCAAGACTTATAAAAATGAAAATAGTTGGCAGCTGATAGAGCTCAAAACTAGATTGATTTATTTTCAAATATGTTCATCCTTTTATAATAAGCATAACGGTATTTTGTCTTAAAACTAGTTAACAATTGTTTGTGTAGTTTAGAATGTAAATAGAATCATATGTTCTTTAATTAGTGTAAGAGTAATAGTAGAATATCGTAATACATATTTGTAATTAAGTATTAATAGTTTAATATGTGTGAGTGAGTAGACTTATATTAATAGAAAACGTAAACATAATCATATGTTAACATATTTGTGTAGGAGTAAAAAGTATAATATAATATCATATGTTTTGTATTCAGCCATATGGGTACATGTGTGCGAATGAGATAGATAGTATGAGTAGTGTTTAGAATGAACATATGTTCTTATTGTTTGAATATTATTGTGCATGTTCTCGACAATTCTTACAGTAGAGGTTTTAATATTATTACTTATTTTAAGAAAAGTATTTATAGCTTGATGTAATTCAAATAATATGTATAGGTATACTACAAATGTTTATGAAGTTACAAAACACTTAATTGGGTCTCTGGGTTTGTTGGTGCAGTTAAAAAAAAGAGTAACATGATATTTGGAGTTGCTTAGCTGCATATTTTGAATTGACAAATATGTTTGGCAATTAATGAATTTGAATTTAAGTGTTAAATGATTTGGGTTGTTGCAATGAGGCAATAAATATTCAGTTTTTATTGTTTCCATATTTTGAAACAATTTCTTGTAATTTAATATTAATTGCCTCGTTTGTAACTCCTCCCCCATTTGATCTGAGATTCTCCTGGATCTCATTAGTTATAAATTTTTGTTTGTTTACAAATTTAACTTTATTTTTCTTAAACATTATTTACATAAATATTGCAGCAAGTATAATTAAAACTAATGTTACATTTATTCCATAAGAGATGTTCTTATGATAATTTAGTTCTTCGATTTTTCTTATATTATTATAATGTTCTGTAATGATATTGTTGAAGTGAATGGGTGCTATTTCTGTCTTATTAATTGTATTTTCGTTCGAGTAAAAGTATCTGTCTTGGATTATTTCTATGTGGTTCTCGTAGTTTTCCTCCCTCATTTGTATTCTACAGTTACTAAATGTTACTAAATTATTTTTTGTAAGAGTAATGTTTCTATTATCGCAATTTTGTATTATTTCGAGGTTGTATGCATTCGTTACTAGTATTGTTTGTTCGTCCAATAGTTGTGTGTCTGTTTTGTTATTAAATTTATATTCGCAATTATTTGTTAAAATACAATTTTTACTTTTCTTTAAATGTTTTAGCGTTACATTTTCTTCGAAAGTAAATGTTTGATTATTGTAATTTATAACGAATTCTTGATTTTGAATTATTTGCATGAACTTCGAATTCGGAATTGGTGTTATTATGTTAAGGTCTGTCCTTATAAATGATTGTGGTATCTGTATAGCAATAATAATACTATTGTCTTTATAGTCCATTATTCCTACCTTGAGAAGTTTCAGTTTATAAAAATCTATATTAAATGTTTCTATTTCTGACGAAGTCAATATACTTGGTTGGACTATGTTATTTTTTGCTGCTACTATATTATCTTGAATTTGGTCTATTTTTCTTTCTAGGTGTTTAAGTTTCAACAGCTGGTCGGTGTAAAGCAATTTTCTTAAAATTTCGTTAGTTTGCGATTTTATATTTAGAACAGTTGATTTCATTTTTATTCTGTCCTCTTCTATAGCTGTTTGTAAAATATTGAACGTATCATTAAAATGTGAGTTTAATTGTATTTGTTCGTTAATTGTTTCTATTGCGTTGTGCGAGTTTTTATTTGATATTTCTAAGCGTTCCAGAATTTCCTCCCTATCGTCATTGTCCATAGTGCCAAAAAGCCATTTGTGAGCTGAACCCACGAAATTAAGTAATCCTCTCTTTGTTCTGGTTTTGTTTGGAATAATTGTACGAATTTTTGATTTTATTAAATCTATTTCATTTTGCAAAAGTTGTTTACTATTTTCATTAAAATGGTCAATGTTAAGTTGTATTTTATTTAAAATATCAATAATTGTGTTTGTGTTTATAATGTGTATTACAGTGGTTGTTTGGTTTACTATTTCTACCTGGTTTAGTTTAATTTTAACGTATCCAGATGTTTCATAAATCGGGCTGATTTGCATTCCCATTACTGTTGTTGTCGTTGTTAGCAATATTATTATTGTTGCGAACCCCAAGGTTGGTATCTGCAAATTTAAACGGTCGTTTAATGTTACTTTCATGAACATTTCGTAGTAAATAATTTCTGTTTTTTGGTTGTTCTTTATGTCTCAGATTTGTGTAGTTTTTTATGAACCCTCGCTCTCTATTTTCTGTGTAGTCTTCTCTTTTTTCGTTACGTTTTGTTATGGCTTTAGTCTTTTGTTTTGTAGTATTTGTTTTTATTGTCTGATTACTAACTTTTTCATTTTCTACGTCAAACGGTGTACATTTTATAGTTGAATGGTACGAAGCATTATAGTATTCGATTGCTTTTGCCATTTGTTCTTTAACTGGTAGCTTGTTTTCAAGGTTAAGTGCCCTAAGTCTTTCTGTAAGTGTGTTATTTAAGCGTTCAACGTCTGAGTTTCCTGTATGACTGTTTGGTTTTGCGAAATGTATTTCTATTTCTTCTTCTCTACAAAAGTGTTTTACATTTATGCTGTTAAATTCGTTGTCACTTATGATTTTATTCATTTTTCCTTTAATTGAGATGTAGAGTCTTATTTTTTCGATCAAGGTTTGATTATTCCTATCTTCTAAATAGAGACTAACAGCGTGTTTTGAAAATTTATCAATAAAGTTGATAAATGAATGTTTGCTGTTGACATATGTATCTATGTGAATTATTTGGTTAACATCAGTTGGTGTTTCTGTTCTTGCAAATTCTTTCTTGGGTTTCTTTTTTATTGGGTTTCTGTCATATTTTGCTCCAGTACAAATATTGCAGTTATTAATTACTTTTGTTATGAAGATCTTTAAGTTTGGGAAAAATATTTTTCTTTTTATTCCTTCGTAAGTTGCTTCTATGCCTGAATGACCAGATTCTTTTGTATGATATAAAGAAATTTGTTTTAGTGTTTCGTGTTCGTCCGAAATATCGTGTGGTATTTCTTCCTGTTGAATATATATGCGTTTCTTGCCATCTATAATATCAAATTCTTGAGTTTTATGTTCTACGAGAATTATTTGTGTCTTAAATATGTTCACAACGGTATCTAAAATGGGTATATGATCTAATGCTTCTTCCTCTTGAGAGTGAACTGTTTGAACTTCCAAAGAATCATTATCATCATTTTCTAGGTAATTTATCTCATGGCTTCCTGTATCAATTCTACTAAGAAAATCTGCTATTTTATTATCTTTTCCTTTAATATAATCGATTTTAGCATCATATTCTCCAAGTTGTATTAGCCAACGTTGGAGTCTTGGATTTATATCCTTTCCTGAGTGTTTGGCTTGTAACCACTTCAGTGGTTGGTGATCAGTATGAAGAATAAACTCTTTACCAAACAAATATGGCCTAAAGTACTGCACTCCCCAAACTACAGCAAGAAGTTCTTTTTCTACCGTTGCATAATTCTTTTCGTGGTCATTAAGTGTTCTAGACGCATAGGAGATAGGATGACCGTCCTGCATCAAAACAGCGCCTAAAGCAAAATTACTTGCATCGGTGACGAGTTTAAACTGTTTATTGAAATTTGGGTATCTTAGGATGGGGTAATCAGTAATGATTGTTTTTAATTTTTCAAATGCTGAAATATAGTTTGGATCATTTTTATTTACTTTTAAATCCTTTTTAAGATATTTTATTATTGGGTATGCTACTTTAGCATAATCTTTGATGAATTTCCTGTAGTAGCCTGTAATTCCTAAAAACGATTTTATTTGTTTTTGGGTTTGTGGTAATTTCAGGTCTTTTATTGCGCTTATTTTATCCGGATTTGGTTTTATACCTTCCGATGTTAAAATGTGTCCTAGATATTGTGTTTCTTTACACATAAAATTACATTTGTCTATTTGGATTTTTAAACCGGCCTTACGTAGTGTGTTAAATACTTGTCTGATATTCTCTAAGTGTTCTTCTAAGCTTGTGCTGAAGATGAGGATATCGTCTAAATATACTACGCAGATTTTGTTAATGTGCTTTCTCAGGACTGAATTCATCAATCTTTGAAATGTTGCAGGTGCATTTTTTAATCCAAAAGGCATCCTGGTAAATTCAAAGTGTCCGAAAGGAGTAGAGAAAGCTGTTTTTTTTCTATCTTCGGGTTTCACTAAAATTTGGTGAAACCCTTTGGCCAAGTCTAATGTAGTAAAATACTGTGCCCTGCCCAATTTATCTAAAATTGATTCGATATTTGGAATTGGAAATTTATCACAAAGTGTGATTTCATTTAATTTCCTGTAATCGATTACGATTCTCCACTTTTTTGTACCCGAATTGTCCAGTTTTTTTGGGGACAATCCAAAGAGGGCTATTGAAAGGTGAGTTGCTTTTAACTATTATGCCTTGTTTTAGCATTTCCGAGATTTGTTTTTCAATTTCGACTTCGTGAACTCGTGGATATCTATATATTTTTGAGTAAATAGGCTGACAGTTTTTAGTTATTATTTCATGTTGGATTTCATGGGTAAAAGACAAATTATCGTTTTCAAAGTAAAATAAATCTTCAAATTGTTGTAAAAGATTCTGTAACTTTAATCTTTCTTCTGAATTAATATGATCTAAATTTATATTTTCCATTAAGCGGTTACTAATGGGTTCTAACGTTTGTATACTTTCGATATCGAATGGGTACGAACTATCTAAAAAAAATATTTTATTCCCTTTTATCTCTAGAAACCTGTTTTCCAGATCAATTCTTGCTTGTAAAGTTGTTAATACATTTTGCCCTATAATAGCATCATAATTTCGATTATGAAGATTAACCACTTTCCAAGATATGGTTCCTGCTTTTTGAAATTCTCTTGGTATTGGAGTAATTTTTTCGTTGGTAATTTTGTTTAAACCATTAATTGTCGAAAATATTTTTGGTTCTTTTAGTTTTTGTAGTGGAAAATTAATTAATACGTTAGGTTGTATAATGCTTGTAGTTGAGCCTGTATCAACTAAGCATTTTATATTCTCGTTACCAATGTGAATTTTTATTATTGGCAGTTTACATTCCGAGGCTCGTTTTGAAAATTTATGTCGTCCTCCTGAATGTTTTCAATTTCAATTCTTTGGTTCTGCAGATTTTGTCTGGGTTGTTGAGAGTTATAGTTTTGTCTGTATTGTCTTGAATTATTATTTTGAATATATCGACCAGAATTATTATTTTGTGGATATCGTCCAGAATTATTATTTTGTGGATATCGTCCAGAATTATTATTTTGAATATAGCGTCCAGAACTATTTCTATTTATTTGATATTGACCAGAACTATTGTTATTTTGATTTTGTTTTTTGTGCCTATAGTCTATTGTCCTTGGGTCATCCAGTATTCTTTGTAAAGTGAATTTATTTATTATATCGTTAAGTGAATTGCAATTGTCGATGTTTGCCCTAAATTGTCCGTCAATTTTGTTTAACAAAATATCCGCTAAGTCTCTGTCAACGTGATTTGCACTATAAATATTTGGTTTCACAATGTCGTATTCGAATATTTCGTTTATTTCGTATTTTGCACTGCTAAATATTTCAAATAATTCTCTTAAATTTGATACCTTAATATTCCTACAATAATTGAATACCTCTGAGTAAGTTTTTCTTGGTTGAAATTGTTGTCTCAGCTTTTCCTTGACTTAAAAGTTTTTCGTTGATGATGATCTGCAATCCAAAATTGTACAAATCCTGGTTTTGACCACATAGTTGCATCACTTTTTCCACTGATTTGATGAAAGAAGCAAGAACATGTCCTTTTCCAAATGGTTTGACTGCTCTGAATTGATCGAGAATTGTTGCTGGAGTTAGTTGTAGCATTGACAATGTCGATTGTTGATGTGTTTGTAGGTGTTGTGCAAATTGTTGCTCTTGTTGCTTCGTTGCAGTACAACGAAGATTACAAAATGTTTATGAAGTTACAAAACACTTAAGTGGGTCTCTGGGTTTGTTGGTGCAGTTAAAAAAAAGAGTAACATGATATTTGGAGTTGCTTAGCTGCATATTTTGAATTGACAAATATGTTTGGCAATTAATGAATTTGAATTTAAGTGTTAAATGATTTGGGTTGTTGCAATGAGGCAATAAATATTCAGTTTTTATTGTTTCCATATTTTGAAACAATTTCTTGTAATTTAATATTAATTGCCTCGTTTGTAACTCGCGTGCCTGCGTATTTGCATTTGTATGCAAAACAATAACAAAGCAAAATACGCTTTCGTAAATTGGCGTACAAATAGCAAATCGTACAAATAGCAGACTAGCGTATTCAAACTGTGAATAGCCTAAATGTTAATAATTAGAAAAGTTAAAAATGAAAAATGTAAATCTGAAAAATGTAAAAATATTCCTGCAGTCAATCTTGCAAATGTAAATTTAGATCAAATATTAGAAAGAACCGAGGAAGGTTCGTCTTAAAGAGGGGAGTAGTTAACACATCGCCTACACCCGCATCCGCTCCCATTCATATTTTGCAGATTAAGCGTCTGCTATTTATTCAACTTAAATGCAATAAGAACAGAAGTAATAAGATCCAGCTCATCCGAAACAGAAACAACAACGGCAATAACACAGTGTGCAGCGACGATGTCAGCAACAACTGCTACAACAACAATAGCTATAACAATTACAGTAGTAGCAGCTTAGCTTTAGTTATTAAAATGTTCAAGTCAGTCTTTTCCGTACCATTAATGAATGACATTGGCACATAGTGCCAAACAAATAAAATTATTTTAAAGAACAACCAAAGAGTTTTTAACTTATATGTTAATTTGATATTTTGAACTGAAATTAATAAGACTTTTTAGTTTAATAATTCATGAATTCATTGTATTTAATAAATCTACTTCTGTGATGCATACTATAAAAACATACTGTTTTTTATTTCTTCTCTAATATTTTTTGCAATTGTTGTTATATTAGACTCTTCAGTGACCTCCGTATTAAGTACGGATATATTTTATCTTCTAAATTTGGAATATTGGAAGGTGGTTCAACATTATATTCAATACAAATGTTATGTAGAGCATAACACGAATTAACTATTTGCACGACTTTCTCAGGAGTATAGTGCAGTTCTCTAGTAGATAAAAGGCATCGAAATCGTGCTTTCAACAATCCAAACGCTCGTTCAATAATTGATCTTGCTTTCGAATGCTGCTCATTATAGAAAAACTCGGGCGAGTTTTCGTTGGCATTTCGGAATGGTGTCAATAACCGCGGTTCGAGAGGATATTCCAAATCACCTGTAAATAAAAGCAACCCATTTGCAGTCATAGCTTTGCATATGCTTAATATTAACGAAATTCTTACCCAAAATGCGAGTTCCTTTATCGCCGTTTTCAAAATTTTCCTTAAGAAACTGTCTTTCTCTGGAAAGACCCCACACATGGGAGTCATGGGAAGCTCCTTCAAATCTGGCGTTGACCGCTCTCATTATCATTTTGTGATCGCATATCTATGTTCACAAAGTAAGAATATTAGATTCTTAAAAGAATTTACTTCCATGCTGTAATAAATTTTTTACCATCATAGCATTCATACTGTGCTTCAATTTTCTGTTCAAATATAAATGCTCGTTTTTGGAGGGCCTAATCATTTGTATGTGAGTTCCATCAACCGCTCCAATCACTCCTGGAATGCTGCAATTCAAATAAAAAAACCTTTTTCTATCAGTCTTTTCCCTCTCCGTCATTTTCATTGTTATGTGCTTTGCACAGAGAACTTTCTCCATCGCAGTGCACACTTCAAACAGACATCTGGACACAGTTTGTTGTGCTAATCCAGGGTACCTATCCTGACCAATTTGGTGCTGGTGTTGTAACCCACAACATTGCCCTGCACACTTTTTACACCCCGACCACACACCATTTTCCTCAGAATAACTGAAACACAAAACTTAAACCAATAAAAAACATAAAATATTTTTCATAATTAAAATGCGGTACAAAAAATCTGTTTAATCTATACGTCACCGTATAGCAGATTTCTTAGTACAAGCGCATTAAAAACAAACAACATTTTGTTTATTATTATAACGAACGACCGAGACTCAAATTGCCGGCGTTCATGAAAATAAAAAGACTGACCTAATTTAAGCGCACACGCTTAAATTACCAAACAAACAAAATCAATGCTTTGCTTTTAGTTGTCAAGTGATTTTGGCTACAACGTCAGCGGCAACAAAAGCAAGACATTGCACTGTTAGGTGCATCGGCATCAGCTTGTACGGTCGGCATAAAGCCGTTCATTTACCTACCCTAGCATGCAAAGTGTGCGTGATCGCGTACCGCTAAGGGGAAAGTAAAATGAAAATATGGAAATTTACGTTTACATATTGAGTAGGCACTTTTCCGATTATGTATTGGCAAATAATTTCTACTTATTGGAAATTATAGAAATGTGTGGAAATCAAGAACGTCATTGAACGAGTTAATTTGAACGAGTTTCATAAAGGTCGCAGCCTGGCCTAGACAGCGGGCCTTTTAAAACATAAAAAACTGTTCAATAAAAGAAACTAGCTTAAAAGCTAGCATTAAAAAAAAACTTAGTCGTTCTTACTTTTGCTCCCCGTCCCTAAGTCTCTCTTCTCCACGCGGAAGCACGGAGACCCTGAGACGTTAAACCCATCACTGGTATCCATCTTGAGCCAGAAATTTTTAATGTTGTGGATAACTTCGTTATAGTCGGGATTGCAGTAGATCTCGTTGCAGCTTTTAGTTCGCAGTCTATGCTGCACAACACATACATGAATGCATCTTTGCTTAGTCGAAAATTTTTCACAAAACTAAAAATAAATACAAATCATTGCGGACAGGAATATGTTCTATATATAATGATTATAGAATTACCTTTTGTCACTAAGCCCCATTATATTTAATTGGTCTCTAATAATTTTCCTCTGCACTCTGTCTTCATCTCTGCTGTTACTTTCATTCCATAAAGCCACAGAATCCATGTTGTTACAACATAAATTAATACTTTCGATTTCAATGTTTATGTTTTTCTTTCTCCTATTTCTATTCACAATTTTTGACGTTTTATTCAATGATGCCTAATTTTACAAAAATGTTCGCAAAGCAATTGTAGGCATCACTACTACTAATGCGAAAGCGTTACAGAGTACCAAAAGGGTTACGTATCGCATTTGACTTTCGAATACAATAAACTTTCGTATCGCCTTACAGAGTAGGGCCCCCATTGGCGTCGGAAGCGGGGGGTAAAGGTGGGCAGTTGCCCCCCACTTTTTTAGCTAGATAAACAATTTAAAAGGAAAAGTTATTCAAAATATCAGTTTTTTTACAACGATAATATTTTTGTATTATATATTTTCCTCTTCTTTCTCTCTTCTTCATGTTTCATGTGAAGAAATTTTGGTGAACTTTTTTTGCACCACCATTTGTACTGCCCCCCCATTTGTACTGCCCCCCCAGATGAAATTCGCTTCCGACGCGCTTGAGGGCCCCAGGTTATTTTTATAAAAATGCACTTCATAAAATAAAGAACTCAACTCATTTATGGATAACTATATTCAAACACTAACAAATTTATATATCAAGCTTTGCATTCTGCTTCAGATCTCACTCACATAGCGCACTTAAAAAAAATATCGATTACACCGACGAAACAATTTCCCCACAATAAGAGCAAACACAGCTAATAAGAATGCGCATAAAACTGCAGCACGTGTCTTTTTCTGTTACCGTTATGTTTACATGTGTATTCTAGTCAAAATTTGTGTATTTAACAAAATATGCAGGTATGTATATCACATTACCCGACCATATCACAATGCCCGAAGTTACTCTAATTAGACTTAAATTATCATATGTGTTTCTTTTTTGCATAAACCCAGTTTAAAGATCTAATTTTGGTGAGTTAAGCTCGGTTTATTTTGACTAGACTTTAAACTCGTACTGAAAAACTGGCTCTGAAAGAACGCTGCAAATTTGTGTGAGAAACCTAATAATAATTAAATTAAATAATTCTCAACTTTTCTACGGTATCGCTACCATAACAGTTTACAACAGTTGACTTTGGTGAATGCGGCCAATTTAAGCTTTCTCATCGGTTTTAGATTTTCTATAAGCTGTCAACTTCGTTTGACAGTTTTGGCAGTCTGTCTCTCCGAAATGCTTCTACCTTCTCTAATTTTACTTTGTTAGCTGCTAAAAATGCGTCAATTAAAATAATAATTTTTAAAATTCTAAGTAAACAGATCACGGGGTTGATTCCCGTTCTGTGTTACTGTTAAGTGATAAGTTTCTTTATTGAATTCACCACACTTGCAATTCCTGTTCAACGTTAAAATGACAACTACGTTTGAAATGAAAAAAAAATTAACGCCAAGAAAATTTTGCCATTAACATTTTTTAAAATATTTCAAAATGGAAAAAGAAATAGTGAGACGAGGAAAACGATCAAATGAGGCTCAAAAAGAGTATTTAATAAATTTTCTCGAAGAAAATGTGAACATTGCAAAGGATGAGTATTTAATAGTTTTTTACGTTTTTTATAGTTACGACTCTAATATATTGCCCATAATATATGTATGTATTATAGGTTTGTAAGTGTTACGGCGCCAACCATAGCAATAAGAACTGGACGGAGCTTGCAAAGTCGCTGAATGGACTGGGCTTGGCCGAAAAAGATGGTTCCAAGTGGAGGAAATATTTGACCGACTCAAGGTTCATAAATTAATTGGCAACACATGTATTTAAAAAAAAACTTTAAAGACTCAGCACTAGATCTAAATTGAATATTATTAGACACCAACAGCAAGCTTCAGGCGTAAATGGGTTGCAAAAATTAAAAGAATTGACAGAGTTTAAGGAGCGAGTTATTAATATAATAACCTTGGAGGCTGTAGATGGCGATATGATTGGTTCTGCTGAATTTGGGTTTGGTGACATTGTAAGTGTTTAAATATTTGTGAGTTCTTGTCCATAAATTTTATTTTGATTTTTAGGCAGTGGTCAATGATGTTGAAAAGCAGACTTTTCATTAGGGATGGGAGGTTTTTATAAAAAAACCGCTTTTCGGTTTTTCCGGTTTTTTAAACAGTTTAACCTACCGGTTAAAGCCGAGGCAAAAAACCGGTTTTTCAAATAGCCGATTAGGTTTTATTAAATTTTTTTATTTGAAGAAATACAAACAAAATTTAATTTTATACAAGCAAGTAAATAACATCATATTATTCACCTAAGCTCATCAACCCAGTATTGACTAGAAATCTCATTCATAAACACTCGTTATGTTATATATTAATTTGTTAGTCTGCTTCTCTCATCGCTGACAACTTTATTGACGACGGAAACCAACCTCTCTGAAGGTACAGAGCTCCCCATAACTAGAAGATATTTTTATTGCATTAGATAAGGCAGGCATGCAACCCATTCTTTCTTGCCAAAATAAAATAGGTTTTTACGATCTTCTGGGCAACAAGGGTTGTTGCAAATACAGCCTTAGTTCCTCAGGAAATAGGTCGTCATGGGTAGACCAAAAAGAAGTGATTTCTTTATTAGGAATTATTGAGCAGCTAATAATTATTCGGTTTTTTCAGTTTTCTAAAGAAACAAAAGGTTAACCGGTTTAGCCAGACTTGCATATGAACCTTAAAAAACCGGTATACCTATAGAAAAAAACCAGTTTACAATTTAACCGATCGGTTTTTCCTATCCCTACTTTTCATCAAATGGATGCTTTTCTGAAAGACGAAATGCGTTCGATATCGAGGAACGCTGTACCAAGAAATGAGCCACAGACCAACGAAACAAGAGGCACAATAACAACTCATCGGGAACCTCGACGCAAACGGACTTTTGCAACAGCTTTTGGCTATGAAGATTTTGCACGAAGCGAAGCCAAAAAAGTGTAAGCCTTGGAGCAGCTGGTTTTACTTAAGCGAGAAGACATTAAAGTCAAAAAAGAAATAAGCGCGAGGCTTAGTCATCTTCTGGAAGCATTCCAAAATATAAATTTTAAATTTTTCTTTATTATTGTCGTATATAATATTTATAACATAGCATATATAATTTTTAATAGTTACTTTCTTCAACATTAAACATTCAAATAATATAAACATGAAACAGCACTAAATTTTGCGCATACGTGTTGTTTTTAATTTTAAATGTTCGGATTGAATGCATAATGCGCATTATACTATATTATATACATATTTTAAATTATGTATATTATATGTATATATACATACTTAGGAAAAAACTTATTGAACAATTCTCGTTTGTAGTTTTCTACCGGCATTTAAAACACTATTTGAAATGAGTTGGTATGCTTCAATTCCATCTAAAGACGTTACCGATTGCACAGTTACATTAGTAAAAAGAACTCTTGCTTTAATTAATATATTATGCAATACGATGCAAGCATATATAATAACACCCGCCTTCTGTGGACTATAGAAAATAACCCTTTCTTTTGAAAGGCACCGAAATCTGCTCTTCAATAACCCAATACATCTTTCTCCGATAGATCTTGTCTTTTCATGAGCTATGTTGTATAATTCTTCAGCGTTAGACGAAGGTTCACCAATGGGAGTCATAGCCATGGCTATTTATTAAGGAATAAAATATAAATACAAGCTCAGTCAAAGATAAAATTTAAAGGAAACATACTTGTAATGGATATCCACTATCTCCTAAAAGCCAATTATTCATGTTATAATATATATAACATTCATGTTATAATATTGCTCAAGAGTACAAGCAATTTTGAACTGCGCCATACGTACGAATCGTGAGAGGTACCTCCAAATCGTGCGCTTGCACTAAGTATTTTGTAATTGGCATCACAAACAATCTGCACGTTTTTAGAGTGTCCACCCTTGCGGCAGTAGAAGACATGTTTTATTTCTTTTTTTGGTGCACATATTTTCACATGGGTTTCGTCTATTAACCCAATAACACCCGGAAAATTGTGTTTTTCAAAAAATGTACTTTTTTCCAGCAAACTCTACTCTGCTTGGAAACTGCACAAATCGGTGGGCAATTTTATTTAACACTTTATTGACACTTCAGCAACACAACGACTGACGGATGTTTGTGATAAAGATGAAAAGCTTTTTTGGCCCACGGCTCGGTGGAAGCACCCAGTTGCAAAAAATCTGAGAGCGCATAAAACTTTTATATGACTTGGAATCGCGTGCGCCCTAGTTGTCGTCCTTACGAACGGGCTTATTTCTCCACTTAAATGCAAGCATAGCGTTTTTGAAAAGCGGTATAAATCGATGAAGTGCTCATCGGTAATTTTATTAAACAGATTTTCTTCATCACGAAGGCTCTTCCTTAATATTCTGGGATTTTCCCTATTTAAATGAAATAAAATAACATCAAAAAGCAAATTTTTTTGTGTAATAGATAGCATTACCTTTGATATTTCCGATATCTTTGCATATTAAGAAATTTAATTGGTGCACTCATTTTTCCAACTATATTTGGCGACGAATAGGACTCACGTGTATCCTCAGTGGAGGATACACCATATATATGACTAAAAAAAAGCATGCTGGCAGGAGTTGACTCTTGAGTTTAACAGTCCTAGCGGCAGTGCCCACCGAGACGAAAAAGTACAAAGGAAAAGGTGTGACAATATAAAAAAAGATTTAAAAAACGCAATGTTTATGAAAAGCGAAGCCTCTATGGCACTGGTGGAGAACAACGCCATATATAAGGGGGCTTCAGGGGTTTCAAAAACCCCCCTTAGCAATCCAGAATATTTTTATATATTGAATAAAAACACACATACTCCAAATTATTTAATTTTGCCAAAACATGAAGACAAATTGAAAATTGTTAATGATTGGTTGGTAAGATATTAAGTTAAATATAATAAAATATAAATATTTTACTTTATTTTTGCTTTTTGATGCTAACGTTCTAACACACACTGGATTTGAAAGTACCGAAACCGAGGATTAATTCAAAAAAGCAAACAAAGTTTTAACAATAATGTTTGGTACCGGGTTAAAGTAAATATATGTCCACATCAGTAAGTACATTTTTTATTTGTTTATTAATGCAACTGCACGCTGTCAAAGTTCACTTATTGTTTGTATTTTTGCGCGAAGTGGTGAAAACTGATTTTTTAACAATTTTAATCAATTTTTTTGTAAAATAATAAAAAATACTATATTTTTTAAATAGAGCATTTAACATCAGGTATTTATCTATATATTAAAAAAAATGTGGTGTACAAAAGTGTTGAAAAATATTTTGTATTTATTTTTTAAAAAAGTTCTCATGCTACGGAATTTTTCATGTACATGCTGAGTTTTAAATGTGAATTGGCTATAATTTATTTAAAGTGCTTATATATTTAAAAAAATATATGTGTGTGGCTGCCACGCACGGTAGAAGTTAAACTTTAACCCTAAAAACTAGAGATTTTTAAGCGGTTAATTGATTGACCTTTTTAATATAGTCTTACTAAAAAAAGTCCCATTTTATTTAATAGCTAGAGTAGATTAAAAAAGTTTTAAAAAATATCCATCATACCATATCAACATATTATGATAATCATACCATACCATAAATTTTTATTTCTTGTAAAAACTTTTACTTAAAAAATTTTTAATAGAAAAACTTCCTTCAAACTGATCATACAAAAAAGAAAATATACATATCGTTCTTAATATACAGCGCCCACTATTCATGAAACACAGTTTGGCAAAAAAATAATATCATATGTTTTTGTACAACTATTTTTATTTTTATTTCAAAAAATGAGTTCTTTAGTGAATAATCTACAACGGCAACAATACTCTTATGATAACTTAAATAAGATAAAAAGTATTCACATTATAATTTCATTATTTTAAATACAATTAATTATAAAACTAAATCAATGTAAACATACTTGTAGGCAATGCATTTAATGTACGTACATCCTGAAGCTGGCTCTTTGTCGCAAAATAATTAACTTAAATAATTTACAACTTTACTGAGTTTTTTTTTTTTGACATGGTCACCTGTAAAACAATCACTTTGCCTAATCGCGATTGTATCATGGAATTTTGCGGCAAATTGGTGGTGACCATAGCAGAATTACCCAGGTAGTGTTGAAAGTTTTTATGGAAAACATAAGCTGTCAAAAAATGTACTCAAAAAGAGAGCGCTTTGAATCGGCCATCGTCAATAAATGAAAACATAACCAATGCTAAAAATGTTGAAGTGAAAAAATAGAACAACCTCAGCAGCTGCATATGCATGTTGCAAATAAAATATTAATGAAAAGTGGTGTATTTTTGGAAGGTAAAGAATATGTTTTGTGCTAGGATATATTTATTACATTTTATCTTATTTTACGGCGAGTTTAAGTTTGATTATTTGCCAAAAAATCTGGAGCTATTCATGTGTGCCGGATGATAAAGAATATGAACCAACAGCTGAGAAGCTAGAAAGTTTGTACACAATGCTCAAAAGTGGATTCATGCTAGAGCTGCAGTGGCAGTGCTCTTGTAGAAGAGCAGCTTAGTCCGAGAACCATGGCCAAAATAAATCCATGCACAAATCTCACACGATTTTCTTACAACTTTCATGATTTTAAATTTTTATTTGTTTATTTAAGCTCACAAAAATTTTTATTTGATTTTTATGATTTCAGTTTTTGACGCTTGCTTTCTTTTTCGCTTTCTTTCACTAACAGCTGTTTTTGACAGGCTATGTTTTCCTTTTGAAGAGAAAATAAGCGGTTGTCAACGCTACCTGGATAATTCTGCCATGGTGGTGACAAAACAAGAAAACACTGCAACGTGAGAATCATGTAAATTGATTCCAATGAGACAAGTTTAGGCATGACTAAAAGTGTAGATTCAATGCGGCTGCATTTGCTGTAATGCAATCACCATTTTAAAGTGCTGTATACTTGGCTATTGAAGTTTCAATTCAATTGTCTATGAAGAATTTTATTTATTGAAAAAATTAGGGTTTTTCCATGAATGCTGCAAATGTTTTTATAATTATTGTAGTATGATTATACACACATAGTAACTATTTGCATGCAATTGTCAAATGTTCGTTTGAGACGTTGTTGTTATATGAAGTAGGATAAGAAATGGTTGAAGTTTCTTGGGCTTCAATTTCTATTGCCCATATTACACGATGCTCGTTTGCTCGGCTTGCACATGGCAGTGCAATATGGTTGTTGTTGCATTCTCAAAAATTTTTGACAGTTTCGCATTGGAAGCAACAACAAAATTATCTGCTCGCCGAGCAAACGAGCATCGTGTAATATGGGTATTTGCAACTTTTTACGTTCCCCTTGTCACATTACCGTTGTTGCCAACTTCACTTTATAGGCTGTGTGCCAATTGGAAACTTTTAACTCATGGTAGGAAAGGAAATCATAAAAGTAAAATATAAGGATATTGTACTTCTCCACACATACAGCGTTTGTATTCTGAAATGCTTTTGTGAGCTAGGCATCAAGCTTTTTGATGTTTTGGGTATCAAATATGTACGCAACACAAATTGTTACCTAATAAATTAAAAATATTGAAAACAAAATTGAAACACAGCAACATAAAGTCAAAGTAAAAGTAAATTCTACAAAATTTCTTCTTGTTTTTTGAAGATGTTATTTGAAAAAAGAATTATACCATTGCACCTTAGGTGTCGACAATGTCGTATAGACAATTGCTTTTAACGACGTGTAGATAATTAATTTCATAGGCTATAAGTTTACTATGGTATTTATTTTAATTGAATCCAAGCTCTGAGTATTCGTTATTTTTACACCTTCCAGACTTGCTTTTTGTTTGTTTAATTTGTTTATTTGTGTTAAATAAACGAATTTTTCAAAAGAATTTAAGAATCAGCCCAATCTGATAAGAACTTGCATTTTCGTAGTATTGCATTTTGTTGGTATTGCTTACACAATTGTTGAATTGCTTCAAAATAAAGGTTTCAACCAACTTCAAGCTACTTGAATTAAGTACGGGAACAGACCTATTGTTGACAACGTCGACCATTCTCTACATTATCGGCAATTGTTAAGTAAACGTCGACAATTAAAGACGACGCGTCGAGGAACATCACTGTCCCATACCGTCATTTATGTTATCAGCAGCGGCACAGAGTCCACTTTTAAGCCCTGGTTATAAAAGATGGAACGAAATATTATAAAACGTTATTAAGTGTCAATTTGCAATATGTTTCATTAGTTTCTTAAGCCCATATGACACTTGCTTTTTTTTGCATTTTTAAGATCTTAAAACAAGCAGTGGGTAAAAGGGAAAAAAATACTTTTTGAAAAAGGGATAATGATAGTAGGGTGTTTAAAATTGACATTTCCAAGAAATTTTGAATTTTTGAAAAATAATAAATTTGTGTTGTAAAATTGGGAAAAATTTGTTGGGACGATGAAAAAATAAGTTTTCTTATTGATCGCGTGCAGGAAGCCAGCTATATATGGGACTACAGAAATATATCTTACAAAAATAAATTTTTTTTTTTTATAATTGATTTTTGTAGGCTTTGGCCGTAAAAATTAAACACGAGTTTTAATTTTGGTTTTTTTTGTATTTATTTTTCCCAAATATGGGCTCCCAAAAATACACAAACAAGACATGCCACTGAGACCGATCTGCTCATCACTTAATTCACCTGCATATAGCTTATGCAAATACCTTTCTAAAATATTAAAATACTTGACGATAAATTCCATATATAACATTAACGACGCGGCAGAATTAAAGAACAAAATAAACAACAGCTACATATGTGACGATGAACTAATGGTTTCTTTTGACGTGGTATCAATTCTCCCAGGCATTCCAGTGGATTTTGCTATCAAAACAATATACAAGAAATGGGACATTATAGAAAAACATACAAATATACCAAAAGAACTATTTATGGACATGCTTACATATTGTCTAAAAGAAAACAATTATTTTAAGTATGACAAAACCATATACAATCAATTAAAAGGAATGCCTATGGGATCACCAATATCCCCCATCATTGCAGACATCGTGATGGAAGAAATTTTAGACTTTTTTATGGACAACATCGAGCAAAAACCTAGACTTTTAACAAAATACGTGGATGACATTTTTTGTATCATAAAAACGGATAAGATGGTCACAACATTGGCAAGTCTTAACACTTGCCACAGATACATAAAATTTACGATAGAGGAAGAAAAAGAGGGTCAACTACCATATCTAGACACAAAACTAATAAGGAACAACAATATAATAAAAACGGATTGGTATCAAAAACAAATAGCATCAGAACGTCTCATAAATTTCTACTCAAAACATCCAAAAAAGACAATAATAAACACGGCGAAAAACTTTATTAACAGAGTACTAAACATAAGTGATGACATTTTCCACATAAACAACAAACGTAAAATCAAAAATATATTAATTATTAATGACTTTCCAAGATCGACGATAACCCGGTTGCTGAAAGAAAGCAACGCTAAAAATAATAACAACCAAAATAAGAAAACATTTATTTACAAAGGAGTCACATATTTAAAGGCTTTACGGAAAAATTTAAAAAAACCGACTTATACAACAAAAACAAGGTTCAACTTGCACCAAAATCTTATAACACCTTAAGAAACATCTATAGTAACACAAAATCAAAAATTGAAGACATGGACAAGTCAAACTTGGTCTATAAAATTAAATGTAAAGGAGTCGGGGACAATGTATGCGAACAAGTATATGTTGGAACGACAAAATCTAAATTAAGAACACGAATATCAGCGCACAAATCGGAAATAAACAACAAGAATGACAATAAAACAGCCCTTGCGGCCCATTGCGTAAAGTTCGTTCACACTCCCAACTTCAAAGAAACGAAAATTCTGCAACAAGAGCACAATTACAAACGAAGATACACAATAGAGATGCTCCACATAATCAACACACCCATACAAAAGAGACTTAACTATAAAACAGACACTGATAACTGCGCTCATATTTACAAACATTTAATTAGACAAAACATTAGTTGACGAAAGTAATTCTTTGTAACAAGTACCTTTTTGTATTAGTGTTACTGGTAATAATAATTTTTAATGTTTAATTGTAATTTTTATTGCTTTTTATTGAATTTATTGTGTTAATATATCGTTTAAGTGTTGTGATTAATGATTCTATGTTTTTTGCTGTAGGTCGATCCTGATGATGACTAACAATTTTAGTCGAAATATCGAAAAATAAATACAAAAAAAACCAAAATTAAAACTCGTGTTTAATTTTTACGGCCAAAGCCTACAAAAATCAATTATAAAATAAATATTAAAAGGCCGATAACATCAATAATTACAAAAATAAATTTAAAAAGCAGGAGTTTTAGCTTAAAGTTGTGGAAGAAATCAATAAGGAGTTTTGTCTAACTGTGGAGATTACATATGGTAATTTAATATATGTGACCCGGTAAGTTAAAAGGGACCTATGCTCAGAAAATAAGTTTTGGAGAAAAACGACTTTGAAGTTAAAAAGTTGATTTTGATGCGCCTGAACGCTTTTATGGCTTGAAACTAGTTTCTGCCAAAACTAATGCAGCTAGAAAGCTGTGGTTTGTTGCATTAGAAAGTGCGTGTTGTCTACTATAAGAATCACCAAAAAAGTAAAAATCGATTTTTTTCGACCCATAGGTCCCTTTTAACTTACCGGGTCACATATATTAACATTTTAAATGCTATCCAGTTTCATATTAAGGCCAATATAATTTCAGCGGATGTTGTCAAAAAGTGGAACAACCTGAAGTCCTACTTCTCGGCGAAATCACAAAAACTTCTGCGGGTGGAGAAAAGTGGTGCCAGTTTGGAAGCTTTGGAGGAGATTCAATGCAACTGGAAGTATAAATCCAGATTGGAGTTCTTAACCAGTACAACTGTGACTACTCCTTCTGTGAATAGCTTCAATAAACGAAAATTACAGGTAATTAAATTAATTATTATAGCATTACACCGTCGATTGTCCGTTCGTCTTAAGGAGAAGCATTACAAATAATTTACGCTAGCCTCTCATGCATTGCATTTAATTTGTTTGACTATACAGTGCGTAGTTTTCAATTATTCGTTCTGTTAAAGAAATCATTGTTGAAATACAACAATTTTGTATTTTTGGTACTGAAACCTAAACATATTTTCAGAACCTCCGCAATAATTTTCTGGATGAAGACAGTTCTTCGCAGTGTGGCGCCAGAAGTTCGCAGCTTTTCTGTAACGAAATAACTACCGAAAAACGTCCTGTTTGTTCCACATCAATTTTTCCTAACAATAATACAGCATCTTTCGACGATTTATTTGAAGTTTGCAATGACAGTTTCGACAATGACTTTGGTTTATCTGATGTAAAGGCAGCACTAAAACAGACGCAACTTTCATCGCAACCCTCATCTAATGCGCTCGTGCACCCGAAAAAAAAAGCCAAGACTACAAAATCAGATTACAAAACTTCAATAGCGTCAACATTAATTGAAGCATCAAAAGAAATGACCAAAGCTGTGACTTCAAATATTGGCCAAGAGCAAGTAAAAGAGGACTTGGCTTTTGGCTTTTCCATTTCTACAGAAATTTCGAAATTGGATGCCGACCTAAGAATTAATGCAAAAAAATTTTTAACATTGTAATGGATTTTCAAGCTGAGCAATTAAAACGTAGTGCTAAGTAAAATTTATTAAAATCTCTTACATATACTGGCAAGTTTCGGTCGGATACTTACTATATATTACTTAATATTTAAAAAAGTAACAAGCAAAAAATAAAATAAAAAACTTAAATTTTACATAAATCTGTTTTTATTTATATCAGCAAACAACGTTAAATAGTCCTGAAAATTCTTTCTAATATATTGTGCACTCTTTTTGGATTTCCTCTTATCAGAAGCAATATCGGTGAAATTATTCTCAACTATATGATCTATATGCTCAATAGGAAGATTGTCAAAAGTAGAATAGTTTGGAATATTTTCAGAACGTAAAAAATTATGCAAGCAGACGGCGCTAAAACAACTTCAACTGCTCGTTCAGGTTTACGATTAATGGGCGAAAATAAAGCTTGGAATCTATTTGCTTAAATGCCAAACGCATTTTCGACGACGCGCCGACTCCTGAAAAACATTTTATTATATAGAGTTTGGCTAGATGTTAGCCCGATGTGTGAATATCGTTTCATCATATAGTCCGTCAATGCAAAAGCGTCGTCGGACAGAAATACATATGGAGATAAAATACGAGATGAAGGCAGGTAGTCTGGGGCTGGTATATTTACTTTATCCTGCTCTATGGAATATTTTAAATCAGAGCGAAGCCAGACTCCTGCATCACCCACTCGTCCGTTTATTCCGATATCCACATACAAAAACCGATACTGGGCGTCTGCAATAGCCATTAAAATAAAGGAGTGGTTCCCTTTGCAGTTAAAGTAGGTTGATCCAGCCTTTTTTAAAGTGGTAAAGTGGTTATTATTATACATAATTTATTATTATTAATATACCATCTATGGCTCCTGAATCATTGGGGTATCCCCATAAACCCTAAAACTCTTTCGATTTTTTATAAAAAATCCTCATTTAACGCCAAATATATGGCTGGAATACTTTCTTTAAATATTTTTGATATGGTCGATTGCTGTATACGGAACGGCAATTGAAGTGATGTTTGCGTTTCAACTAATTCAAGAATTTAAATATTAAAAAATGTTAAGTTCTGGTAAGAAACAAGTTATTCTATCGTGAACAAGCAACTGTGCGGCAAGAAAATGTGTATTTTAAAATTTCAACGCTTTTCATTTAATTTCGCTATGAGGAATCTCGTGGTGACTTGAAAACGTTGACATGTAACATATCTTTGGCCCACTTTCTAAACTTCAATGAAATCACTCATACATCATGTGCAAATTTTTGTAAGGCCCACTCGATAAGACCCACTGGATGCGATTTTTTCATATTTACTTGTTAAGCAAAGTTGTTGGCCAGAATAATAGGAACAACTTTGTTGAAAAAACTAATAAAAAAATCTTAATGTGTTAAGTGTTACCAATTTTCGAACGAATGTCACCACGAGATTCCTCATGCCAGAATTAAGTGGATAACGTTATAAAATACAGAGAAATAGTGTACAAAAAAGCGCACAGTGCAGTTAACCGGTATAATCAGAACTTTTTAGTCTGAATATAGAACTCATCTTACGGCCGATTTCTTCACAGAGTTTTAATGCTAGACCGAGTATTAAACCTATTTTAAGTTCTATCCCGAGTACTAACTCATTTCTTCACGGAGATCTAAGGCAGAAAAACATAAATTTTAAACTCGGTTCTAGCTGATACTGAGTTTTAGCTGGAACCCCGAAATCGGAAGTCTAGCAATCTTAAAACCCGGTCTTACTTCCATTTTATTTCTTCACATAAAAAAAAACTTTGTTTTGATAATTTGAGTGGAAGTGTTATATTTTTATTTATAATTGTGAAAAACAAAACATACATTTTTAAGAAGTTTTATTTATTTTAATTCGGATTGTTCGTTAGAAGATTGAAGAAACTGTAAAAGGCTGCTAAAAAAATACCATGCTATAGTTGCGTGACCTTTAATCAAGTGTTGGGCTAAAAGACAACTGATGCACTCATTTATTTCGATGGCTTCTTGTAAGCAGTCGATATTTCTGGAGCTAAACTATTATAGAACTTCAGCTAAAATCAGGCCAATTGCGCTTATACCTACGACTCAGAAGGATTTGGTTTCAAACAGAAAGAGTTTTATTATATGCAAGGTGACAAGACGAAATCTACAGGAGTCGTGATAACATATCGCTATAGCAGTCTAATGTTATTCTGCGCAAAAAGAGCGTGGAATAACTGATGAGTAGCTATTTTTGCCTCTTTTCATGACCACCACTTTATTTTAATGCTAGACCGATATATTTCATTAATATAAAAATTAAATATATATTAAATAAATAACAAACTAAATCATGGCTTAGTTATTTTCTATAAAAAAATCTCGGACACAATAACGCTAGGTCTAATTTTGTCTGGTCAATTGATTAGCATAGTCATCTCAACTCGACCAGGCGAAGTAACTTTAGCAATAATTTCTTGGAATTGTATCTAATGCTCACTCGTAGAGAGAGCTCTGGATTGTGTTGTGGCAGATCAATGTCTTCTCAATTCTAGTAATATCGTTAGTCATAAAGTAGTGCACAACAAAAAACGCCATCATATTTAAAGCCACTCTCGTGCCAGACTTCAATTTCGCTTTTGGTCAGCTGACGGCGGCAGCTAACTACGGTGGCAGCTAAGCACGGCCCATATGCAGTTTTTACCATAAAAGGAAATATATATAATATCAACAACTCCAATATTCCAGATTGTAGCTTACTCTTGTCCTTATTTAGCTGCACCAGTATCTTGCCGACAATCCAACCAACGCTTTTTTATGCCTCCAAGTAATTTTTTTGCTTTTAATAAAAAAAAATTATTTGACAAATTTTTTTGTCAAAGCTTTCATATAAAGTGGCATAAAATTTGTATAAAATTGATCCGAGTATTAGTGCCCAACACTCTCTTTTAAAAATGATCTGAGTACCAAATAAGTGAAGAAATGACTGAGTACTAACTTTTTTGAACCGAGAATTAGTTTGAAACGGAGTTCCAAGCAGAACTCGGACTAGCTCGATTTGATACTCGGTGAAGAAATCGGCCGTTAGAGTAACATTTCATGAAGCATTGAATTTATTTAAGGAGTTTATGGCTAAAACCTGGTTCAGTCCACATAAATTGAAATGTTAATAATGAGTTTTTATCAACATCTTCGCAGTTCTTGTATCCCACCGAGGCGAACTACACCACCACCATCAGATGAATCAGACGATTCGGACGATGGCCTCTTTTGCCTCTGAACTTTGAAGTTAACTCACCTTCCTCATCTCTGCTCATCAGCCACTTGGAGGAATTCTTTTTTTTTGGGTTGGAGCTCTTCCTCTGAATCCAACAAATATGCAGCAGATACCAAATTTAATTATGCAATGCCAACAATTTTAGTTTTCATATCCATTTTTATTTTTATTGGTATAAATACAGTAGCAAAACAAGACTATTTGTAAACCATTTGTGAAATGCCACAATTTAATGTGAAACTGTCAAATTTTAAGCTGCTACCGGCTGAAAAAGTAAGTTTTTTTATATTTTTCAGCCATTTAAAATGACAGTTCTGCATTTTTTTGTAACTATATCGTACTCCTCACACCACTTTAAGATTTTATAGCTTCGTTTGGTGTGTTGCTCTGTTTGGATTTTTAAGATCTTAAAAATGCAAAAAAAAGCAAGTGTCATATGGGCTTTATATAAAGCGCTGATACAATAGACGAATTGACGTTGCTATTATAATCACTACTCCGTTTGTAAGCGTTTCACCACGTTACAATGGCATTCGACTACGGTCCAATCCGCCTATTATAAACAGCACTTTAGCCTCGCGCAAAACTTGTATCGTCTGAATGAAACACATCTTACATCGTTTCATGACCAAAAAGCTAAACCTTTCGAACACCTCCTAAATAGGAACTGTCATTCTCGTTACTTGAAGCAACTGCTTTGCTTTTGTTCATTCCTTTCCTATTTTGTTTCATTCCACATTTTTTATTAATTTAATTTCAGCAGCATTTTTCGTTGTCAGCACAAGTGGTAGTTTCTTCAATTTTTGATCATCACTAGTCTAGAGTAAAGAATTTATAGTCAAAAACTTTGTTTTTTACGGGTTGTTTTTTTTTCTATCTAAAAATTCTAGATCCGCGCCTGAGTGGAATGCTTTCCAGTAGTTTAAACAACTTTGCAAAAACTTTTTATCTTTTGATCTAAATTTTTGGA
Source organism: Dichetophora obliterata (assembly GCA_963920525.1). Classification (NCBI taxonomy): domain Eukaryota; kingdom Metazoa; phylum Arthropoda; class Insecta; order Diptera; family Sciomyzidae; genus Dichetophora; species Dichetophora obliterata. The sequence goes on along the minus strand of OY986438.1, from coordinate 87,532,263 downwards.
ATTGCATTTTGAATTTGAATTAAGATTTTCAGTCATCTTATCGAAAATTTCCTGACATTTTTCAGGAATTGAGTTAGTTGACAACATCCAAAGTTCAAAAACATAGTTTTTTGATAAACTGCACATTAACGAAGATGCTGTAATTTGAATGCAAAAAAAAATTTAAATACGCAATTACAAATAAACTTCACTATCTAAATCAGTGGTCCCCATTTCATAGTTCGGTCAAGTTCATAGTTCAATTTTTGTCAATGCAAAGAGCGATAGAGCTAATAAGATTAGCACAAAATTCGAAAATTTTAGTAGTATGTGTTTGGAGGCCACTGATCTAAATACAAATAGAACAGGAACGACTAAACACAAAACACGTTATTTTAAACAGAGAAGTCTCTCTCAACGACGCTCTCTCAACACAAATAACGCTCATTTTAGCGGAGACTACGCTACTTTACTATGTCGTAGAAGCATAAAAAAATTTTTAAACCTACGATGCACATCTTTAATTGAATATATTTACCAATATCAGGCAAAGTCGGCCACGTTACTAAAAGTAACTTTTTTATATACTCGTATTATTGCCACATTTTTTACAACACACAAATTATTTTCACTTTAAATTAAAGAAAATACCTTGTTTTAGAACATCCATTACAAAGTTTTCTCAATATTTTGAAAATTAATTAAAAAACTTTTTTAGCAATTCACTGTAGTTGAGCACTCCGAAAACACGATTATCGGAGCGACTACTATACCTATACTTTAAACACAAATAAACAACGACTGACCAAAGAATAAGTGAAAAATTTTTGTTTTTTTTATTAATGTGGGTTTAAAGAATAAGAGAAGTGACAAAAACGGAGAAAAACATATATGATTTTATTTGATTGAAGTGCTAATTTAATTAAAATAGTATTTCAATTTACATGTATAATTTTTTCATAGTAATTTTTTTTTGTAGATGTATTCTTTCTGTATACTTTTATTAAAAATTAAAATTTTTGAGTTGCAACAGTTTTACACAAAATTAGCGCGATATGTCAAAATAAATAACATTTTTAATATTTGTAAAATATGCAAATATTAACTTGTACTAAACATCTTTGAAATATTTTCATTAATAACCCAAATACTTCCATCAACTATACGTCAAATATTCTTAAATTTATATATAAAATATATAAAATTTTTAATATATTTTTTACGGCTCTGTGAAATAAGGCCCCAGGAAATAAGGTCCCAAAACAAAAACGAAACAAGGCCCTAAATATGGGGCTTTATTTCATTATGAAATAATACCCTGCGAAATAAAGCCCCAATTCGACAAAATAAAGCCCCAACCTAAAATGAAATAAGGCCCCAAAATTAAGGCTTTATTCCAGAAAAACTTCTTATGAAATAAACCCCAATATGATGCAATAAGGACGCAAAGTCAAATATTCCAGTTTTTAAAAGGCTCCACAAAAATACATCCCAAAATAAAAGGCCTCAAATTTTAAAACGGAATCAGACCCCAAAATTGGGGTATAGTTCGATTGGGAAAAAATACCCCAATATTTTAGAAATAGCACCCCAAAACTTATGAAGAATGACGCCACAATAAATGAAAACATACCAAAAATTGTTAATATTTTTATTTGTTGACATAAATTAATTAATATCTTTAAGAATTCATTAATCTTATACAGAATTTCAAAAAATAGTATTCCCCTGTACTAAATATTTATAAAAATTTGTAATTCAAATCGTTTGAGCTTATATGATTTAATTATTGTTTTGTAATCTATCTTAATTTTCAACTATGTAGTTATTAAGAAAACTCTGTTACTTTAGTTATATTTCGTAACTAAAGTGTAATTTCAAAAGAATCCAATTTAAGTTAATACTCGTAAGAGATCTTGTGAAGTGCGAACGTCGTTAAATTGTCCTTCCGCCAAAAGGCTAACTTTTGCTTTACAGGTGTCTTGCCGTTATTCATATTTTGCTATAGTTTTATAAGTGGATTTTTTCTATATATCATTTTTTGATCGAGGACATGGGAAAGTTCACTGGTCCTTCTTTTACCATAAAATTTTTTACAATGCATTTTATTTTTAATATTAATATTTAACATATTTTTTAAAAATTTTTCAATTGAGAAATTTTCAATTGACTTTAAATAACTAAAAGCGAAAAGTTGTTAGAACAATCGTATCCAAGTCTGACCCTCAGGGAGTGTTGAAAATTTTGGTGGCCTATTTTAATATGAAATAAAGCCCTAATTTAAAAAATTAAATAATAAATTCATGCCCAAATATTCATGCTTTTATTTACTAATATCATTTTTGTGGCCTTATTTCATTTTACTCTTGGGGCCTTATTTCATTATGAAATAATACCCAATTTTTGAAAAATGAAATAAAGCCCCAAAATAGGAAATAACATCCCATTTATTTGTGTTGTTGTTTTGTATAGAAATGTTTGGGGCCTTATTTCATTTATAGTTTGGGGCCTTATTTCATAGAGCCATTTTTACAACTATAAATATTCTAAAAATTTTCAAATTTAATTTTTAAATATTTACATTAAATTATTTAATTCTAGTGCGCTATTAAACGCAAATAAAACAAGTTGCTGCTTCATTTATTCTCAATTTATACCTACAGAAAACATCTTTAAATATTTTTATACATAAAATTTGATACCATTTTCGCCGCAAGTGAATTAGTCAGAGAGTCTCTTATAAACGCTTCCTTATTTAGTGTAGGCACGTTTATTTTAAACATGCACTATTTTTCGCTACAATTAGGCCCAAACTCGTAAAGTTCAATTTCATTTCTGACTTGGATACATTAATTCCGTTCACACTTCAAATCGCTCATCAAATCGGTTGTCAAATCGTTTGACCACGAAAGTGTTTATACCCATAAAATTTTTCGTCAAATTTCATTTTGTCTTGAAAACCGAAGTTAGCACATCGCGATGAAGGAAAATTTTTAGTAGCACTTGTTATTAAAATCGTATTGGAAGAAGAAAAAATTATTGTATAAATTATTTGAAATTATTTTCCACAGTTATTTATTATTATTTTCTTATTTGTTTCTTCCTTTCCTCCTTTTACCGCGATGTGCTCAGGTTGAAAACTTTTTGAACTGACAGAATCGTTGTACACAATTTGACGAGTTTTCTCATTAGTCAAATCGTTCGTCAAAACAGCAGAAAAATCTAAATATTTCAATTTTCATCAAATGATTCCACATAAGATTTGATAAGTGTTCACACACGTCAAATCACCATCAAATCCATATAGGGGTGTTCACATTTCAAACCGCTCATCAAATCGTTTGTCAAATCCAATAGAACAACGTGGGAATTCCATGAAAATTTCACGTTGTTCTATTGTATTTGACAAACGATTTGATGAGCGATTTGAAATGTGAACTGCCCTTATATAGTTCTGTTGGCCAAATCGTTTGTCAATCATTTAAAGAGCGATTTCATAAATTGCCGTATTCACACTCATCAAATCGTTTGTCAAATCCAATAGAACAACATGGGACTTCCACGGAAATTTCACGTTGTTCTATTGTATTTGACAAACGATTTGATGAGCGGTTTGAAATGTGAACACCCCTAATGTGTACACCACTATTGACGACAGATAATACACAACTGTTTGTTTAGGGGTGTTCACATTTCAAACCGCTCATCAAATCGTTTGTTAAATACAATAGAACAACGTGAAATTTTCATGGAATTCCCAAGTTGTTCTATTGGAATTGACAAACGATTTGATGAGTGTGAACGAAATACGAAAAGATGAGTCATTTTATTTTTGAAAAGACTTTCAACTAATATCACAACTTTTTTCGTTTAATCACTTCAAATCACTTAGGTTTAAATCACTTTAAGTCACAAAAATTCACAACAAAATTCTAATTGACAAATTTGTTATTTGCCTTGTTTTTGTTCGTAAACAACTGATTTTGAGGCACGATTACAATTTCCGGGGCGCGGCGATTTGAAAGTGTTTTCTGGTAAAAAAAAATGTGGCCGAACAAAAAATCGATTCACTCAATCGAATCAACTCAACTAGTTATCGAGTTATCGAATTTTTTAGTTTTTTTTTTGCTAAAAGATCTTCAAAAAAACATCCATTTCTTTGCCATTATCCAATGAATCTAAGAGATTGGTATGTCATTTGAAATATAATTAAAGTACCTTTTCAATAATATACAATACTTATATCATTGCAAGCGTATTTGTAATTTTATAAGCAAAACTATATCATATTTGAAATTTTTACTTAAAACCCCCGTTATTTTCTACTAAATTTGCTTTATTAAGGTACTAAAATTATATTTTATTTTTAAAGCTTACAATTTAACCTTTCATTTGATATATTAATATATACTTATATAGTCTTTACAATTTACACTTTATGACATAAAATTAATAAAAACGGAACAATTGAAAAATAGTGAAAACTCAAATTTTACATTTTTTTTCAATTACATGCATTAAGACCTTCTAAGTCTAAATCTGGAAAAATTTCAGGTCACTCTTAAGTCGTTTAGAAGTAATAGGGGTCCAAAGTTGTAAAACTTGGTCTGAAAAATTTGTATTTTTTTTCTATACAACTAATTAATATGGGTTGGGATAGATTAATTTGGGGATAGATTTGGTTCTATCTATCAAAAGAAAGATTGTGCTTTTACCTATTCAATGAGCCATTTATTTTAAAAATCCAAGCATTACTTTTAAGGATATAACAGTTTATATGTATATTTCGTTAAAGGGCGAACTATCAAGTGTGCATAATATGTAAAATGTTATACCTTCGAAAGTAATGCATGGATTTTCAAGATTGATGACTCGTTGAATAGGTATCAGAATCACATTTCTTTTAATACCCATAATTATCAGTTTTGAAGGAAAAAATCACGAGTTCTTCAGGCAATTTTTACAACTTTGGACCCCTGTAACTTCTAAAAGACTTGAGAGTGACCTGAAATTTTTCCTGATTTGGACTTAGAAGGTCTTAATACATATCATGAAAAAAAAATTACAAAATTTGAGTTTTCACTTTTCTTCAATAATGCCATAAAAATTGCAAAGGCATTGCATTGTCCAAGACTGATCAACTAAAAATTTCAAAGTTTTTTTCGCTGGCTATAAAATCCTATTCATTCATATAACTATTACAGCAACAATGTTGCCTTAAGAACAGTTATTTATTGTAATGGTGATATAAGAATATATGGAATAAGAATACAAAACAATTCAGGTAAATAGGCTTGAACTAACAACTTCCGTACAAGGGCCAATAATTTCATCATAAAAAACATAAAAAAATCATATAAATCATATGTTTTATTCACCAAACGAAAGATAAATTTTCAGGCTTCAATAATTTTTGTTCATAATCCATACTAATAACGGTAGTTTTTGAGAAAAGAATGGTATTATATAAGCAAATATTTTACTTTTGCATACAAATTGCTATAAAATATTAAATACTCAACGGATTTGATTAATTTAAAATTAATATAAAAGCTTTATGTATTACCTTTCAAATTACCTTTCAGCAATATCAGTTATACTTTTAGAAAAATATAGATAGTTTTCTTACGTCTAAAAAAAAATTTCATGTAAAATCGATTGTTCCTTCGGCCATTCTTATTTTTTTAAGACCTTCCTGAATCCATTGTCAAATCGCGGCGCCCCGAAAATTGTAATCTCCACGATTTTGACAGCTAAGGTACCCACCATAAGAGAATTGTATGTACTAAAACTACCTTTTTATATAGACCTTTCTTTAACCTAAAATAAAACTACCTGGTGTGTTATACCATGGTATTGATAATAAACAAATTTTATGGTGTAGTATTTTTAATTTAAAGAATAGTATAACAGTTACTGTTCAGTAGTTTTCATAACTTATAAAGTAATATAAGAACAATTACTGTAAGAACTTGTAAAAATCTTGGTGCGATATGGGATGCAACGAGAGCAAAGATAACGAAAATGAAATACCAAATAATCGTCCAAAATATAGAACTTGTACCGACCCTGTCTGGCTGGCTATTTTTATAATTTTCTGGTTGTTTTTAGTAAGTCATCTATTCTACATGTACACAGAATAGCAGGAAAAACTTTACAAGTTTCAGTTTTAACGAAGTATAAGTATGAACAAATTTATTATTTTGAAACGAAAATCCGTAGATTTTTCCTTTTTGTATTATTCATAGAGTATGAGGTCATCAAATAATAATTTTCTAGCAATGCCTGCATTCAGCGGAAGGGGCTGAGTGGTATGCGCTCAACTTTCGGGCTGAACGGTATGCGCTCACACATGTTCCTTGAGCTGTCACATTTTATGCTACTTCGCTACCTAAGTGCTTTTTCGGAAAGAATGCAGCCATTGAAAGTCCTATTTTTAACGTGTATTTGTGGCCTTAAATTCAATTCCGCTTTCAAAAAATATCGCTCTCTAATAGCTTAGAAGATAAAATTCGTGAAAAAGGATAAAGCGTGACTACAAATGCGAAAAATTGAAATGCTCATACAAGAAGGTCTGAAATTATTTCCGTTTGAAAAAAAGGGAACAATTGAATAATAATGAAAACAAATTATTTAATGTGAAATAAATTGTACAACAAATGTTTACTTATTAAAAGGTTGAAATTTGATATATTAAATGAAATATCAACAAATTAACAGCCCTATTCTGGAAACTTGATAATAGTCAACCAGTATTTTTATTATTTGTTTGTGTTTGTTGTAATTTTTTTATTTTAAAACAAAATTTGAAGCTCAAAAATAATAAATGTTGATAAAAATTGTCAACTGCTTTTCAGATATTGATAATTTCATTAAAAAATGTTGTTTTTTGAGCTTCAAATTTTGTTTTGAAATAAAAAATTACAACAAACATAAACAAATAATAAAAATACTGGTTGACTATTATCAAGTTTCCAGAATAGGACTGTAAATACTTTAGGGACTACATCCCTCAGTAAGTCCAACACCGGCTACGCTGTTCTACAGTGCTTCTGTATAAAGTTCTCTTGTTATTTCGTATTTGGGTCTCCTTGGTCCAAAATTACAAAAATAAAATGTTGGTCTCGAATGGCTTAGGACAACGTTTCTCAACCTTGTTTTCGTCAACATACCCCCTGGCAACCGAAATAAGGTTATGGTACCCCCTGAAGCAAAAGTCTAATTTTAATTCATTATTTACTTTAAATAGTTATTTGTATGAAAAATAACTACTCTTAATATAATAAACCTAAATATTCGGTTAATTCAAATTGTTGATTTTTTTAAAATAATTTATTTAATAAATGTAATAAGATCTTTTAAACAAATATAAAAAATACTTAGTTGGCGCTACAACTGTATGTCGGTCTTGGCCTCATCTAAGAATTTGCGCCAGCCATTTCTGTCTCTTGCTTGATGGCGCCAGTTGGAAATTCCAAGCTTCGTCAGGTTGTCCTCTAATTGGTCTTTCCAATGAAGATGCGGTCGTCCATTTCTGCGTTGACCGCCGAATCGAATATTTTCTTCACTGGAGCATCGTCTTTCATGCGTTGAACATGACCTAGCCAGCGAAACCGATCGATTTTAATGCGCTTGACTATACCACCATATTAGGTACTCGCCATTGACGCAGATTGGTCCGTAGATCTTACGAAGAATCTTTCTCTCGAATGCTCCTAAAGTTTTTTCATCTGAAGTACTCAGCTTCCAGGTTTGATGCATAAAGTAGGAATGGCATGATGAGCGATTTATAGAGCGTGATTTTCGTTCGTCGAGAGAGGGCTCTGCTTCTCAAATGCCTACTGAGCCCAAAGCAACACCTGTTGGCAAGATTTATTCTTCGTTTGATCTCAATGCTGATGTCGTTGGTAGAGTTTATGCTGGATCCCAGATAGACGAAGTCCTTTACAAGCTCGACGGAGGTATTGTCAACTGGGTTCCAAGACGCTGGGACTGTTTGTTTGTTGACAACAAGTATTTCGTCTTATCTGCGTTCACTGCCAGGCCCATTCGACTTGACTCTCTTTCTAATCTGGAGAATGCTGCACTGACTTCGCGCGTATTATGGCCAATGATATCGATGTCATCAGCATACGCAAGCAGCATAACACTCTTGTAGAATATTGTGCCACTACGTCTCAGATCAGCAGCTCCGATGATCTTCTCCATTAGGTTGAAAAAATCGTACGATAAGGAATCACCTTGTCTGAAACCTCGTTTGGTAATAAATGGTGGGAGAGGTCCTTCCCGATTTTAACTGCGCTGCTGGTGTTGCTCAGTGTCATCCTGCAAAGTCGTATTAGTTTTGCAGGAATACCAAACTCAGTCATGGTGGAGTACAAGTGCTTCCTTATTGGGTTGCGAAGGCGGCTTTGTAGTCGACAAAAAGATGGTGATCATGATTTTTTTAAATAAGATAACACAAATAATGTCTGAAAATACTTATTAATGAGATTTCCTGAGCCTGAAAGGAAAATAATAGCTTCATAAAATCTGGTTTGACGGATGAAAGATACAGGATCATATCAAATCGTGCATCTAATCTGTTTCTATACTTGTTTTTGATGAATGTGTACGATGAAAACTCTATTTCTGCCAACTCATTGTTGATGAAAGGTAACAGAAATTTAATCGCCTTTCCATGCAGTCCTGTGTATTTAATTGTATCGTTGTATTTTTCTTTTAGCATCAAACAAATCAAATCAAACAAAATCATTATATAAACCAAAATAGCCCAGTAAACTTATTATTTGTAAAAAACCGTGGAACAGTTTATTTTACATGTTAAGTGTAAAGTTTGCTTTGTAGCCATTACTATTTTTTTTTCGCGTAGCCTGTACCTGACTTTCCCAACCTGACTTGACGTGTAACAAAAAAATGTCGGTCTCGAATGGTTGAGGAGATAAAATAATAATATAATAGTAAGTTATAGCGACAAGATAGTAAAATATACCTCAAAGTTATATTAAATTTGTTTTTATGTAGCTTTGCGTAGTATGCAGTTGGAATAATTCAAGAATAGTGACTACTCTTTTTTAATTTTTTTGTGGATTATATGGATTTTGAGCTCCTAGTGGCCATTCAAGAATAATGTAAGCACTGCAGGAGGGTGGCGGGGTCTTTGCTTATTTTAGATATCTGGATGGTGATAAGTCTGCAGTATTTACTTTTTCGAATTTTCTAAAAAATGTTGTCGTTTTTGGTTTGGCAACCCTACTTGTCTATGCTTGAAAACGAAACACATTTTCAGGGATTCCCGATGCATGTACCAATGTTTACGTAAGTATGGAAGTGGGAGGGGCAAGAGCTAAAAATCCGTATTACTTGAACGGACGCTAAAGGCGCGTTTCCACAGTCAATATTTTTTAGACAATGTTGGATATTGCATACAAAAACTGTTTACACGCTCAAAATAATTTTGTATACAAATGTCATCGGTTTTGTTTTGCGAAGCAGATGAAAGGCGAATAACAAGAAAATCACAAAAGATAATGCGAAAATAAAAAAAAAATTAAAAGAATAATAAAACGAAGCAGGCACTATTGAAAAAAGTTATGTTATGTGCAACCTGGTACCAAGACACCTTCGGCACATACGCATCATCTACTCCTGCCCCCGACTTTTCTATCTTTTTTATCTTCGCAACTTCTGCGACGTAAGACCTTATCGAGCGAATCTTTACCTTGGCATCTGGAGCATTCATGCACATTGCCTTTTTTATACAGTGGAGAATGCACATTCCACAAGCAACTGTGACTCGCGTATTCCTCCAGAAATTGTATGGTTCTGTCTCCACTCCACTTTTTGGCAACTACAATCTAAAAAAATTTAATTATATTCAACGTCTAAAATTTTGATCAAGTTACCAAATTGCGCAAGAAAAGTTGGAAGTCAACCAACATTTTGCGATTGCACGCAATTTCACAAATGGCGTGCAGTCAAGTGTTTACACTTTCAAAATTACGTGCAATGCCTATTTTGCGCAAGAAAAATTGACTGTGGAAACGCGCCTTAAATCCAAAAATTCAGGCCGCTTGCAATCGGTTTTAAATTTATATGTGTACAACTATCTGGCAACGCTATGCAAGTTAAGACGAGAAGCGTCAGTGGTTTTGTAGCGAGCAATAAAAAACCATAGAAATAAGAGATAAGGAAGTGGTGTTCTGAAATAAAAGTGCGGCATTTTGTATGTTTACACTAATACAGAAACATTCACTCAGGGCCGCATTCAGTTGTTGCGTACAGCTAGGCCCAGTTTTTTGATAGAAATTGCATATTAAAAAAAGTGTTCCAATGATGTTTTTAATAGAACCCATTAATTTCATTTCTTTTATTTAAACAATTATATATGGGCATTTCCGCCAAAAGGTCTACCACGACGGGAAAATTAAATGTTACTTAAAATTCGTTAAAACCTCCATAATAGAGAAAAAGTTCAAATTTGTATTGTGAGAGTACTGAGAACTGATCTCTATTTGAATTTAAAAAAAAAAATGGCAGCAAACATGATGAATGGCAACAAAAGTTGAAATTTTATAAGTATAATAAATACTCGTAAAATACAAAGTTTAATTAAATTTTTTCAGTTTTGGATTGTAACGTTCCTGAATTACACTTTACATGTTTTTCTAGTTCAATTAAATAAATAAAACTATAAAATATCTACACTTCTTTGAAGGAAAAAATTTGTCACATAACTTATATCACTTAACGTTTCATACTAGGGTTTGTATAAAAATAATTAAAAAAGATTTTTCAACGAAACAATTATGAATATGTAGCAATATTATTCCAGATTATATTAAAAAACTTTCATGAAAAAACTCATGCACACTTCGCAGATTTTTTTCGTTTATATTGATGCAGGTAAAAACCACTTCTATTTTATGTCACGTAACGTATCATTTTTGGTGGCTTCTATCTGAAAGCCGAACTTTTGACAACTCTTAGCTTTACACTTTGTATAGTGCGCTTAGTAAACTATTGAAAAATCACAGTTAATAAGAAAACTGTAATTTTTCTTTGTTTTTCTATTCATTAAAGTTGTACGACTGTCACGTGCGTAGCTGGGGAAATGCCCATATTATATTTTTTTCATTTATGCCGAGATCAAGAAAACAAATTCATTAATACATATAATTAATCATAATAATAATAACATATATTCATATGACATCAAATAGTCGTAAGTTAAATTTTAAAAATTTTACAGGAGAAGCCAAATTCTTGCTAAATTTGAAAAAAAATTGCACAAGAGCTTTTAGAACTTTGTTAATAAAAACGGAGTTTTTCGTTGTAGGAGTGTGAAATTTTTCAAGAACATGTATTTTAATACGGTGCATCATAATCAATCAAAATGTTTTTGATTTTTTGACAATTTACGGCTTTTTTTTATTTCATATGATGATTTGTTTTAAAACTATGATGAGATACTACGATATTATAATGGCCGGAAGACTTTTTATGATCTTCAAACATATTTTCTCCAATAAGGGATTTTTGCGTATTAAATAATATTCTACTATAATATATTTTTTGCAAAATAGATTTGTTTTTATCTAACAACTTCGTTTAAACACGCAGTTCCTTTCCAATTATTTCTATGTCCAAGATGTGCGGAAATCTGAAAAGAAACACAAATATCTTTTAATATTGATTTAATATACTGAAAAAAGGGCGCCCTAAAAATGGGTGGCCCCTTCAAAAATAGAATGCCGGCTTGCAGTGTTCTTCGAGCTTTGACAGTTCGGATCGCTACCAAACTGCGAGCTCTTTTTTGTGATTTTTCTAATACTTCTGAATAAAAATATATTAATTTGCAATTGATATTCACTTTGTGAAAACCACTTTAATATAAATACCGTGATTTTTGTTTTAAAAACACACCGGTGTGGGCATCATTACCTGTGAAAGGGAATCGCACTGTTCTTAAATTTTTGGCCATTTTCACAGCTGTGCACAATACAACGCATGTTAATAATACTGTTTAAGATTTATTTTGTATTATTTAACACTTTTTAGTGATCACAACCACTTATTAATTAATTTTTTAAAACTTTTTTGCAAGCATAGCGATTCTATTTGTTTGTTTTCTATGAGCGACTCGAACTGTCAAAAAAACACACGAAAAAATGCCGCACTACACTTACACTATATGTGTGCGAAACACCATTTCCTTATTTTTTATTTCTATGTAAAAAACGAACACGCGCTTCCGACAGTAAATGATAAATTGAGATTTATTTATTAAAAAAAATATATTTGTTCATGTCCTGTGTGAAATAATAATCTTCCAATTAAAATAACTTTCTTTTATACGTGGATTTGTGTTTTTTTTTTGAGAAAGAAACGACTACATTTCAAAAATGGGATATTACACCAAGGAGTCTTAAGTTGAGGCTTCCGCGGGCGCGCCGTTTGCTTTGAATTTTTTTTCTTAGCAGGTGCAAAAGAGACAGTTGCACTTTAAAGAAAGAGCATGAAAATGCAAAAAAAAGTAACGAATCCAAAGAAGTAAAATATAAGGACAGTCTCCGACTAACACCCGCCGTGAGCAGTTCGTCTTTTGGAAAATTCGTTTAGCCGCGCGTTTATCTCTCGTCGAAGTTTAACGGTTCTTTCTTATTTTTTAGGTATAGCATTTTTCTTTTTTTTTTTTATTCTGCCCTATAATTTCTTTTAAAAAGTTGGTTAAAGTGCAGTGAAAATGCCCCTATTGTTGTTTCAAGCACCAGTGAAACTAAACCCCTCTCCGAATTCTCCTGTTTTGCAATTGATCATTGCTAGTGATAAGCAAAGACATAACCTCCATATCGGAATTACGTGATGGAAAACTCTTGCTTTTGGTTAAAAATTCCACGGTTGCCTGAAAATTCCTGCAAAGTAAGGATTTACCAGGTCTTTGTTCCATTAAATGCACCCTGCATAGCTCCTTGAATTTTACTAAAGGTACGATTTACGCCCCTTACCTTAAAAATGTGTCTGAAGAAGAAATTACTAGAGAACTGAGCCTTCAAGGCGTTGTTTCTGCTTATAAATTTACCAAGGGCATCGACGGTAAATCTCAGCCGAGTGGCGTGATATTGCTAACATTTGACTGCTATAATCTTCCAGAAAAAATCGACGTATCTTGGCATTCTGTGAAGGTCAAAGAGTTCATTTCAACTCTAATGCGATGCAAATTATGCCAACTGCTGGGCCATTCAGCTAAACGGTGCTCTAACCCCGCTGCTTACGTCAACTGCAATCTTTCTCCTCATTCTCCCTTAGAATGCTCTCGTATATTCTGCGCCGACTGCTCTGAGAACCATCCTGCCTCCTCTAAGGAATGCAAAAAATTCCAACAACAAATTCCAAATTTTAAAAATTAAAACAAAGAAAAAATGTTCTATGGGTGAAGCTAGGCAAATTTATAGAACTCTCAACAGTTCTCCTTCAATCGCTCAAACCTATTCCTCTATAGCCTCCAACAATAATAACACTGTAATCTCTTCAAATACCCCCTCTTCTTCTAAAGTTACTATTTCCAACATTACTCCAACTTTTTCTCCTTCGTACTCTTTCCAAGAGAATAACATTTCTTCCATAAGCACATCTAATAGTCTTTCAATTGCGAGCCAAAACACTTCTCCCACACCACAGAAACACAATTACATTGACATATTACAACAAACGATATCCCCATTATCAAATATCCCCTCTTCTTCTAAAGTTACTCTTTCCTTTTCTCCTTCTTGCTTTCTTCAAGAAAATTGCGAATATTCTGCCGAACACAAACATAAACACCACTTCCACACCAAAGAAAAACAACAACATTGCCATATCACAACAAACAATATACACACCATCCCCTCTTTCAACCCACTCAACCACAAAAAACAACATCTTGCCTCCCACACAATACGATGATCAGTCTCACTCTCCAGAAAGAACACAAAATACTACAACTAGTTCTCTTTTATTAAATGATTCATTTCCTTTCTCTCCAGCACCCACCGCTAACGAAACTTCCTTTTCAACTCCATCACAACAAAACAACTCTGAACGGATGATGTGTGAAGACGAGACTTAATAGAGTTTATTTTTTTTTTCATAAAATATATATATATATATAAAATAAATGGTAATAAAAATATTGCAATGGAACCTGAATGGTTACATAAATAATTACCATGAACTCCGTTTGCTCATCGAAGATCAAAACCCTGATATCATTTCCATTCAAGAAACACATTTTCCTTTTAACGCAAACAATTTTATAACGCCTAAGAGCTACACAAGCTATTTCCATAATATTTCGTATAATAAAACTTCCAAACAAGGGATTTTTAATAAAAAACTATATTCCTCACAAACTTATAAACATTAATTCTCCGCTCTTATTCTTTGCCCTTGAAATAAATATTAATTTTTCTTTCACAATTATTAATGCTTATATTCCCCCTCATCAGTGCTTTACCTCAACCGATATATTAAATAACTTATCCGTTGTTAAAAATCCTTTTATTCTAACAGGAGACTTCAATTCATGGAGTTCGCTTTGGGGTTCGGAGTCAACAAACAGTCGTGGAAAGATGATTGAAGAAGTAATATTAGTTGAAAATTTAGCAATTCTCAATGATGGGTCACCTACCCATTTTTCGACTCATAAAACCTTTACGAACGTTGATCTCACAATATGTTCAACACAGCTACTTCCAAAATGTAATTGGACCATATTAGATAGCCTTCACGGCAGTGACCATTTTCCACTGATCACAGAGCTACAAACATCTTTTAATCCAGTTAGAATAAAGCCGAAACAAAAATTTAAAACTAATTTGGCCAATTGGGATTTCTTCCGTCTAAATTGTGAACATAATATAACTGATTTAGTATTTTCTAACAATATCAACCAAACTGTAGCGAAATTTACAAAAGCAATCCGTTCTGCAGCAAATGTATCTATTCCGCAAACAAAATCGTGTCTTCTTAAAACTACAATCCCTTGGTGGAACAAAAATTTAAATTTTTTACGCAAAAATAAACAATCTTTGTGGCATAGGTACAGACGCTGTCAAACGGATTTTAACTTAGTTGTATATAAAAGAGCAAACGCTATGTTTAGAAAAACACTTAAAGAAGCAAAACGTGATAGCTTCCAAACCCTTACTTCTAATATAACTCCCAAATCTAGTCCGCAAAAAATTTGGGCTGACGTCAAAAAATTATCTGGCAACATAAATACTGCTCAATATAAAATTATTAGACATGATAATATTATTATAACATCTCCTCCCGAAGTTTCCGATCTTTTTGCTAAAACGTAGTCTCGTTATTTTGAAGACACTAATTTTTCATCTGAGTTCTGTACAAAAAAATCTTCTACTTTGAATAGCTCTTATTGTACGAACAATTTATCCGTTGGAGCCAAAAAAATTGAAAGCTTACTAACGATAGTCGAACTCGAAAAAGCTTTGCAAACCTCAAAGGGAAAAACGCCGGGCCTAGACCGCATTTCCTACCCAATGCTCAAACAGCTTCCGAGACCTGCAAAAGATATACTGCTCCAATTATATAACTATATTTTTGAACATGGTGTATTTCCTCAAATATGGCGTACTGCGGAAGTCATCCCAATCCCAAAACCTAATAAGTCTTCTTCTGAAATAAGCGGGTTCAGGCCTATATCTTTATTGCCGTGCACCTCAAAACTATTAGAAAAAATAGTTGCAACCAGACTAATGTGGTTCTTGTCATCATATAAACTTATTTGCAACAACCAAGTAGCTTTCAAGCCCAAACAGGGCACAATTGATATACTGTTACATTTTCAACATTTTGTGTCGAGTGCCCTTTCAAGAAAAAACCACGTTACCATCCTGGCAACTGATTTTGAAAGGGCCTTCGATCGCATTGGAATACATGTAGTGCTCGATCAACTCGCAGCTTGGAGAATCGGTCAGAGTCTTTAATTTTATTAAAGCTTTTTTGTCGTTCAGAAAGTTTCGGGTTAGAATAAATTCTGTTCTTTCTAAACCATATCCGTTACATAACGGAATCCCACAAGGGTCTCCTTTGTCAGTTGTCATTTTTATTATTGCATACAATCAAATAAGCGTAATTTTATCGAAATACAAAAATATCGAACATTCGTTATATGCTGACGATGCTATAATTTATTCAAAAAATACAAATTTGTTAGAAGTCAAAAATACTTTTACTAATATATTAGTTGATATTCGTAACTGGGGTCATTACTCTGGAGCTAATCTGTGCATCGAAAAATGCAAATTACTACATATTTGTAAAAAAAAGAACTGTTCTAAATTTGTTTTAAGCTATGAAAATAAAGACATTGATTTTGTTAATTGTTTAAAAATTCTTGGAGTCATGTTTGAAGAAAACTTTTCTTTTAAAAAACATTGTATCTTATTAAGAAAGAGTCTAGTGGCCAGACTAAGTATTGTTAAATACTTGTCGTCTAAGCACAGTTTTATTCATTCGCATACACTTATTAACATAAGTAGATCCTTAATTTTATCTAAGATAGAATATGCCCTACCTATATATGGATGGTGTGCTAAAACAAACCTGCGTGTAATATTTGGTCCTTATCATACTGCTGTGCGTGCATAATCTGAATGCATTCCCTACGACTCCTACCAAAAATATTCTTGCTGAGGCGGGCTTACCGTCTATACCAGAGTACGTGAAAGTAACATCCTTTAAGCTCATTCCGAAACTTTTGTACACTACTAATCCATTGCTTCATAATGATGTTAAGAACATTTTGAATCAAACACGTAGTTACAAAATAAATTCAACCATCAGGCGGAGCCTAGAGTTCGCTAAACAGCTTCCTATTGTTCTAAAGCCAAAAGCTATACAAACATGTCGAGAACCTCCTTGGAACTTGAATGAGAAAAACTTTATCAACGACCTTATGGCACTGCCCAAAGCCTCTACAAATGCCTCCATATATCAACAAGTTTTTTCTGAATTATTCCAGCGCTACAGGGATTGGATCTTTATTTATACAGACGGCTCTAAAACTACCATCTCAACTGCCTTTGCTGTAGTACATGGGGAAGGTTCCTTAATTTTATCACGATGTCTTGAGCCACATTGTTCAATTTTCACTGCGGAAGCAACTGCTGTTATGCTTGCTACAGAATATGCCCAGAAGAACAGAGGGAAATTTATAATTTGTTCTGACAGTAAATCCACCATCAATGCGATTCAAAATATTGGAAATACAACCAGCATTATATCTTATATCCGGGACAGCTGCATCCGACATCCCAACAAATTGAAAATAATGTGGGTTCCTGGCCACGCAGGTGTATTGGGTAACGAATTAGCTGACATGGCAGCAAATGATGCCATTGAAACTCCATCTCTTATCTTCAATTCTGAAGGCAATGCTCCTCGATATCCAAACGACTGTTCACGTAAAGAAATCTCTTTGTTCATGCGTTTGCGTATGGGCCACACTTTAATAACTCACGAACATTTGCTATGTGGTAACGCCCCAAACAACTGTCCATTCTATCTATCAGACATATTCTTGACGATTGCCCAGCATTAAGCAGTACCAGGATAAATTTATTTGGCCGAACAAAACCCAGCTCTTTGCTTCTAGAGGTTTCACACTCCAATATTACTAAAATTGTTCAGTTTATTAAGCTTTGTAATTTATTTTGTTGTATATAACTTGATCATATAGTTTTATTATCTTATTTTATTTTTAATTATCTAATATCTATCTTATATTACCTTTAAGTCGAGTCGAAAGCCCTGGCAGCTAGTACTCTTTCTCTAGCTTTAGTTATAATAATTTATTATTGTAATTAATGATAATAAATAAATAAATAATAAAATATAAGGAAGTGGTGTAGTAGCAGAACAGTGCGGCATTTTGCAGCAGAACATTCAAACACGGCCGCATTCGGTTGCATCACAAAAAAAGGCCCAAACTGTTTCTGATGATAATCACATATTTCGCTATCTTGTTTGTTCGTATCCAATAAAAATAACAGATTGTATTTCCACACTACCCTTAAGGTATACATTATGGTGCGTTACCGATTTTTTGTGGGTGTTCGTTTCCCCAGTAGGCCTATTTCAGCCGAGAGCAAAAAAGAATATTAGTAAAGTAAAAACATTATGGTAAAAGCCATATTATAAAGCCAATTATTCATACGTAAAATTTTATAAATAAATAAAATTATAAATAATTATAAATTAAAAAATTATATATAAAAAAATGGATTTCAATAAATTAAGTGAAGATAAATAAAATTAATTTTTTTCTGAACACCTTTAAAATTAATTGTTTTATGCAACTTTTGCGTAATAGTTGGCTTTTCATTATTTATTTTAGATATATAAAAATATCTACTTTTTAAAAATATTTAAATTAAAGATTTTACAACAATATTAAAATGACCGGAAGACTTATTATGACCCTCAAATATACTTTTGCCAAGCAGAGAGTGTTGTGTGTTCAACAAAATTCTATTGTAATACATTTTATGCAAAATAGATTTGTCTTTATCTAATAATTTTGTTTGTAAGCGTAGTTCTTTTTCAGCAATAATGCAAACGTCTTCAACTGATTTTGAAGGATTTTTCAAATACCCCTTTGATTTAAAACTTATTAACGATTGCTGACTACTTTCCCCCTCCAAATCTATTTTACATTCATTGCATTTCAGAATTGATTGCAATTTAAACACAACAAACCCCGCTATATACTTAACTACATGACCTGTATATTCAGTTAAAATACTAGCATCTGTAAAATAATTATGGTCGTTAATAAAAGAACAGTCCATGTCGTCATCGATCCTTAAAAAAATTTCCTGCTGTGTCGCGATTGCTTCAAAATTGTTGATTTAACGGGGTTTGAACTACTTAAATTTAAAATTTCTATATTTTCTAAAGGAATGCAATTTCCTATACTACCTTCCCTAATTTTGAATCTGATAATCAACTTCTTATAAGCAGCTTTAAACTGTTTAACAGAAGGATTATCATTATATCCTAAGTGGGATCGAACAATACTGAAAAAAGTGCTAAATGGTCTTGGTTAAGCTTGTTAAATGGTATAAAAGATAAAATTTGACTAGCTATAAACCTATCATAAATAACTTAAATGTTCCTAATACATGCTATTATACCTAGAAACCCTGTTGTTCTACGGCTGTTTACTACTAACCGACCATTTAGAACGCGAAGCTGACTTATATATGACGCAAATTTTTGTTCAAATAAAATTAAACTACATATATTTGCATTGCAAAGGGCTTTTTCAAAGTCGAATTTGTACATATTCCTACTATTTAAAATGTCGAAAGCATTATTCATGTACCTGATGAAACTTACTGTGGCCTCGCTACCTTGAAAATCGCAACAGCAGATTTCCCAACAAATGCTCTGAGAGCTTGCACAGCAAGTCTAAGGGGTCGTCCATAAACTGCGTTACTGATTTTCCGGTTTTTTTACCCCCCCCCCCCCACCCACTGCGTTACTTTTCGTAGTGCTGTACAAAACCCCCCCCCCCATAAAGTAACGTGACATATGAAATTAATTCATTCGAATGATTATATATTTTGACTAGCTCTGACAATTTTCACTAGTATTAGTGACTAGTATGACTAGATACATTAAAGGAACAATTGGAAAAAAATCAATAATTAATATCATCTGTAAAAGCTATTTCATCTGCAAAACAAGATTCGATGCTCTCAATCACTTTGTTGAGGATTCTTCAAAATAGAATTTTTCATCGGATTCTATGTCGACCCATTCAGGTGAATCCTCATTTCTAACGCAAAGAAATTCACCTGGTCTTTGACATAGTACCCTTAAAGGCTGCACCCGAGCTGCACCAAGTTCTGTGTTTTTGTGTAAATGCTTTCTGAAAATTGATTTATTTAAATAGTAGTTTTTATTCCGATTTATTGTAAACGATATAATACAAACTTATGGCAATTCATAGAAGTTTTAAAAACGAAATATAAGTCGCAGGTAGGACACGACATTTAACCGATTTCTTCTTTCTGAGAAGGACAGTACATGTCATACGGTATCTCCTTTGATCAAGAATATTCAGGCACTAACGTCAAAGCCTGTCGCAAAAGCAAAGACTCAAATTTTTCAGACGTGTGCTGAGATGGTGAAGGAATACCAAAAGGTTCCTGTGTCGAGGGAAAAGGTGGTGGAAGAAATCATTGTTACAAAAGTTAACCATCAATTTAGACGATCAAACATAAACATGTAAGGTTAAAAATTTTTGAAATGATTGTGTTATTAATTAGAGGTTTTTCGTCGATTTTTTTAATTTTTGGTAACGTTACAATATCTAAACACCTCCCCCCCCTACCGTTACTTATCGTAGTGCATTTCAAAACCCCTCCCCCCCTAAATTGGTAACGTAGTTTATGGACGACCCCTAACTTTCATTTTTTTATCAAAAAAATATATATGGGCCCTTTTTATCTTATTTCATAAATGCAATTGTTCTTTTTGTCAATATTTTGTCAATATACAGTCAACAAAAGCCTTTGTCAATTGGATTTAAGGAAATAAGTTGAAATCATATTGACAAAATTTTATTTTGTTTATTTGATAAATGGATGCTTTAATTTGATATAAGCCTTTATCACGAATATCGCGTTTTAATTGTTGATTTGATAAAACAATCTGTCAGTATGAATACAGAATATTTCAACATGAAAAAATGGTTTGTTGAATAGAAAAAGGCTTTTCTGTTGAAAACATATGTTTTCTAATACTAAATTTAATACAAAAACGATTTGTTGTTCTGATAAAAATATTTTATTTCATTTTATATATAAGAAACATATTACATTTGACATATATTCGTAGTAAGCACATTAGCTATAAATATAATTCTGGAATTCACAAAGGTTGATATTATCCATGCTATTCGTTATTAGCGCTGTTTACATTATTAAAAATCACAGTTTGTTAACATTGCTGCTCACATTGTGAATTGTTATAGTGTAAACAGCATTAATAACGAATAGCACGGATAGTCTCAACAAATAATATAAATAATAATGTAAAGCAAATAAATAAATAACCAAAACTCCTGCCGAATTCATTGGTAAATAACTCAATTTGTAATCACCGCTAATGATAAATGCATTTAGAAACTCAGCCCAAAAATGTAGAAGTTCCTCATATGCCGAAGTTGCATTATGACTTAATTGGCGCACTTGAAAACATGAAAAATGTATTTCACAAGATCATATTTACTTATTTACTTTTTAGGGTAATTAGCTTCCACACACTTAAAAATTGCACTGGACTTTTAAGCTTTCCCGAATTTTATCTCCTCTACTTTATTTTTTACTTGATCTAAAAAGGCAAATGACGCCACCCAAATACCAAGCATTTCTTTCTGTTGTCATGATTAAAGGTTTTTTAAAGTTAAAAATTTATTTTATCATTATGAAATGGAAATTTTGTCCATTTGACTCAATCGATTATCAATAACATTAATTATTTCTTCAGTATAACAAATCTATTTATCAAACCAACAAAGTAGTTTGTTAAAATTATTTATTAAAATTATGAAATTTTATTCCGATTGATTGACGAGTCTGTCAACGTGAATAAGTTTAAATCAAGTCAACAAACTTATATTTCAAGCTAGTAAAACAATTTCTTCAAAACAACGCATTGAATTTGTTGCTGTTTTTAATCAAATGGATAAAGTTTCTTTTGAATTGACGAAAAAATAATGCATTGTTGATAAAATTGAATTGATTGAACAATTTGGTTTTGTTAGGGATTAACAAAAGTTATGTATCAATTTTACCAAGAATATTTCTTTGAGTGTAGTATCGTTTGAGGGCCCCTATTGACAAACAATGCATAGCATCAGTGTGTTTTTCCTTGAACTGATGCTTACCAGATTGTCCAAAACTGTGCAACCAAAGCTTGTTTAAAAAGAAGGGAAAAGATCTGGTAATCAACAGTTCAAGGGAAAACACACTGATGCTTCGCATAAATGCGTTTACGACAGGGCTGTGCATTCTAACACAGTCACATTTTATTTTGTCTTCTTGGTATTGGTGCGCTCTCGAATAGAGCGCAGTGAGCGAAATAGTTGTCAAAACCCTGCAGGAAAACAAACTAGTTTTAAAGTAGTTTAAAACAACTTTTTTCAACTACAACTAGTTGAAATTCTAACTTTTTCTGTTGCCACCAACTGACTTTATTAACATGGCGTTGTCATTGGAGTAAGTCAATTCTCGTACTTTGCATGTCCTTTCAACTTATTTAAAGTTAGTTTATTTTCAACTACTAGTTTAAAAGTACTTTATTTTCAAATATTTTTAAAGTAGTTTAAAGTAAACCACAGTAGTTTAAAGTAAACTACTTTTAAAGTACTTTATTTTCAAATTATTTTAAAGTATTTGAAAGTAAAGTACTTTTAAACTACTTTAAAAGTATTTTAAAATTAATTGCTTTTAAAGTAATTAATTTACAATTCAAAGTAGTTAAAAATAAACTAACTTTAAATTAATTGAAAGGACATGCAGAGTACGACAATTGACTTATTCCATTGACAACCCCATGTTAATAAAGTCAGTGGGTGACAAAAGAAAAAGTTAGAATTTCAACTAGTTGTAGTAAACCTATTTAGAACTTATTTAAAAGTAATTTATTTTCAATTAATTTAAAGTTAGTTCATTTTATATTTCTTGACTACTTCAAAAGCAACAGTATTTTTAAAACTCATATGATGGATTTATTTATTCGTACATCTATAATAACATATTCTTAAAATAAATGTAAAAAAACTATTTTAAAATTTTGAACTGTTTTCTTTTAAGACACTCTGCGTGAATGTGTCGTTTTTTCACAGCTTTCGAAGTGCGTCTTCTGGGTCTTCCTCATCCATAGAAAAAAGGCATCTAGTAAAAGAAAAAAAAAGGAGAAATTATTAAATCTCGTAAATCAGTTAAAGAATTTTCTCATAAATGTTTACCTTTTGAAGCTGAGAAAAAAATTTGGAAAGGCCTAAGCCTCTTTTTTCCGTGGTCCCATCGATGTTGGAAATGAGCCCAAAATGGAAATGAGCTTTTTCTTGGGCACCCCCTCATAAGAGACATCATTGCTTCAATCTACGAAAAAAATTGAATATATGAAATTTAACAGGGTTAATTTTTTCAATAATTAATGGGGTGCCCGTCTTTGTTAAACATTTTATTGTAAAAACTGGCCCATATTCTCAACCTTGTATTATACCCAGGCCCGTAGAGAGCCAAGTTCGGGCCCAAATGTTAAAAAATTAAATAAGAAAAGTATTAATATTATTATGACTTCCTTTTTATTATTTTTTAAATTCGGTTTATTCATTGTAAAACCCGAATTTTGGGAGTTTCATAAAACTATTGATATTTAAAATTCTGCGCAAATTTGATATTTTTATATATTTGGTGAAATAGTCGATGAAATTATTTATTTTATTATTTTGACATTTCTTTTGTCAAAAAAAAATGTAAACTTACTTTTTACACTGAAGAAGATTGAAACATATGTAAAGGGTGTCCCAACAAGAACGCAATTTTTAAATTTGGCGCCATTCGAAGTGTCATTGTTTGACATTTGAACAATTGTTATTGTTTGCTAGTAGAAGGTACGAGGTTAGTAAAAATGGAGCGCTACACGAATGAACAACGCATTCTCATTGTGAAATTGTTTTACCAAAATGGTGAAAGTTTTGCGGCTACAGTTCGCAAATTGCGATAAATTTGGGGTCACAATAATGCTCCAAAAGAGTCAATTGTAAAGAGATTAATGGATAAATTTGCCGAAACTGGGTCTGTTAGTGATGTAAAGACAACAACGCGCATTCGACCAGGTCGATAGACCGAAAATGTCGCAGCTGTACGTGATGATGTCGCTCAAACTCCATCCACCTCAATTCGACACCGAGCTCAGCAAATTTGTGTCTCCAAATCCACTATGCAGCGAATTTTGACGAAAGATTTGCATCTTCATGCATACAAAGTTCAATTAACTCAGGAACTGAAGCCAGCTGACCATGGACAGCGAAGGGAGTTCGTTAATTGGGTATTGGAGAGACAACATGAAAATGCTGATTTTGCCGCTAAAATCATCTTCAGTGACGAGGCCCGTTTCCATCTTGATGGCTTCGTCAATAGGCAGAATTGTCGCATTTGGGGTGAGGAAAATCCTCGAGTGATTCACGAGAAGCAAATGCATCCTCAACGTGTCACTGTGTGGTGTGGTTTTTGGGCTGGAGGAATCATTGGACTTTTTTTTATGAAAATGAGGCAGGTCAAGCGCAAACAGTCAATGGTGTTCGGTATCGTGAAATGATAACCAGTTTTTTCTTGCCTAGAATTGAAGAAATGAATGTGGAGGGCATGTGGTTCCAACAAGACGGCGCCACATGTCATAGAGCCAGAGAAACAATTCAATTGCTGCATCAGTCATTTCCCGGTCGTGTTATTTCGCGTTTTGGAGATCAGAATTGGCCGCCTAGATCGTGCGATTTAACACCATTAGTTTTTTTTCTTTGGGGTTTTTTGAAGTCTATGGTTTACGCGAATAAGCCGACGACGATTCAAGCCTTAAAAGAGGAAATTGGACGCTGCATTAATGAAATACCGCAGCATTTATGCAAAACGGTCATTGAAAATTTCATTAAAAGATCGCGTGTATGCCAGCAAAGCCGCGGCGGCCATCTGCACGATATATTGTTCCATACATAACCTCATTCTGTCTACTTTACGATATAATAAAGTTTCACGACTTTTTTTTTAAATATCTGTGTTTTATTTAAAATTTAAAAATTGCGCTCTTGTTGGGACACCCTTTATATTAAAAAGAAAAAGCATTAATTTTTACAAATAGTGTCAAATTTAGACTAATATCATTTAAAAGTAAATTATTATTATAAAAAAATTTAACTGATTATAATCATGAATATCTTCATTACTTTCAAAGGAATTTAAGCAAATTTTTTACAATGAGAATTATTTAAGGATTTTTAACTTTTTAGCATCCAGATTATTATTAGACATCTATAAATAAGTTAAGAAAACAGCCTAACTTGTATTATATCGAAATTAAATTTAAGGCGATATTTGTTGTAACGAATTTATTTGATTTTTCGAAAATTTCCTTGTCCACACAGCACGAAAATTACAACTCTCGTCGATTTTCGATTCGAATAAATCGATATTTCAAGTGTCTCTAAATTAACGATTAACTAGTTTCTTTTTTGGAATATTTCCGATTTTTTTTTTTACTCAAAGCAATCTGTTTTTTTTTTAATATTTTTATTTCACTCGCAATATTCTATACCCAGCCGAAAGTAAGACCCTAATAAAACTTAAAGCTGAAGTCAATAATAAAACAAGCAAGACTTTTGTTTTTAAGCCAAAACAAAAACGATTTTTTTTAGTTAAGTTATTAGTAGATTATATGGATAAGATCAACAAGAAATAAGAGAAAAATTTTGGAAATTGTTCCATCAGCAGCAGATTTACAATTTTTTAACAATTTCTTCATACAAAATCTCAATGTCTTATCTACTCGTCTAACTCATGGCGTTTTCGTTTCTCGAAAAAATTAAACATTTATTTCGCCCTTTTTGAAAATTTAAAAATGTTGACCTCAAAAGTAGAAAAAACTCAGAATTCTTATAGATCGCAGAAAGAAGGCAGAAAAGAATCAAAATTATTTCAATTTCAATTTATTTGCAAATAACGTTAGCATTTAAGACTTAAGTCTTTTACATGCCGCATATTTAGAATATATAACAACAGAACATAACTTTTATAATAAACTATTTGAAATTTTAAAGCTATTGGGGGTTGGAATTAATTTTAAAGGTTTTTTTTCGGTTTTTGAGCATTTATTTAGAAACAACGGTACAATGTATATTATTCAAGGTATTGTCCATCGTTAGCTACAACATTTTCCATCTTTCTGGCAGCATATAGATTCCGCGCCGGAAGAACGATTCGTCTTTTGAGGCAATCCACGAATCGACCCATTTTTTGGTATCCTCGTAAGAAGTGAAGCGCTGCTCAGCCAAGCCATGCGTCATCGATCTGAATAGGTGGTAGTCGGAAGGGGCTATGTCTGGGCTATAAGGCGGGTGGGGTAGCACATCCCAATTCAGCGCCTCCATCGTTTCCTTGACGGTTCTTGCAACATGTGGCCGTGCGTTGTCATGTTGAAAAACCACTTTGTCGTGTCTTTTGGCATATTCCGGCCGTTTAACCTTTAATGCTCGGCTCAATTGCATCAATTGTTGTTGGTAGCGTTCCCCAGTGATGGTTTCGTTAGGTTTTAGCAGCTCATAGTATACGACACCCTTCTGATCCCACCAAATACACAGCATAAGCTTGGCGCCATGAATATTCGGCTTGGCCCTCGATGTTGATGCATGGCCGGGTGGTCCCCACGATTTTTTTCGCTTAGGATTATCGTAATGGATCCACTTTTCATCGCCAGTGACAATACGATGCAAAAAACTCTTCCTTTTATGCCGTTGAAGCAGTTGTTCGCACATGCAAAATCGCCGTTCAACGTCTCTCGGCTTCAACTGGTACGGCACCCAATTTCCTTGCTTTTGAATCATTCCCATGGCCTTCAAGCGTTTGCCGACCGTTGATAAGTCGACTCTCAATGATTCTGACAATTCTTGAAGGGTTTGACACGGGTCTTCATCGAGCAAAGCCTCCAATTCCTCATCTTCAAACTTTTTCGGCTGGCCCGGACGCTCTTTGTCTTCCGTATCAAAATCACCACTTTTAAACCGACGGAACCAGTACTCACAAGTAGAAATCGATGGAGCATAGTCCCCGTAAGCCTCAGTAAGCGTGCGTTGTGCTTCAACCGTTTTTTTCTTCAAATGGAAGCACAAAAGTAAACCTTCCCGCAAATTGCGTTTTGTTGGAACGAAAGTCGACATGTTCACAGAGAAAAAAATATATGTTGTTTACACTTCAGTGGAATGACACATACTAAAAAATGAAGCTTAGACAATGTGCTTTGAAATGAATATAGTCACAGGTGTGCCCGATGCGATCTATTGATAGTTACGCCATCTCTTAGAAAACCTTTAAAACTAATTCCAACCCCCAATAAGACAAAAAATGTCCAACTTAAAAATGAACAATAATGATTAAGAACGCAATTCAAATATAATATACGTATCAAGAAATTTGAAAAGAGAAGTTTATTAAGTAGTTAAAGATAGATTAAAAACGGGAGTGAAAGGGTTAGGAGAAGTATTCGAAAATTAAATGCTTAAAGTACTTAGTTAGATTTTTTTAATGTAGTTTGGGAGCGAGTTTTAAAGTATTATAGCGCTAACAAAAAACAAACGTGAGTTTTGAAAGTTGTACTTCGGAATAACAAGATTCATGCTTCTGCTTGACTTACAAAACTTTAACTTTTCAAAAAGATAACCTGGACAGCGCGAGTGGATGATCTTATGTAGAAAATGCAATTTCTTGCTTCAAGATATCTGAGTAAGCTACGACCTAATAACTGGTTGGTAAAAGGTGAAATGTGATCAAATCTCCGAAGACCGTAAACATAACGAGTACAATTATTGAAAGCCACTTGCATTTTATGTGTAGCTCTCGAGTCGATTTTGCTGTTCTGCTGTGTACGGCTTCTGGATAAGAAAATATTTGCATAATCATATGTAGAACAAGCTTTTTCCTAGCTTTGACAGGTACGAACGCTGCAGTCATTCGGAGATTTCTAAGCACATAGTAGATTTTACTCACGCTAGAGCTTACGTGATCTTCACAGGGTAAAGATGAGTTTATTTTGAAACCTAAATTAGTGGTCTTACTAATTTAAGCACAACGCCATTAAGGAAAATTGGGGGGGACATCAAGATTTTTATATGGTGTTTTAGACATCGGCAATACATAAGATTTAAGACGGTTTCAGTTTAAGCATATTAGTTCTGGCCCAATTTGCTACTATATTTAAATCTTTATTTACTCTTGCGTATAAATCTTCAGAGAGACCAATGGGTCTGGACATATACAGTTGCAAGTCATCCGCAGAAGCATGCATGGTAACATGATAGCATTTACTAAATATGTCACTTATAAACATAGTGAACAGAATTGGGCCTAAAACAGAGCCTTGCGGAACTCCACTTGTTGTTCGTTTATAAGATGAGAAGTTGTTTCTTATCATTACTCTTTGAGATCTGCCATTCAGTTAGTTGAACATAAAACGAACCGATGTATGGGAAAAACCAAAGTTAGACATGAGCTTTTTACAGAGCAGAGAGTGATCCACAGTGTCAAACGCCTTAGAGAAGTCTAAGGCCTTTTTCACATGGAGCAATTTAAAAATAATGCAACTGCAACAAAAGTTGCTAGCCAATGTATTTATACCGAAACCTTCACATGAAACAACTTGTACTCAACAAGTTGGCAACACATTCGCAACCAGTTCTATGCAACACGGCTTGCTGCAATTTGTTACGTTTGCGATATGTGTTGTGTGCTATGAAAATAATCAATCAGTTAATAAATATAAAATAAGTGCAGGAAGTGAAGAAGTATCCTTTTTATCCTCAATTTATTTTTTATATCTATTTAACAAAGCTTACAATAAATAATTGTTTGTATTGTTGTGAATTTTTCAATGTTGCGTTGCGACGTGACTTGCTCATCTGAAAGCGTAGGTTGCAGTTCAGTTTAAAATTGAAATGTTTTGAAACTTTTTAAGCTGTTGCGTTTTAGTTGCATTACTTTTCAATTGCTCCATGTGGAAAAGGTCTAACAGGCAGAGTAAGCTCAAATGGCCCAAATCATTAGAGTGCCAATGTCATCTAAAATTTTGACCAGAGCAGAGGAACAACTATGTCCAGGTCGGAAGCCTGACTGTAGATTATGCATAAGACCGAAAGTTTTTAAGTGGTTGAAAATTTGTTCAGCCATGAGGTGCTCGCATACTTTGGATAACGATGCTAATAAGCTTATTGGCCGGAAATCGGATGGCACACAGGCATTTGACTTTTTTGCTATTTTTTCGACAAACGAAAACGCCATCACTTGTTAAAAAAGTTTCCGCTTACGTTGCTTCGGGAACGTGGGTTCGCGAACCAGCTCGGACAAAAAAATTTTTTTATTTTTTAAATTTAGATTGTTTTATAAATTTTTCTGCTAACTTAAAATTTTTGTAAGTCTTTTTTTAACAATTAAATTTTTAATATTCATACAAAACGTAAATTTAAATTCGTAGTCAAAAAATAGCCTTAAACTTCAACTTTTTTAAAATTGAAATATATATAACTAAACTAGGGATTAAAAAAGAGTACTTTTTGGATTAAATATTTATTCAATCTAAAGTTTGGGTTAAAAATTAGTCCAAATTTTTTTAATAAAAAAATTTTGCATTGAAGACTTTGTGCAAGAAACAAAAAGTTATTACACAAAACTAACTACCACTTTGATAATTAATCCATCAATGAACAAAAATTTATGCACTTACATAATACGATCTGTTATCTTCGTTCATTTGTTTATCTACTGTGGTGCCGTTTTTTAAAATAATTGTATATATCGCTACCTTAAAATAAAAAGGCCCTAACTTACTTTTTTCAAAATTAATTTTTTTTTACAGATTTTTGCCAAAAAAAAAATTGTTATAGAAAAAAAATTGCTGCAAAAATATTGCTACAGCATTGAATTGGTTAGAGTCTTAAATAAAAAATCCATTTCAAGAAAATTCGGACCCGTAAAATCATAATTTTTTATTAAGTTTTTTCATCTCCTGTAGAGTAACAGAAAATGAGTTAGGGCCTTTCTATATAAAGGTAGCGATATGTTACTTGTTTTTAAAATTACCTGAAATATTATTAAAAACAAATATATATATTTTAATCAAAAAATTGAAACTGAAATTCTTGTTAAAAAAAAAAAAAAATATAATTTTTCATGGTTGGAAAATTTGTCTCTCGTAAACATTGGATTTTTAATTTAAAAAATTAGGAAATATTCCAACATTGGTGACCCCGACGTGATAATTCAAGAAAGATGCCAGTTCATAAATCGCCACCACGTCATCTTATAGATTTTTCTGAACAACCATGCTCTTCCGGAATTTCATCACCACAACTACCACCGCAAGCACCATCACCGCAAGCACCACCACCGCAAGCACCACCACCGCAAGAGCCTTTACAATCGCCACTATCAAAATCACAACCTACACAGCCGTTTGCAGAAATTTCAGCTGTTTCACTACAGAAGCTCCCAATATTTTGGAGAGAAAACCCTCTTCTATGGTTCACACAGATTGAATCCATATTTGCTATAAGTGGTATCACGCGAGAAGAGACAAAATATCAATATGTCGTCGCAAATTTAGATGGAGAAACCATACAATCAATCAGTGAATTGATTCTAAGCCCACCGGAAAGGGACAGATACACAGTTGTTAAGGAACGCTTGTGCAATTTTTATAGCGATAGCGATGAAATGCGTCTACGAAAGCTACTTTCGCGTACATGAATGGGAGACATGAAACCAACACAATTCATGCAACATCTTAGAAACTTATCTGGAAGGAAAGTTGGTGATAATGTTTTAAAAATGCTATTTCTAGAACAAGTTCCAGAAAATTTTCGCGTGATACTTTCAATCAATTCTGCCGAAGATCTGACCGAACTCGCCACACAGGCAGATAAAATCCTTGAAGTGTCAATATCACATCATGTATCAGCTATAACAACTTCATCCACTATACAACAAAGAACAACAGATCATCAATCAATACTATCAGAAAAACTCGATAGCCTCCTTTCAAAAATCTCAACACTGGAAGATAAAATAGAATTACTTACCGTTGACAAAATGAATTCAAGTGATAATCACGATCGAGGACGTTCCAGATATCAAGGTAGGCGTTCTCAATTCTTTAGTAGAAGTAATAGTAGAAATCGAAATAAACAGTGGTGCTGGTACCATAATCGCTTTGGTCATCAAGCAACAAGATGCATTCAACCATGCTCTTTTTCTTCAAAAAACTAAACGCGATTTCGGACTCTGCCGCTAAAGAAATCAGTGTAACCAGCGGTCGGCTTTTTATTAGAAATCTAGAATCTCAAATGGATTTTCTAATAGATACTGGTGCTGATGTATCAGTTGTTCGATATTAAAAATTTTTTGCAAGTAATTTTTCAAAATAACCAGACTTAGCTGTCTACGCAGCTAATGGATCCAAAATTAAAGTTTACGGTTTAAAAATTCTAAAAATTGACTTTGGCCTATGTAGAACATTTTTTTGGCGATTTGTTGTTGCAAACGTCACTTGTCCCATAATTGGTTCGGACTTCATGCAGCATTTCCATTTACTTCCGGACCTTAAAAACAAAATTTTAGTTGACGGAACAACAAAACTAAACATCAACGGGATTTTTCGCAAAGACTCATATCAATCAATAAAGTTAATAAGCGCAGAAAAATCTAAATACTACGAGCTTTTAAGAAAATTTCCTGCATTGTATAGTCTGGCTCCTAACGTACCAAAGTTAAAACACTCTACGTTTCACCACATTGAAACTCTAGGTCGACCAGTAACAGCTAAAATGAGAAAACTTGATACAACTAAATAAGCGTTAGCAAAGAAAGAATTCGAATACATGCTTGAAAACAATATAATTCGACCATCGAAATCAAATTGGTCAAACCCACTTCACATGTCTCCTAAGACAAATTTTATTTGAAGGCCTTGTGGAGACTACCGTTATTTGAGCAAAATCACAACTTCGGATCGTTATCCAATACCATTTATAACAGATTTCAACACAATATTAGCGGATTGTTGTTTGTTTTCGAAGTAAGATTGGGTCAGAGCATTCCACCTAATTCCCGTAAATCTAGCAGATATTCCGAAAACTGCTATAATAACTCCATTTGGTCTTTACGAATTCCTCCAAATGCCTTTTGGCCTTCGAAATGCCGCACAATCATTTCAAAGATTAATGGATGAAGTACTAAGGGACTTTAGCTATGTTTTCGTCTACATTAATGATATATTAATTGCATCAAAATCTGAGAAAGAGCATTTGCAACACCTAAAGGAAGTTTTTCAGCGATTACAAAATTATGGCATTGTTTTGAATAGTGATAAATGCATTTTTGTTAGAGAAGAAATAGACTTTCTTGGATTCCACATAAGCAAAGACGGCATAAAACCTCTACGAAAAAAAGTAGATTCAATAGTTTCCTACCCTCGTCCAGTGACAGTTCAAGATCTTCGTCGTTTTTTAGCCATGATTAATTTTTACCGACGATTCTTGTCGAACGCAGCAAAAAATCAAGCCATATTAAATGATCAAACAAAAGGGTGTGTTAAAAATGACCGAAGAAAAATTAAATGGAATACCGAACTACAAAAAGCCTTTAATGCATGTAAAGAAGAGCTTAAAAATACAACGACTTTATCATTCCCAGTTCCCAATTCAAAGCTTGTCCTTAAAGTAGATGCTTCGGACTTTGCAATTGGTGCAGCAGTTGAACAACAAATAGGACTTTCTTGGAAACCTCTCGCCTTTTTCTCGCGCAAGCTTCTTTCTGCCGAAACACGTTACAGCGCTTATGATAGAGAACTACTCGCCGCTTATGTAGCTATAAAACATTTTAGACACTTACTTGAAGGCAGTACGTTTACTCTCTTCATAAACCATAAACCACTGGTTTATGCATTTAATCAACGCTTCGACAAAGCAAGCCCTCGCCAGCTTCGCCAATTGGATTTTATCGGCCAATTCACCACTGATATCAAACATATTTCAGGAAAAGAAAATGTCGTTGCTCGCATTGAAGAAATTTCTGCTATATCATTTAATCAAATTGCTGACGCTCAAGAATCTGACGAGGAGCTTGCTCATCTTACCAATTCATCGGCAACTAATCTTAAACTAAAATTAGAGGATATTCCAGGCTCACAACAGAAAATATTCTGTGATGTATCGCAAAACACTCTGCGGCCTTACGTACCCGTTTGTCTACGGAAACAAATTTTTGATCAAGTACATAATTTATCACATCCTGGAGTCAAAGCAATGGAAAAAATGCTTTTATGTCGTTTTGTTTGGCCAGCTGCTAGAAAGGATTGTGCAGTTTGGGCTCAGAATTGTAAGTCATGCCAAATTTCCTAAATCCATAGGCATGTAAGCGTACCAAACTCCAGCTTTACAATGCCATCTCATCGATTTACAGAAATCCATTTAGACATCGTTGGTCCACTTCCGTCATCTGAGGGATTTACATACGTGTTAACCTGCATTGACAGGTATACCAAACGGCCCGAGGTTATCCCTATCAAAGATATTAAATCAGAAACAATAACCCGAAACTTTATTGATGGCTGGATTTCACGTTTTGGATGTCCAAATATTATTGTTACAGATAGAGGAAAACAATTCATATCCAAGATATTTGAAGAAGTAGCTTCATTACTTGGTGCAAATCTTAAACATACGACTGCTTACCACCCTCAAACTAATGGTCTTGTGGAAAGATTTCACAGAACCTTAAAAACATCACTTCTTTGTCATCAAGATCAACAATGGACAAAATATCTTGGAACAGTACTGCTCGGTTTACGAACTACTATCAAGGAAGATTTAAAAACCACAGCTGCTGAACTCGTATATGGTGAACAACTCCACCTTCCCGGAGATTTTATTGTACCTACTTCCACTACTTTTGAACCTCTTAGTTTTGTTAGTTGCTTAAGAAGACAATTATTTTTAACTTCACCACATTTTTCACCACCTGAACATTCTAAAAAGAATTATTTCGTTCCAGTTGGATTAGACAGATGTTCTCATGTTTGGATTAGAGTTGAAAACAAAATCAAATCTTTCCAACCCAAATATCATGGTCCTCATCCAGTAATTTCTCGAAGTGCTAAATACTTTAATGTTGAAGTGAACGGGAAAGAAGATACAATATCTGTGGATCGATT
The DNA here is from genome assembly GCA_963920525.1 of Dichetophora obliterata. Classification (NCBI taxonomy): domain Eukaryota; kingdom Metazoa; phylum Arthropoda; class Insecta; order Diptera; family Sciomyzidae; genus Dichetophora; species Dichetophora obliterata. Next base: position 87,498,231 of record OY986438.1, on the reverse strand, counting down.
GAAACCTGTTTTTTTACAACCTTTGAAAAGCGTTTGTTTTCACTAGAAAGGGGGTAATGTGGTGCCGTTTTTTTAAATAATGGTATACATGTTACTTGTTTTTAAAATTACTTTAAATATTATTAAAAACAAATATATATATTTTAATAAAAAAATTTTAACTGAAATTGTTAAAAAAAATAAAATAAAAATATAATTTTTCATGGTTGGAAAATTTGTCTATCGTCAACATCGGATTTTTAAGTTAAAAAATTAGGAAATATTCCAACACTACGGCTACGAAAACGTCCTCGTTTGTAATTGGAAAATGTGATCTAATTGAATTAACATCAGTTTGCTGCCGAACCAATGATTTAACCAAAACGGTTTGATTCGCTAACACCTCCATTTTAGCTTGGTTGTTTTGTTGTAGTTGTTTAAGTTGTTCTGTTAAAAAGTTATACATTAAAATAATTCATTATAAAGGTAAAAGGGTTGTCCTCGAGATAGAGTATATAGCTGATTTGCTATACAAAAATAATTTGGATACAAAAAAAAATTAGTTAACTTTTTTTTAAAAACAAGGTTACGGCTCCCACGGGATTTCGTAGACAACCTGTACGATTTCATTTACCTTTGACATCACTAAATTCCTTTTTGATGAAATTGTACTGCTCTGTACAATTTGAGCAATTGCTTTATCTGATGGATTTAAGCGCTTAATTTTTGATGAACTCGACATATTGGTTTTATAAAATTTCTATGATTTATGCGGAGAATGAAGTAATGAGATTTTGAGTTTTTACGTTTTATACTAAAAATTTTGTTTTTATAAAGTTAATCAAAAAGAGCAATGAAGCAGTGATATCAACATCAATCGATTTTGTTGTGGCTAAGAAACAAATTTGCATTCTATTTTATCTAGTTGAAAGTACTCTTCTGGACCTAAGTTTTCGGTATATACAAGGCAAATTCCTGAAGATGATATGGAGTCGGTAGGCTCTATAAAAAGTTTTCAATCGTGAGGAATTTCTTTCCAGTTAAAAATACAATGTTGTCTATTTTTTTAAAACCCGTAATTTTGACAGGAGTATTAGATATTATAGAACATATGTTGTCGGGACATTTGGTACTAAAGAAGTATTCACGTGATGAAACACTAACGATCTCGCTTTGCTTGTGTTTTCTGTGAAAATCTTTTCCTTCAACAATCATTTTCTCATTTTGAATTCTTGACTTGCTGCAATATCTTTGATGGTTTTCGTACATATTTTTTTAACACTTGCAAATAATTCTCAAAAGGATATTCCGAAAACTTTGCTAGATCACCAAATTCTTTCACACATTCCATTTCACGCTATTTTCTCCAAAAATTACAATAAAGTTTTCGACAAACAACTGCAACATCATTTTAGCGGTTGAAATATTTTTTTTGCATTTCTTAGGGCATGATAGCAAGCGGTAGGAGCAGTGCAGTTGAAGGAATTCGTAATAAACATCGTTATTGATATTATTTTTTAAAACTGCTATGCCTGTGTATAAAGCAAACTAACGGAACTCTGTTGTTTTCCAATTAGCCAATTCATCAAAACCTCTTGGTCTGCGGACAAACTCTCTTGGAATATATGGTCTAAGTGATACTAGCTGATCAGATATACTTTTTTTTATTTTCCTTACTAACTTTAAAATTTTTTTAAAATTTTTGTCATTTAAGATTCTTAAAAGAAATTTTCTCATGACCCCAAGATCTATAAGATACATTGGTCAAGTGGTACTTGAGTTATCATATTCAAACTAATATTCTCAAAAGGAGTTTTGTTGCTATTAAATTGCTTTTGGTGGTGCTTTAAAAATTTCCTGGTGCTGAAGTCTTCATCTCATAATAACTCTCCAAGTATTATTAATTTTTTTTACTAAAGTATGGCCAACAACTCCACATACAAAAGCTTTCGCTGGGACTGTGATGCCTGTGATAAGTGCTCCTACGCTAAATGGAAGAATTTGATTTTTAATGATGATACCATTTTCTATTAAATGTTTAAGCTCGTCTATCAAATTCAACAGAACCTCATTAATATCATCTGGTTTTTTCTTTCCTACGAACAAGCCAACACAAAATACGGAAATGTTGTCTGCGTTCACAATTTTCATTAAAATAAGCCATAGCTGAGTTCTTGAGCTTTTAAACAACGGTAGCCCATCAATGTTGATATTAGCTACGATTTCATGTAGGTAAGAAATTTCGTTTGAAACTCTGATTATCTGGCTTTCTACACCAATGTGACATAAAAGCCAGGATTCATTCTTAATATAGCTTTACTTTGCGATTTCCCAATGAGCGCTGACGAACTAAGTGGAACATCTAAATTTTCTTCTCGTAATATTAGTAGAGCCTCTAAAGATTTACGAGATATTTCATTATTTAAAAACCACTCTTTTATTTTTTGCCGGAATGGTTAACAATAATTTGTTAACAATTCTTCATTTGGTTGCTCGCTAATATTTTCATCTGATCGCCGCGATGCACACGCAGTTGTTTTTCACATTCACTTTCTTTTTCATCTGCTTCACTTTCAAGGTTATTTTTTGACGTAGAATTACGTCTTACAGCGCGGTTTCTATGGGGGTCATTTTCACGAATTTTTTCAAAGTGATATTTGACACTTTGGGGCATACCTACAGCCTTTAATATTCATAGTACAAAGAAAAAAAAATGCCAAAATATCAGTTTTAGTGGGAATAAAACGAATATCTAATAAAATAGCAAAATCTAAGAAGATGAAAAATTCATATATTCGTATGAGAAATGCACAAGCTGCTTAGCTGCAGTAGCTGCTTATGCTGTTTTTAAGGTTCTTGTTGTTGTTGTGTTTGCTTGTTTGGTTCGTAATCACGTCGTTCGTTGTTGAGGTGCTTTTGTTATTGTTGTTGTTTTTAATTAATATGTATGTAAAACATACATTCAGTATTATTTGGCGAACGGGAGAAAAAGAGGGAAAAAAGACAAGAACAAACGACACATCAAGCGAATATGACATAAATTTCAATTCGATTCTTGCTAAATATAAAAAAGGACTTTACAATTATATAGAGAACGGTTTAAAGGTACAAAAACATGTCGTTTTCATACCAGCAAATCAGACGCTGCCTGGCTTGTTGGGTTGTAATGCAATAGAGAATACAGATGCATGTACCTAGAGAGCCAGTATGTGGCTACAAAAAATTTTACTACTACTAGTCAAGGTTGCCAGTTAAAATTTAAAACAATTCCGACAAAAAGTTACTTTTTTCACAATAACATTAATTAAATACAACAAAAATTACCATTGTAAAGATAAACAAACAAGTTTCTACCGCAATAAAAAAATATTAAAAAAAAATCTCACGATCATTAAAAATTACCACAAAAATACCGCGTGTTTTAAAAATACCACCACAAATTCCATATGCTTTTAAAATTGCCACAAAAATCTCATTCGTATTAAAAATACCACAATAAGGGCCGTTTTATTCACTCTCAGTTAAATTTTAATCTGCAATTAAAAAGGGAAATTCATGATATTGTTTTTTTTCACTCTCAGTTAGCCAATTTTTTTGAAGTTTCTTCAGTTAGCTAACTGGCAGTTAGGTTTAATTACGGAATTAGCTAACTTGGGAAAATCGAACAGTTAGCAACTTTTAATTGAGGAATTAATTTTTTCAGTTCAAATCAAAACGTAATTTAATTTTGATTTTTTATTTAAATTTGTAATTTCCCTAAAATGAATAACGAACTACTGGAATTGAACCGACGTTGCGATACTTTCAGTGTTGAATCCGGATGAAAAAGATAGGATGTTATTAGTTGAGGGAAGACATTACAAAATGCATGAGCGCATTGATTTGAACAAGTGGGATAACAAAGAATTCATCGTTTTCGTTTGTCAAAAGGAACGGTTGTTCAAAAGTTGCAAATGATTATCGATATCCAAAAAAGGTAAATTTTTACCTTAGGAATATGTTTTCATTGAACTTTATTTTATTAGTTTAATCCCTGTTTCGCTAGACCGTGATATATACGTGATATATCGCTCAATTGCTGATTGCTTTGAGATTTTACGCGCTAGGTTCCATGCAAGTTGCTATAGCTTATTGCGCCAGCGTGAGCATATCTTAAGTTTAGTTTTTTCAGCTGATATGAAAGTTACGAACATCGTTGCACGTTGGTCTGGAGCGTCGCATGACCAAACCATTTTCAATAATTCCAATTTCAAAATGCAGTTGGAGCGGTGTGACTTCGGCAATTTCAATTTGATAATGAGTCGTAATACGCATTATTTGGCCACTTCATTGCGAATTTTACTAACATCAACTTTACAACGAAAGTCATAGTCGAACACGCAATGTAACCGAGCGCACGTTTGGTGCAATTAAGCGTCGTTTTCCGGTTTTAGCTCTTGGTTTAAGAGTAAAATTAACACCGCCCACAAACATAGAAAATTTTGATAATATATTATCGATGACTGAAGTGCCCCATTTAAGCACAACTGAACGGAATGCAACAAATAATGCCCGTGGCAATTTCTTCTTAGATACTTCCAGACACTTGTAAATTAATCATAGCTTAATTTTAATGGAAAATAAAACAGCATGTATTTATAAAATAATGAACAATGTTTTATTCTAACTTTGATTCATAATCAGAAATCTATTTTTCTATTTTTTAATATTAAAATTTTTTTTTGCGCAGCTCTAACTTCTCGCGCAATTCCGCCAACTGTGCCGCAAAAACTTCCTATCTTCGTTATGGTCAGCCTTATTTTGAAGGACTTGCTTAGCATGTTCTTCTTCTCGCATCTTCATTTCGCTTCTTATCACTTTGATTTTCTTCGCACTGCCTTGTCTTGAAGGGTTGACTTACGGTGGTTCCTCAATGTCCGCCTCGATGACTGTCGGTGGTTCTTCAAAACCCGAATAAATTTTGGATCTGAGAAGAGCCACCGTTGTCGTCATCATCGTCGCAGTTTGGAGCTGTACCACGTATGGACATTTGAACTGCTTGTGCTAGTTCTAGCATTGCACTATTGCTTAGCTGCCATTCGGGCATTCTTTTGCCTCCACCAGTGGCTTTGCAAATATTTTTCCGCAGCAAATATTTTGCGTAGCTTAGTTTTTGCATTGACATATTTTTCACGCAGAGCTTTTGCTGACCTGACCGTGCCGTAAGAAAATTAAAGGTAACAAAATATTAAATTAAAATTTTCTGTAGAACTTACAACGATATTTACTGCAACACCTTCCCAAGCTCTTTTTTTGCTTTTACAGCTACATTAATGCATCAGTATTTTTTCACTCCGAGACTATCTTCCAAAAAGACACCACTTTAAATGAATATTAATTTTATTTCGGCCATATGCATCTGCAGCTGCTTTTTTCACTTCAATATTTTTAGCATTGGTTATGTTTTCACTTATTGACAATTGAAAGCACTTTCTTTTTGAGTATATTTTTTTAAATTGTTTTTTTTTCTCATTAAAGAATAATTGTTCAAGTTTAAAACGCAGAATAAACAAAACCAATGCCGAACTGTCATTTCTGTTGACAATAAAACCAAATTTCCCTGGGAAATTTTTAATAGAAACTAAATATTAATTGACGTTTTTTAACTGCCAGTTAGATTTAACTGTGGTTGAAAAAAACGAAATTTTAACTTTGGATTTTAATTCCAAAGTTATTTTTAACTGCCAGTTGAATTTAATCCACATTAAGGAATTTAACTGAGAGTGAATAAAACGGCCCTAAGTCCCATATGCACAAGCAATTTAAAAAACATTTAGAAATACCACGAAGAAACTTTGCTTACAAAAAAAGAAAAAAATGTAAGAAGAATATTACCAAGCTCCCACGGAAATCTAAATAATACCCCGCTGAAATTCGACGCCAATTAAAAAATACCACGCTGAATTTAATAGGATTTTTCCATTATTGGAAATGCAGAAGTACCATCGCATCTTTTTATTTTAAAGTTGCTATCAATTTTATTATACTAATTTTTTTCTTTTCATATATATATGTATATAAAAATATATGCAAAATCGGACGCTGGATCTACTTTTTCTGAAATCGTAACATTTTGAAGACTTTTGGTCAAATATCGGAACGTCAGATTCAAGTATTAAAATTGTAAAATATCCGATATATCGGACCATATGGCAACGCTGGTGTGCACTTTTAAAAGCATTGAAGCGGACCGTTTCGTTGTCAGCAAACTATACATTGTGTCATGACTGTCGTGTCAGACATGTCGTTTTCATACCAGCAAATCAGACGATGTCGTTTTAAGTACCGTTTAGCTGACACAGTAACATTCATGGCTTGTTGGGTTGTAATGCAATAGAGAATACAGATGCATGTAGCTAGAGACATTTAGAAATACCACAAAGAAACTTTGCTTACTAAAAAAGAAAAAAAATGTAAGAAGAATATTACCAAACTCCCACGGAAATTTAAATAATACCCCACTGAATTTCCACGTCATTAAAAAAATACCACGCTGAATTAAAAAATTTAATAGGAATTCCCAGAAACAAAAATTCCTAAGGGCAATTAAAAATTACCACGAATGGGATTTTTCCAACATAACTGGCAACGTTGCTACTAGCTGCTGATATTGTTGTTTTGGTTCTGCATGTGCTGCAAAGGGCCGTTTTTCACTCGGGTTTAAAGGGGACTTTCGTAAGCCCCCTCATGCGGGCGAATAATCCACCAACTGCTTGTGGCAAAGGCAATTATTGCCGAGTGAAAAGCGGTACAAAGAGATCTTGTTGGTTAAGTTAGCTGAATTTTTTTTAGATGTTCTTAATTTTACTCGACATGAACAGCTTATTTCGACAACTAGCTCGCTTTTCTCTACTTTCTACTTCATGCCTCTCCGAGTCGGCCTTACTTGGTTATTCTGCCATGAGTTGGAGTACGAATAAAACTAATGTTTATTTTCAGCATTTATGTATACTACTACGCAAATTTGCGCATGCGTAACTAAGCATGCGTTGTGCTTTAAAAACTACATTTATAAATTCGAATTATTTTTATTATGCATTATATTCTTTCCATATTAAAAATTTATTTTGTTAACTAAAATTTTAGTTTTAAATTACTTTTAAAATATACATATATGTACACATATGCTCTTTACTACAGGAAAAATAAATAATTCAAATTTACCTATATTTAGTTTCATTAATTAAACATAACTTTGAATTACATTTTGCTTTAACCAACAAAACAAATGAAAAAGAACAACAAATTCATCAAACGAAAACTTTTTATAAAACAAAACAAATTTTTATACGAATTTAATTGTGAGCTTTTTATATCAGGTAAGTTTTAGGAAGGACAACAACAACAAATTTGTTTTTGAATAATTTTTATTTAGAATTTCAAATACTTTAAAAAGTTTTGAAGAATGTACATGAAAAAAACCAGAATTTTTCTCTTTTACTGTACAAAAATGAATTCTAAGTCTATACTTTCGATACTATCGAAACCATGTCTTTTTTTAACATTAATAAGTTCTCCTCTTCGACTCTCACTCCTGCTTCAAAGCACTTCTCCAATCGATGAAATATGCGCGCAGTTTACACACATTTCCAACTCCATGCGTGCGGCTGCTGAAGAGGTGATTGGCTACCACCGCCCTCGCCGAAACCAGTGGTACGACCAGGAGTGTCGCGACGCCACTGCAGAGAAAGACGCTGCCTACAAAGCCACCCTGCAGTCGGTTGTAACGCGCGCTGCTAAGGAGCGATACAAAGAAAAGAGGAGGGAAGAGAGACATATTTTCAGGCGGAAAAAAAGAGAGGCAGAAAAGCGCGAGCAGGAGAAGATTGAGATGTATGGTGACAGGAATGAGGCCCGAAAATTTTTTTAAAAAATAAGACGCCTTGCCGATGGTCTTAAAACCGGGGCCTCTTTCTGCAAGGAAGAAAACGGGAATCTAGTGACAGATGTCCAGAGTACACTGATGTTATGGAGGGAACACTTCTCTAAGCTTCTAAATGGCGACGCTGACAACAATCCCGCCAATAGAGATGATATTCCGGAAACACCAATTTTGGATGACAGCGTTGAGGTTCCGCTGCCCGACTATGATGAAGTTCTGACAGCTATAACTCGGCTTAAAAATAACAAAGCCGCGGGAACTGATGGCTTACCTGCTGAGCTGTTTAAGAACGGAGGCGAAGCTCTACTTAAATGCATTCACGAGCTTCTATGCAGAATATGGTCGGAAGAATGCATTCCGAACGATTGGAATCTCAGTGTGCTCTGCCCAATCCACAAGAAAGGCGATCCCACTATCTGTGCCAATTACCGTGGGATAAGCCTTCTTAATATCGCATATAAGGTCCTGTCGAGCGTTCTATGTGAAAGATTGAAGCCCATTGTAAACAATTTGATCAGACCTTATCAGTGTGGCTTCAGACCTGGAAAGTCCACCATCGACCAGATTTTCACGCTACGACAAATCTTGGAGAAGACTCAAGAAAAACAAGTCGACACCCACCATCTTTTTGTCGACTACAAAGCCGCCTTCGACAGCCCAATAAGGAAGCACCTGTACTCCACCATGTCTGAATTTGGTATTCCTGCAAAACTAATACGACTTTGCAGGATGACACTGAGCAACACCAGCAGCGCAGTTAAAATCGGGAAGGACCTCTCCCCACCATTTATTACCAAACGAGGTTTCAGACAAGGTGATTCCTTATCGTGCGACTCATCCGAGCTGTTGATCTGAGACGTAGTGGCACAATATTCTACAAGAGTGTTATGCTGCTTGCGTATGCTGATGACATCGATATCATTGGCCATAATACGCGCGAAGTCAGTGCAGCATTTTCCAGATTAGAAAGAGAGTCAAGTCGAATGGGTCTGGCAGTGAATGCAGATAAGACGAAATACTTGGTGTCAACAAACAAACAGTCCCAGCGTCTTGGATCCCACGTTACCGTTGACAATACCTCCTTCGAGGTTGTGAGGAACTTCGTTTATCTGGGATCCAGCATTCAACCAACGACATCAGCATTGAGATCAAACGAAGAATAACTCTTGCCAACTGGTGTTACTTTGGGCTCAGTAGGCAATTGAGAAGCAGAGCCCTCTCTCGACGAACGAAAATCACGCTCTATAAATCGCTCATCATGCCCGTCGTACTTTACAACGAGTATAAATTATACCAAGAGAATTCTTCATCCAGCCTTCCAACTTCGTTCCAGACTATCAGCCATCCACCGACAGAAAAACCAAAACAATGACAGCCAACGAGTTTTTGTACTCGTTACTGACGCTCAGCAATGAGAACAGATTACCAATCTATTCTTTGCTGTGAGTAATAAGAAGTAAACATGAAAATGAATACGACAAGTAACGAAAGAAGAAGAAAACAATATTATAAGTATGTATGTGAATGAAAATGTAACTTCTATTTGCCACAACTTTTACAGCTTATTTTTTTGTGTTAATTTTTGGGATCTTCTTGTGTTTGACGAATTGATGTTGTTTCTAGCTGGACATTGTTGTTGCGATTTTATTCTAGCTACATTTTGGTTGCATCTGCAAATAATAATTTTTTCATTAGCCGAATAAAAAGACGGAATTCTGATTCGGCTAACGAAATACTTATTCTTTGGATAAGGAGTTGCAAAGATGTTTTTTTTTTATGAACAGAAGAAAATTGCTTGTTACCCATTTGCTTTAATGTTGTTGAAATTGTTTTTATGTAGGTATTTTATTAAAAGAAACCAAAGTTGCAAGCAGTCATGATTTTATTTTAAGAAATTTATTTAAGAATATGATTTCATTTTTTATTAAAATGTCAATTTTATATATACATAGTATAGAATAGTATAGATATATATTAATATTATATTCATTATTATATACACATATACTTATAATTTTATTAGTATTCTTATTAGGTTATATTAAACCACCAACAAAAATATACATACCTGCCCAATCAGAAAACCCTGCAAGCATAATCAAAAGTATATTTTGATTCAATTGCAATATATTTAAGAATTCCATTTCGTTATATTAAGACATTTATTTCAGATAGATTTTATGTTGAAATGTATATAACTAATCCGAGTAAAACAATTTCATTTGGAACATTTTATTTTTTATATTTTTATATTTTTATATTCTTTGTTTATCACGTAATTAAAATGCAATGATAAAATTTTTAACATTTATTAGAATAATTTTGTACAAATGTAATATTGTGACGAAATTTGTTGTGAGCATTTTTATCATGCATTTCTTAATTGGTTGGTTTGAAGCATTTTAAACATTTTAAAAATAAACAGTTTTTAACATAATATATATATACAGTTTTAAACATTCATAATATATATGAATTATTTCATATATATTACTTTTGAGTAAAATTTCATGTGAGTATAATTTATATAATTGTATAATAGCATATATTGAAACGATGTTATTTTTTTTATTAAATATTTACAAGTTATTAGTTTATTTTATTAAGTTTAAGGTATTTATTTAATACAATATGTGACTATTGTCTTCTGTACATGCTTTTATTGGGTAAATTTTGATAACCTTTTTTTGGTTTTTAAAGCATTATTAAAGCACAAGAGGTTTACATATTTTTATGTTTTTGTTCAATGTAAAAAGTGAACATTTCTGTATTTTATTACTATGTTTAGAGGTCAGTTATATGTAAATGCAGACGTATTAACCTCGTATATGATTATTGCCATTTTTTTAAAAGTTTGAAGAATACGATACTTTTGCATCATCGGGAGAATTAAATGGCAAGTTTCATAGTTCCGTATGGTTGATCAATGGATTTAATTGTTGCGATAAATGCCAATTTTCACAGTTCTGTAAGGTTGATCAATGAATTTAATTATTGCGATATCAAGACTTTGGGACACAAATTTATTTAAACATCCTTCAATATAGAAACATTTAATTGCACCGAAAAATGTAAGATTTTATTAAGCTTTTAAGTAAAACGTATGCATAAAAACATGCGATCCATCAATGTTGTAATTATTACCCTAAACCATGACAGCCTTGGTTGGTGATCTCTTGAGCCTGACATAAAATTTTCAATACTTGGAAGATTAAACCAATTCCATCGCAACTCTTTTGCATTACAGAAACGTCCGTAAAATAAGTTCAATTCCTATCTTCAAGAATTTTGTCATTTTGTTCCTTGACACATTTTTTAAATGTCTCAACAATAATTACAAAAATTATGATAATTCTATGTTAGAATGTACCTTAAGCCATCCATTGCCTACAGTGGGTCAGTTTTCGTTCGGTATGGCATTAGAGCGAAAATTATTAATAAAACAAAACGCACCAAAAGTTATAGTAACAGTCGGAACATTTAAAAAATCATGAGATGAAGTCTTTTACAGTTGCGCAAAACATTTTTCTATTTTCAAATACTTTTTTGAGAAATCAATAGTTTAACTAAAAACGCGAACAACAAAAAGTTGCATACAGCATACTTCTTATTCTAACAGTCGTTGCATTTTTTTTTTATTTTTACTTTCTCTGTTATCTGCCTTTCTCTTAAACTCTTCAGAAACTATTTTTTCTTTTAACCACCTCACATTTTTTCTTATCAAAACCTTGATGAGGTGGTCAAGAATAATCAGTCGATGCTCATAACATGGTTGTGTTTTATCAAACCACAAAGGGTTTGTTATGTTTGTTTGCTGTATGCAACTTTCTATAATTCGCTGTTTTAAGTTTGCTTCGTGACAAATTTTTTCAAATAGGTATTTGTAAATAGAAAAATGTTGTGAGCAAATGTTAAAGAATTCATCTGACGGATTTTTTAAAAGAAGCCAAGTGTCACTATAATTTTTCTTTTCAAGAAAAGTCTCCGAGTCAAAAGAATAACTTTCCATCTTGAAGAGATTTTCTTGACAAGCGTCGCATTTTATTTTATTTCCAAATTTTGCCTTCAATCCATATCCTACAAAATATCGACCCACTGAAATTTCCAAAGGAGTTAAGGGTGGAATGTTCATGCTGGACGACTCTTCAAACTCTTCCACTGTTATTGTATTATTTTTTTCGGACGGACAATTTGGACTGGAGTTTGCGTCTTCATCGGATGGGTTAAAGTTCCATTCTAGCATTAAATCATCGTCATTTTCGCAATTTTTGCTGCGACTCTGAAAATTATGGGTCAGGAATTTCATAGACATTATCCGTGCAGAAAGGTATTGCACTTCTCTCACTGATGGTTCCGTGTTGCTCCCCAGTTGCGATCTCAGGACTGAGAAGAAATTCTCTAAAGAGTCCTGGTTCAACCTACCAAGCATAACAAATGTTACGTTGGGGTCATCGAAGAGATCATCAACAAGCAAAATCATTGAATTTAGGGTATATTTGAACCCATTGATGCATTGCACCTTATTAACTTTGTTTTGTGGAAGCTGAAGAGTTTCCAAGAAGCCAATAAATTCCTTTATAAGGGCAATTTTGTTGCAATTTCTAAACACAGGTCGCTTCTTGAAATTGGGGTCCTTGCAGTTTTTGCTATCGCAATAATCAAACACATTGTTGCAGTTCAACACATAATGCATTGTTGCTTCTGCATTCGCCTTGTTTTCTTGCTTTTGATACAGGTCTGTATCAATACAATGGCGAATGCAGACAGCAACTGAATTGCTAAGTGTTTGAACTGCAGTTCTTACTTCCATTTTTTGGAAAAGTTTTGGATATATGTGCTTATCCTTAATCTTCGGCATCATCCGAAAAGATTTGCTAGCCTTATCAAGAGCATACGTCTCTTTTAGAACTTGCCAACTTGCCACCCCTTTAGGAGTACCAATGTCATTGGCAAGCAAAGTATTCCTCATGCTTTTAAATAAGTGGCAATAATCATACATTATATATATTATGTACCCTCTTATTGTAATATAGTTTAATGACATATTTTCGGTCAACATATTGAAGCAACGCACGTTGGAAGCACCCTGGTCAGCAATTATTGCTCTCAAATTGAATCCGCAATTCAATATTGAATTAACAACACCCAAAAGTGTAACTTTTAATTCCTCCGCTGGAAAAATAGAAAAAATTTCATGTTGAAGTTGAAAAGTTAATTAAAGTTAAGATCAATTCCAATTAAAATTTAATTTCAATCAAATTAATCAATCAATCAATTTCAATTTAAAGTTAAGATCAAAGGTTAAAGTAAAGTTTAGTTTACTTGAAACTTACCCTGCATTCCTCCTGCTGTACAATAAAAGCTGTGGACATATTTCCAATTGTCCATCAGCCCTTTCACCATGAACGTTAGCATTTTTGAAGCAAGATCTGGCATTCTCTTGCCGTGACCCAAATCTGCGAAGCGTTTTTAGTTAAACTATTGATTTCTCAAAAAAGTATTTGAAAATAGAAAAATGTTTTGCGCAACTGTAAGACTTCATCTCATGATTTTTTAAATGTTCCGACTGTTACTATAACTTTTGGTGCGTTTTGTTTTATTAATAATTTTCGCTCTAATGCCATACCGAACGAAAACTGACCCACTGTAGGCAATGGATGGCTTAAGGTACATTCTAACATAGAATTATCATAATTTTTGTAATTATTGTTGAGACATTTAAAAAATGTGTCAAGGAACAAAATGACAAAATTCTTGAAGATAGGAATTGAACTTATTTTACGGACGTTTCTGTAATGCAAAAGAGTTGCGATGGAATTGGTTTAATCTTCCAAGTATTGAAAATTTTATGTCAGGCTCAAGAGATCACCAACCAAGGCTGTCATGGTTTAGGGTAATAATTACAACATTGATGGATCGCATGTTTTTATGCATACGTTTTACTTAAAAGCTTAATAAAATCTTACATTTTTCGGTGCAATTAAATGTTTCTATATTGAAGGATGTTTAAATAAATTTGTGTCCCAAAGTCTTGATATCGCAATAATTAAATTCATTGATCAACCTTACAGAACTGTGAAAATTGGCATTTATCGCAACAATTAAATCCATTGATCAACCATACGGAACTATGAAACTTGCCATTTAATTCTCCCGATGATGCAAAAGTATCGTATTCTTCAAACTTTTAAAAAAATGGCAATAATCATATACGAGGTTAATACGTCTGCATTTACATATAACTGACCTCTAAACATAGTAATAAAATACAGAAATGTTCACTTTTTACATTGAACAAAAACATAAAAATATGTAAACCTCTTGTGCTTTAATAATGCTTTAAAAACCAAAAAAAGGTTATCAAAATTTACCCAATAAAAGCATGTACAGAAGACAATAGTCACATATTGTATTAAATAAATACCTTAAACTTAATAAAATAAACTAATAACTTGTAAATATTTAATAAAAAAAATAACATCGTTTCAATATATGCTATTATACAATTATATAAATTATACTCACATGAAATTTTACTCAAAAGTAATATATATGAAATAATTCATATATATTATGAATGTTTAAAACTGTATATATATATTATGTTAAAAACTGTTTATTTTTAAAATGTTTAAAATGCTTCAAACCAACCAATTAAGAAATGCATGATAAAAATGCTCACAACAAATTTCGTCACAATATTACATTTGTACAAAATTATTCTAATAAATGTTAAAAATTTTATCATTGCATTTTAATTACGTGATAAACAAAGAATATAAAAATATAAAAATATAAAAAATAAAATGTTCCAAATGAAATTGTTTTACTCGGATTAGTTATATACATTTCAACATAAAATCTATCTGAAATAAATGTCTTAATATAACGAAATGGAATTCTTAAATATATTGCAATTGAATCAAAATATACTTTTGATTATGCTTGCAGGGTTTTCTGATTGGGCAGGTATGTATATTTTTGTTGGTGGTTTAATATAACCTAATAAGAATACTAATAAAATTATAAGTATATGTGTATATAATAATGAATATAATATTAATATATATCTATACTATTCTATACTATGTATATATAAAATTGACATTTTAATAAAAAATGAAATCATATTCTTAAATAAATTTCTTAAAATAAAATCATGACTGCTTGCAACTTTGGTTTCTTTTAATAAAATACCTACATAAAAACAATTTCAACAACATTAAAGCAAATGGGTAACAAGCAATTTTCTTCTGTTCATAAAAAAAAAAACATCTTTGCAACTCCTTATCCAAAGAATAAGTATTTCGTTAGCCGAATCAGAATTCCGTCTTTTTATTCGGCTAATGAAAAAATTATTATTTGCAGATGCAACCAAAATGTAGCTAGAATAAAATCGCAACAACAATGTCCAGCTAGAAACAACATCAATTCGTCAAACACAAGAAGATCCCAAAAATTAACACAAAAAAATAAGCTGTAAAAGTTGTGGCAAATAGAAGTTACATTTTCATTCACATACATACTTATAATATTGTTTTCTTCTTCTTTCGTTACTTGTCGTATTCATTTTCATGTTTACTTCTTATTACTCACAGCAAAGAATAGATTGGTAATCTGTTCTCATTGCTGAGCGTCAGTAACGAGTACAAAAACTCGTTGGCTGTCATTGTTTTGGTTTTTCTGTCGGTGGATGGCTGATAGTCTGGAACGAAGTTGGAAGGCTGGATGAAGAATTCTCTTGGTATAATTTATACTCGTTGTACTTTACGCATCACAAACCTGGACGCTGAGCAGTTTAGATGAAAAGACTTTAGGAGCATTCGAGAGAAAGATTCTTCGTAAGATCTACGGACCAATCTGCGTCAATGGCGAGTACCGAATACGGTGGAATGATGTACTGTATGAGCTGTACGCTGACATCGACATAGTCAAGCGCATTAAAATCGAGCGGCTTCGCTGGCTTGGTCATGTTCAGCGCATGAAAGACGATGCTCCAGTGAAGAAAACATTCGGTTCGGTACTCAGCGGCGGTCAACGCAGAAGAGGACGACCGCATCTTCGTTGGAAAGACCAAGTAGAGGACAACCTGACGAAGCTTGGAATTTCCAACTAGCGCCAGCAAGCGAAAGACAGAAATGGCTGGCGCAAATTCTTAGATGAGGCCAAGACCGACACTCGGTTGTAGCGCCAACTAAGTAAGTAAGTAGTAAGTTCTCCTCTTTTTGTTTCTTAATCAATCTCTTTAGTTTTCTTTTACTGTAGCCACTGTTCATTTCAATTTTTTACAGCTCACAACTTTTACTTTATTTTGGTAATAAACAAATAACATAACTTTAATTTTAATTTAATTTAACGAACACTCGCACTACGCACCGAACTTGCTGGCTTGAAATTAAATTGTTGGATGAAAAATTTTGTTGTTATGATTTGTAACTGTTTATTTTTTTTTCTATGTCCCTTCAATGTCAACATCTAAGAAATGCAAAATAGAATTAGCAAAGCGCAATTACAATAAACCTTAAGGCCAAACCGACGCATGCTGCATGTATTTTAAACTAATTTTAAAGTAGTTTTTTTAAAGTACTTTTAAACTAGTTTTTTTTTGGCAACTGACTTTTTCATTCCGATATACCCATATTAAACGATGCTCGTTTGCTCGGCGAGCAGATAATTTTGTTGTTGCTTCCAATGCGAAACTGTCAACAATTTGCCATGTGCACGCCGAGCAAACGAGCATCGTATAATATGGGCAATAGGGAATTATCTAGATTTGCAAGTTTGGATGTTGATACCCCCACACATTCTGTTGTATGTGTTTATTTTTTATTTTCAATAAAAGGTAGTGTTTAATATTTCTTCTATGTCAACATCAAAGCTCCAGCATTTCATTCTAAGAAAATAAATTATATCAGTTTGCTTGCAGTAGAAAATTCAACATTCTGCTTCGCCGGAAAAATTATCTTCGGAAAAGAAATCACTTTCCAATTAAGAGTTACACATTTTGGTATGTTTTTTTTTTGTTGTTTTTGTTTTATTTTTAACTTATAAAATCTTAATATATACGAATAATTAAAATTATAATCAAAAACTCAAAAAAATAAGCACCAAAAAATTAATACAAATAATATGAATTATTGCTTCAAATAATCTTATACGAATAATATTAAATTCTACGAAATAGAAAATGTATGAACAAGTATTATGAATGTGCAAATCAAAAAGTTAGTTTTTTAAGGGTGTACATAAAATTTGGGACAATACAAGAGCAATACTCTGTTGTGTCTTATTTTAAGTAAGAATATTAGCAATGTTCACAATCAAAACAGAAATTACTGTTGTGTTGTGAACCGTTAAAGGCCTAATAGTTACTGCTCTATTTATTTACTCCTAAGGGTCTCAAATGTAACTAGATCTTTTGGAGCTACAATAGGTGCCAATTGTCTCTTTGGCCGCTGCTGGGTATGTACAGAGAAATATACATTACAATTGAACTGTGAAACTGAATGCACGCGTTTTTCTTTAACAGCTTTTAACAAATATGCGAGTAGAAAAAGGTTACTAGAATCGCTTTAGGAAAATCCACAATAGTAAAGAACAGTAACACTTAGTTTTTCAGTCGCGGTAGACCTTTTGGCGGAAATGCCAATATATAGCACATAATCTTCAATATCTTAAACATGTTCTGCATTTGAGTTTTCGAAAAATTGCCTGAACACCACTCCCATCCTCTATACGAAGTAGCGTCATCAAACTTTCAAAACATTCTTAACTTAGAATATACTGTGGCAAACGAAACAAGGCTTGATTGAGTGTATCGCAGCGTGAGTGTTCAGCCACGAAAACTGCGCTCCACTTTCAATAATATCCATATTTTCCATAACTTTGTTTTATGAGGCGATATTAAAACATCATATCTCAGAAAAAATTATTGCTTTTGTCTTTGGATTAAAAGCATAACTCCACTTAATTTTGTAGTTTGAACGAACTTAATTTTGGAATAACAACATAAAGCCGCGTTTCCATGTGATCTTTCAGTATCTTATCTTATCTTATTTTTAGTTAGAAAGAAAGAGCATGCTAACCCTATCTTTCGGTATTGACTAAAGTGAGGATGAAACAGGCATAAGATTTCTATTTTTATATATGTTATATACTCTGTCACTTCATGAGATTCTAGAGAATTGAAAAAGTTAATTTTTCTGAACTTTTCCTATAAAAGTGTATCACATGCTATAAATTTTACAACCACTTTTATATTGGTATGTTTTTATATGCCAAATTTCGACTGTTCGTTAAATAGCATACAGACAACAATTAATTTTAATACGCTTATTTAAAGATGTATATTTTAATTTTTATATTAAGCAGTAGCATAGCATACATATATGCACACTATGGATATAAATAAGCCAAAACAACAATGTACGACAGTCATGTATCTAACAACAAAAAAAAGGTCATCGAATCAAATTGCAGTTGGATCTTTGGCCAAACGATTTACATAAAATTGGTTAGGGTGCTGTCACTGAACATGATTTGAGCATTGATACCATGCAGCACTACTGGCTGTCGTGTCGTTGGCAATGCGAATCAAAGCAATTTGATTACGCATTAAGATAGGATCGTTGCAAAGCGGCGGCTGCCGATATGAAAAGGCGTCACAAACTGGAGCAACACAAGATGCAAATGCTAAAGAACCTAAATCGGTGTGTAAGACGAAATATTGACATATTCTTTAATTAATTAAAAATTTGTATTTTTATCTCGTGCAATGAGAAAATGCTACAAATAATCATCTCATATACCGGCTTTCGACCACACGTATGTCATGAAATGCCCGAGAATAGAATAATGCCTGATCACCCAAATGGAAATTCCAAAAGCTTTGGTTTTATCCAAAAGCTTTAGCACTACGCAAGCTGCAACTGTATTAAAACAGCATATAAAGAAACATGAGGAAACACATGCGGCAACAAAGGCTAATGCGGACAAACCTGTAGCCAAAGATGAATTTGAGCAGTATGTGGGCGTGACTACCAAACCAGGCACCAGCATACGCATGTGTTCCAACAAGAAGTTCAAGGAACAATCGCAGGAGCTCATGAAGTTCGTCAAGGCCGAAAAACGCTGGTCAATAAATACAAGCGCATTATTGACAAAGCAATGCCAGAAGTATAACGAGCGCTGCAAAAAACCTAAACGCACCAAATGATTTCCATTTTTTTAACCATAATTTTAAAGGATGATTTTAATAGCATAAGAAAAAATTTAATAAACAAGTACCTTTTAATTAATTAAACAAAGCAATTGAGTGTAATTTTCTTGGAGCTCTGTTATTCTATGGGCACACTTTTAATCTACCAAAATTTTTATACAAATTCAATATTATTTGTTAAATTTTATCTGCTTATTCCAACCAATGAAAATGCGAGCCATATTTTGGGATTAACAGCCGTCTCAGGTTTGGGTGGAGCTAAACGCTAGCAAAATCAGAGTTCCTAAAATTGAAATATACAAGAGTGTAGAGTGACACCAAACCAGTGTCTCTAGCGATATCAGCATAAATTTCATTGTTTATTCGACTATTATTTAATTAAAATTGCACTTATATTGGTCACAGCAGTTGCTGACGCCAGCCGGATAGCGTTTTTGAAACTGTGTTATCAGCTTTGGATCAACGAGGCCATTTCAAGTTGATTTCCCAAAGTTATCCAGTTGGGTTGCACATTGTGGGGACGGCCGAAAAGTTCAATTTTTCTATTGCCTTGACTGAGGCCATCTACACAAAAAAATATCAAAATTTATTAAAAACAATAAAAAAATCAAATCTGAAAATCCAAACTTTTCACATATGTCAAACTTGCTATAAACTAAACCACATATATGCATCTCGCTTTTATAGCAAAACAATATGTGATATGGGATACTAGATCACATGGAAACGCGGCTTAACTCGACATGTGTCATAACAAAAGTAATTTTATAATTTGGCGAAAACCATATGCCGAGACATGATTTTTTTAGACAATATTTGTTTTTAGAGTAAAAACATATTTAAATAAATTTAAATAAAAGCGTAAGTCAAGTTGAGTTGTTTTTTTCATTTGCTAAATTGTTCCAAAGCTAGTTATGCTCTTAGGATTTTCTTTAATAACCTCGAGGTTTATGAATCGATTATCACAAAAATTTTACACAATATATAATCAGTACTTAGATTAAGATGAAATGAATAACTCAATTTGAGCATATCTCGAGATTTGCTGTTATTTCATATATACCAGAAAAAGTATATTTTGTCACTGAATTCACCAATTTAAATTTCTTCGTAACCAAATTCGCCATCCAATCTTTCAACCACCATTTCATTTTTTTTCAGATTGTTATTGCTATATTCTCATTTGTATATGGAAATCCTTTGCGAGTAATAAACGGATTTGATTCTTTTGGAAACACTTGTGGAGTCAGAAAAAATGAGCGGTATTCTAATTTTCCACAATCTGGACAAAACATGATCGATAAACCAGAAGTTTTCTATTTTGATGTAAAGGAACTACGAAAAGCAATTAAAATATGTGTCAAGGAATGCCCAAAAAAGACAATATTGAATCGTAACGAACTCTACCAATATTATATTGATACTCAAACGCATCTATGCAGATATGACTTTAACATGAGCATGATTTTAAATTCGAATCAAAACACTGATACATTTTTCAACTCTTTAGGACCTTGTCCCAGTTTTCCCATATATGAAAGGTAAATAACTTTATATCACCGAGAGCATCAAATCAGAAGTAGTGTATTTTAGTTCTCCTGTCCTTCATCGGTGTGTTCCAAAGGGTCAAAATGCACCGGTAAAGGAAATTTATAAGATGTTGAACTCCTGGGATGTAGCACAGCAGTTCCTTGGTGATATATATTCAACCTGGCATATTATTTCTATAATATGCGGAATTGCGCTTTGTAAATAAGATTTAGTTAATAGCATTTTGAAGTAATAAAACATTTCCTGTGTCATTTCAGTAATTTCTATAGCTCTGATAACTTTGATGCACTGGTTAACAAGAATTGTCTCTTGGCTTATTTGTATTCTTGTTATTCTCGCAAGTATAGGTTTAACAGCTGCTCTATGGTTCGCTTACTACAATATAAAGTATAAGAGTGGTCTTAATGCACAATACACAATGTTGGAAGAGTTTGTACGCAATGAGCAGGCGGTATTTACTTTAGCAATATTGGCAACAGTAACAATGGTAATGAAATATTTTGAAAAATATTTTTTTTCTAACTACATATCTTTCTTCCAGATAATATTAATTGTAATTATTTACTTCCTCAAAAATAAACTTTCTGGTTTATCTGCCCTTTTTGAAGAAGCTGGCGAATGCATGATGAGCCTACCAGGTCTTCTTATTGCACCAGTAATTGCTTTTATAGCATTGTCCTTATTCCTTGCTTTTTGGGTATTAGTTGTTATATGCTTAGCAACAGCTAGTACGCCAGGCCAAAGCCCTGATCTAAATACAATGGAAAACCAACAAATCGCTACCAATGTAATGAAAATGAACAGTAGCGACCTCGACTACAAAAGTAAGTAACTAAATAGTGGGTATATTTGGTGTCGTTATGGTCGTATTATATTGATATAAAACTTTTTTTAACTACAGTGGCTCCATCGCCAACGGACAAGAGTTTGTCCTTTCCAAATATATGGATTTTTTCGCTTTTATTTACACTTGACAAATTTATCTCTCTGAACAATAAATAATAACTTTTTAATGATAACTGTAAATTTTAGCTGAAAAAAAAGTTAACTCAGTTTACAAGAAACACTTTGCCTAAAAATACTTTTATTTTTTTAAGGGGACAGTCTTATGGGCATATTTTAAGATGTTTTTTTTCTATTTTGATTTATTTTGACAATCTGCTAATTTAAAACTGTAATTTAAAACTAAAAGTACGGAAATGAACAATCGCCCAAAAAAACGACTAAAATTTTTGAGCGATTGTTCCTTTTAAGTTTGGGCGATTGTGAGTTTTGTTTTTTGAGCAATTGTTCATAATGAATTGAGCAATTGTTCGTCCAAATTGCGAAGAATGAATAATTGCCCAAAAATATTTTTTGGCCGATTGTTCATCGCATTTTTGGGCAATTGTACATTATAAACAAACGCACAGCCGTTATATAAAAATATGAAAAAGAAAATTTAATAAAAAAATTATATTTTTTAATGGGAAAAACAACTTTTTTTTAAATGGGAACATATTCTTAGACGACCATTTATTCCTTTCTTCATTATTAATTTACAGACGTCAAATATACTTGGATATTTCAGCTAATATAACTTAATTAAGAGTTGTTTTTTAGAGACCTTTAAATGTAAACAAAACACAGGAAAATGTTTTTATACTATCCTTCTAAATTAAGTTGTTATTTAGTATTTGAGCAATGTCAAAAGCAGCTTTAATTTTGTTTCATGGCATGTGTTCCCTTTATTGTTTTCATGAACAGATTTTACTTTTAATTTTACTTTTGACATCGCTTTCAACATGTTGCTTTTCGTCTCGGGTGAAGCTCTTTCGTCAAATAATGTCAGGAAAAACACTTTCTCTGACAAATGAAGTAAATAACTGAAACAAAAATACAAATTCTTCAAATCACCTTTTTTCTGTATAAGTAAAATTGAATTGGTTACGAAAAATGTAAATTTGAATTGAGTGAAGATCGAGATCGATGGATTGCTCTAGGAGCGTTAAATCGACAACTAAAATAATTGAAATATGAGGCTTTACTCTGTAATGCGGTTCGAAAAGCAAACGAATGTATTGGGTTATGCGTCAACGACAGAAGGTCGTTGATAAAAACCAAAAACAAGGTTGGCGATAGGACTGAACCCTGTGGTACTCCTGCGTTGATGGCGTGCTTCTCGGACAAAATACAGTCGACTACGACAAGTTTTGACACGAGCGCTTTATGTCACACTCGGTCAAATGCTTTTAAAATATCAAAAGCAACAACCCTGCTCTCGCCGAAAAAATTAACGCATTGATTCCATTCTTCAGTTAAGAACGCCATAAGATCACCAGTAAAGCGAGCCCTACGTAAACCATATTGACGATCACTAAGCAGTTGGTTGAGCTCCAGATAATTCATGATGTTGAAGTTTATTATGCTTTCCATAACTTTGGAAAGCGTAGAGCATATCGCAATGGGTCGGTAATTTGCAAGGTTTATTTGCAATAAAATAATTTCTTGTACTATGACAGCCGCGGCATTCACATTTCTATCAGCGAAACATAATTTCCAATTAAAGTTGCGATAAAAATTATTTAACGCAGTCCAATTTGCCTTTCCATAAAACCTCGCAGTCCTCTTCGTGGCTTTAGGCGTAGAGGTGCAGGGGTTAGAATATGGAAAAACAGCGGAGATGGTACAGTGGTCCGAGTGACCAAGAGGTACGCTGACACTCACATCATATTTTTCATGATGCGAAGTCAGAAAAAGGTCAAGGATGTTATGGCTATGCATATCACTTTGAGGAAAAAAGTGGGCTCCTTCACTAGTTGAATCAATTGGTTCGATTCAGCAAATAGCTCAACATATTGCCCAACAGGTGTCAGTGGGCCCGAGTGGCGTAACTAAGCCGGGTTGTGGACATTGAAATCGCCTGCTACAACGATCTCACTGTCAGGAAACAA
This sequence comes from Dichetophora obliterata, assembly GCA_963920525.1. Taxonomy (NCBI): domain Eukaryota; kingdom Metazoa; phylum Arthropoda; class Insecta; order Diptera; family Sciomyzidae; genus Dichetophora; species Dichetophora obliterata. The sequence continues at coordinate 87,474,629 of OY986438.1, read as the reverse complement.
CCCCAAAATATGCGTAATCGAATCAGAGAGAGAGTCCAGTTTGTTAAAAGTGGGCTCTCTCCCTAGATTCGGGCTTCTATAAATAAAACAAAAATGCAGCAAGTGAGAGCGAAGCCTGAACCTAGCCCACATTGAGCTAAACTCTGGATCGGTCACGTTCAGACTCCTCTCACACTGGTACGCTACATTCGTTCTTATAAAAAGCGCAATGCCCCTTTGCAAAGAAAACAATAGCAGTAAGCGATACCCAGGTATATGAAAATCCAGTGGATCTGCATCCTCGGCCACCTGGGTCTCGCCTATTGCCATTATTTGAAACCTATGAAGAGTACAAAGTACATATACCGAGAAAAAATTGGCTCTCAGTCCACGAATATTGCAAAAATCTATGCGAAAATGACCCGACATTTCCGTACCATGCAAACATCAAACAAATAAGGGCATATAAGGTGATTAGTTACGGATGCGAGAGAATTGCACAACATGAGCAATATAAAAAATACTAAAGCAAGTGTTATGCCCTTACTTCAGCACAATTCAGCCCACTGTGCAACTCTACCTATAAACGTAACTAATGGGAGAGGTTAGCGGAGAAGACGGACACGAAAGTAACAACAATAACTTACACAGCGAGGAGCATAGAAAAGCCCCTCGCGTGATTACCAAAAAAAAATGATTCAGTTCAGCGATGTTGATGCTGCAGCTGGCGGCCCTCAGAAAAACAGGTTTTGCTGCTGTGCTGTTAGTGGTGGTATGTTGGAGCCGCTGAGTTGTTGTTGCTTAAGTTTATGATTTTATTGTTTTCTTTATATTTATTTTTCTTTCTTTTATGCGTTTTAGTTGAATTTTTGTTTTTTTTTTTTAATTTAATTTTAATTAAAATTCACAGAAAACACTTAGTTTTAACACGCTTGACACATTATCAGCAACAATAAACACACGACGAAGCATTTTCAACAAACAATTAAAAACAATTAACTGGTAAAATTTTAAATTATGTAATTAAAATCAAAGGGACGGACGGACACACGTGAACACCTTTCAAACTCACAAACGCAACTTTGCCAGAATAGGGCTGTTAATTAAGTGTAAGCTTTTTGGCAAAAAATTCTATAGAAATAGTGTCAGAAAAGCTCACACTCAATTTAGAGTTGGCATTAAATCGACTATTGGTAAGGCCCAATGTGTTAAACACATGATGCTTCCTAAGAAATACTGAAATGTGATTTTAATAATACAAAAATAAAAATCTTTTTTAACCATCAGTAACAAATTTTTTAAAATAAAAACCTTAAACTAGCTGTACAAAATAACACAATGTTTGAAACACATGATACTTCCTTAAAAATACTAAAATGTAATTTTAATAATACTAAAATAAAAATATTTTTTAAGTAGCTGCACAAAATATGACGTGAAACACATAAATATATAAACCTTTCTTAAACTAACTCTACAAAATATTAAAAAATACTAACTTAGAAAAACTAAAATGTGACCTTAAAAAATTAAAAAAAAATTCCATAAACAAACTGTACAAGGTTAGGACATTCGCAGAGGAGGTGCTGAACGTTTTCTACCTCCTCCTCACATCTGCAGCTTCTGCAGAAATAGCTTGATGCAACTCCCAACCGAAGAGCATGCGCTCCGATTAGGCAGTGACCCGTTAGGATTCCTACTATTTTTGACAGGTTTACCCTGCTTAACTCAAGCAGTGAGTGTTCTCGAAGTTTGGATCCATCTGTGAAGATTTTTATGGCGGAGGTTTTAAGGGGGATTTTGTTTGCCCAGTCTAGCCGTGAAGGGATGAGAACTACGTAGTTCTTTTCAAGATTTAAGCTCGGCACACAGTAGTCTGTTTTGTCGGGTGCAGACGAGTTCAGAATAATTGTGTGGCCGCAGTTGTTACCTATCCAATTACCAGATTCTCTAAGTCTCAGGGCTGCTGTGTTGGCATATTCCCTGGCAAAGATATCGAGAGGAGGAAGGTGAAGCATGACATTGAGGGCGCTAGTTGGTGTTGAGGACAGTGCCCCAGTAATACATAGACCAGCGCTTCTTTGCACCTTTGCAAACTTCTGAAGTGCGGTTACCTTATCAAGGGCCCTCCACCATACCAGTGAGCCATATATTAGAATGGGGCGGACAATTGCTGTATAAATCCAGCGTACTATTTTGGGGGAAAAACCTCATTTTTTACCTATAGCTTTTTTACAGGCAAATAGTGCTATGTTTGCCTTTCTAACACGTTCCTTAATGTTAGCATTCCAGATAAGCTTCTTATCCAGAATAACTCCTAGGTATTTCGTGCTGTCGCTAAAGAGCAACCTCGTGCCGTTCAGACGCGGAGGTTCTAAGTTGGGGGTTTTATATTTCCTAGTGAAAAGAATGAGATCTGTTTTCTCGGGGTTTACACTTAAACCACACGAGGATGCCCATCTCGAGAGAATTAAGAGTGCTCTCTCCATGAGTTGACAGAGTCTGGGGAAACTTTCCGCTAAAAATGATTGCAATATCGTCTGCATACGCAACAACCTTGTAGCCTTCCCCCTCCATGATACGCAACAGCTGGTCAACCGTCACGGACCACAGAAGTGGAGACAAAACTCCTCCCTGCGGAGTGCCTCTGCTTACAAACCTGCGAGTGAAGGATCCCCCCAGTTCTGAGTTCACCACCCTTCCCAAGAGCGTCTGGTTTATGAAACTCACGAAAAAATCCTCCACCCCCAGTTCCGACAAGGCTACACATGGACTACACATGGAAGGACGTTATTGAATGCCCCTGCTATATCTAGAAAAGCAGCAAGAGCGTATTCTTTGTTCTCAAGTGATTTTTCGATGGTAGACACAAGAGAGTGCAGAGCTGTCTCTGTAGATTTGCCTTTAATGTAGGCATGTTGGGATTTTAGAAGCCTGTCAAGTTTCGGCTTAAGAAGAAGCCCAATAAGTCTCTCTAGAATTTTAACCAGGAAGGAAGAGAGGCTTATAGGTCTGAAGTCATTCGATTTAGTGTGAGAGGACTTACCCGCTTTCGGTATAAAGATAACTTTTGTCTCTCTCCAAGCTGTTGGAATATAGTTAAGGCGTAGGCAACCATAGAAGATTGTCTGAAGCCAGGGTACTATAGCATTGAAACTATAGTGGAGTTGGGCTGGTATAATGCCATCGGAACCTGGAGATTTATAAGGTTGGAATGAATAGATCGCCCATCTTAATTTCTAATTGCTGGTCAGTTGCTCAATCTGTTGAGGAAGCTGTACAAAATATCATAAAATTTCTACTTGAAATACTAAAATTAATGCACTATTTTATATTTTTCAATAATTTTATGAACCTTCTGAATGATCTCATTTAATTAATTTTTTTCTTAAGGAATTGATCCTTGTTTTTCAGAAATAAACAATAAATACAATCCAAAATTTTTATCGAAACTGTGATTTTTAGTATTTTAAAATCTTCTGCAATGTTTTGTGTTGTAAAACAAGGCATAACTACTTTGAAACTTCATATTACGTCTTCCAAAAAATTCATTTTCTAAGGTTTGTCAAAATCGGGACTAGTCCCGGGATCCCGGGATGGTGTTTTTCAAATCCCGACATCCCGGGATTACCGAAGTGTCCAGAAATTGGATGCCCTATCATATTCACTCCCGATTAAATGTTTTTTATATTCTTGAATAATGAAAAACGTGTTGAATTTTAAGTTTGAGTTACCATTACAAAAGTAATTGAACGAACATTAATCCAAAAATAGTTTAGGGAAATTTCGGTGTTTGAGGGTTCCATCCCTTGTAGCTCACCACAATTGAATTCGAAGAAGGGGTACGAAAAACACATTTTTAAAATGAAAAATAATTTTAATATACATTTAGCTAGCAAAATTACCTTTTCAGCAATACAAAATATTATGGCGGGACTAAATGGGTTCTTGAGATATGGACATTTTAACATCTAAACAAAAATTTATATTATAAAATATATTGAACTTTTTAACAAAAAAACATTTAATGAAATATATTTAAAAACAGCGGAGATATTTCCATCGAACGTAAAAACTTTAATTACCATATATTTTTTTTTTCATTCTTGGGTATAGATGTTTTATGAAAAAGTCGTTGTACTAAAAATTATTGTATTAAAATATATATTAAGCCAGCCAAACGTGTGAGGTGAAATTTAAAGAATCTTGAGGTAGACATCATTCGGCTATTCACCGCAAGGTGTATAGTTTGTACCCACAGTACTTATTAATCAGGCGCCATCTATCTGTGAATTTAAAACACAGACCAAAATCAATGAAAAGTGCCTAACGCATATGTTTTATTTTATCGCAATTCAACAGAAACGAATTACATGAAATATTAACTTTTATAGCATTCTATTCATGATCATCTTTCCGATGAAATGGTGATATAAATACAACATTTAAAGAACCATTGATAAAGAACTGAGTGACAACGCTGACACAATAGTGAGGAGAAATAGAGACATCAGAACAAAACAAATTTAACAGGTGGGGAGGCAAAAACTAAGTAGATTACTATAGGGAAGATTTTATATAAACCAAAATGCTTGTAATTACTCTAGACACACAACTGCGTTCTTAGAGAAAAATGGGGATGGAGGCGCTCAAAGTATATAGAGAAATTTAAAAGAAAACTCAGTTTTATTAACAGTCTGGTATAAAAAATAGATTTTGAGACTTGACTTATGTAAAAAATATAAAAACATTTTGGAAAAAATAAATTTCGCGAAAAAATCAAACCCTTGTTGTTTTGATAACAAAAACAGTAAAATCATTTTTGCGCTTAACTGGAAGAACTTTTGCAAATAAATGCAATGTCATATGAAAGGTAGTCAGATGTGCAATTTTTACTTGATTTAATTTTTAACACAAAAACAATTTTTTAGTAATTTTTTGAGTAAAAGTCAATATTTCTAACCTTTTTTGACAAAACCATAAAACATATATACACTGACCTCACGGTACAGTTCAAACTATTTTTATGAAGAGCTTTTATTGAACTTTTGAACAAAAAAAAAATTTAAATAAATATATTAATGGACAGCGGAGATATTTGCATCGAAAGACCAAACTTTGATTTTCATGTCGTTTTTTTTCTTCTCATTCTTAGGTAACGATTTTTTATGAAAAAGTCGTTGTGCTGAAAATTGTTACAGTTTTTAATATAGGTGAGTGCTTTTGATGTCAAAATAACAAAAAATTTTGAAAATTAAATACTCAAAAAACTCCAATACTAAAAATTATTATAATAACAAAATTCTCGTTAGTTGAAAAATTTCGGAGGGGGCTAGGAAAAAACTAAGTATGTAACATTTTAATCTAGGATACACCTTCAGCCCTATTCTGGTTGTTAGCTTAACAAGAAATAGTTAAGGAGCTCTTGTTAAGCTGATTGTTATGTTATGTAAATGTTGGTATTCTTAAAAATCATTAACAACATAAAAGCTTAAAAAGCTTTTAAAGTTCACCATGCATGGCGAAAATCGATATGCCTATTGAAAGAAGAGATGCGCGATATGAACAGATGCTTCGAGTGCAGCTTGTGACTTTGCAAGTCCTTGAAAAATTTGCCACGGCTACTGAAAGGTTTCATTATCAACACTTAAAATAAGTAAAAACTTCTTCCATTTTTCAGTTTAATGTATTTAAATTCAATATTATATTATAATTTGTATTTTTTTATTATTTTCACAACAATTTTCTATCTAAGCACATACATTTCATTCGTTGTTAAGACTCTTTCTGTTATTAACAAAATTGTAAGGAAAAGAGCTTTTAAATTTGCAGCAGAATACGAAACCTTAACAAATTGTTAATATTAACTATTTTGTTAATGTGGTGAGCTTAGTTAAGCTGCCAGAATAGGGCTGTTAATATGTATACCTAGTTTAAGCAAAATCCGTTGAGCCGTTTAGATTTGTATAGAGGCAAAACAAACAAACAGAAAATTACTATTATCTTCTTAATGTATATTACACAAACGCAAATTTTGTAATACGTAAGGCTTTTTAGGTATAAGTCCAATCTTAATAGATTTAGTTTGGTATGTTTAGACCTGTAGATGTGCAAACTGGACTTTTTATTTCTTAAAAATTTATATTTTTTAAGTTAAAGCAAGTTAAAGTTTGCATATAATTGTTGTTGTTATGTTGCTTTTTCTCTTCTTAATTTCAGCATATGTCTAGAAATATATGAGGTATTTAGCGCCACCGCTATGAAACTGTTATACTGACGAATAAGCATTTATAATTTCACAGCTAAAACCAGTGATGCCAACCCGAGGAGAGTAAAAATCCACAAATGCGCCATAAAAAAATCCGTGTAAATCCGTGTTCGCGAATTTATATATTTTTTTCAATTTAAAACTAACAGCTAATAAAATTGCTCAATTGAAGTCATTAATAGTTTTAACAAATTTTTTGTATATTTGATTTTTTTTATAAAATTTACATTAAACTTGTAAAGTCACAAACAACGTAAAACATAACTAAAAGTGCAAATAGTTAACAACTATTACTTTTAGTTATGTTACTATAACTAAAACGTAAAAACATAACATAAAACGTAACTTTTATTCATTTGAAAGGAATATTAGATTTTTTAAATTTGTAATCATTATATATACAATAACATTGAAATAATTTTACAGGCACAAGTTTTTTTTAACCCATTAATGACAACGTATGATATGTCATACGTGATGAAAGCATTTTTCAAAAATTCGAATCCACTGTAAAGCTTTTGCTTCTAACAGTGTAAGAAATCCAAAAATATGCTTTTTCCGTAAAAATTCTAAAATTTACCTTTAAAGCCTTTTTGTTTATTTTTTGCAGCCAGTTTTAAGTGCAGTATTTCAAAGAAAAGTGAAAAATTCCACTCAGATGAGTTTTTTTTTTATAAACATCAAGAAGAAAGAAAATATAATTTTAAAATGCATTAGGTTAGATTTGAACGGCTGCGCTACGAAATAAAAATTTTCCAATTTCTAATTTTTTCTAATTTTTTAAGTTTTCTTTTATTTCCTAACTTTCAGACCCCTTATACGTTTATGATCTTATACATTTGCACACTTCGCCACACCCAAATCCTCTGAATTTTTTCTTAAACTTCAGAGATTTCCGTCCAACATTAATACAAATTAATGCCGAAAATTTCTAAAAATAAACTCAACGAGTTCTGGTGGTGAGCATTAATGGGTTAAGCTGTATACACTCGCCTCAAATGAGGCTACCCACTGGCTCACTTCGAAACTAGATTCCTTAAAACATTTTTTTTATTTGCAAGTGTTCATAAGCGCAAAGTTTTAACAAATTATGTAAATAAATTTTTTGATTGTTGATCGGAAAATTTTTTAACTTTTAAAAATGTACACAAAAATTTAATAAGAAATACCGCGTATATTGCAAAAAGGCCAAAATTAATTTCATTTCAATTTTGATCAGTTTAAAATCTATTCAATAGCTTAAAATAAAATCGAGGTATGTTTGATTTTGGCGTTTTAACGCCACACGGGCTTACTAGTTACTATATATAGTCAATGATATGAACAAATAGATTTTTAGCCAGAACTTTTGATTGAAAAGAGATATTGGGGTAATTTTAACAGAAATTATTATTGAGACTTGACATTTATGTAAAAAATATAAAAACAACATTTTGGAAAAAAATCAAACCCTTGTTGTTTTGATGACCACAAATAGTAAAATAATTTTTGAGCTTAAGTGGAAGATTTTTTGCAAATAAATGCTATGTCATATGAAAGGTAGTCAGATATGCAATTTTTACTTGATTTAAATTTTACAACAAAAACAATTTTTGAGTCATTTTTGAGTAAAAAGTCAAGATTTTTGACCTTTTTTGACCTAACGGTACAGTTCAAAATATTTTTGTGAAGTGCTTTTATTGAACTTTTGACAAAAAAAATTTAATGAAATATATTAATGGACAGCGGAGATATTTGCATCGAAAGACCAAATTTGGATTTTCGTGTCGTTTTTTTTCTCATTCTTAGGTATTGATGTTTTATGCAAAAGTAGTTGTACTGAAAATGTCTACAATTTTGAATATATGTGAGTGTTTTTGATGTCAAAATAACTAAAAAATTTTAAAATTAAATACACAAAAAACTCCGATACTAAAAAGTATTATAATAACAAAATTCCCGTTAGTTTAAAAATTTCGGAGTGGGCGTGGCAAAAACTAGGTTAGATTAGGTTAAGTTGGCGGCCGGTCAAAGACATGCAAAGACAAAAGCTAAGTATGTACCATTTTCATCTAGGATGCACTTAATATTTATACCTAGTTTGAGCGAAATCCGTTGAGCCGTTTAGACTTGTATGAAGGCCAAACAAACAAACAGAAAATGAGTTTTATTACTATAGATTATACAGCTACATGCAACTAATTAGGAACAGTGGTTTTTTGATAGGTCAGCAATGCATAGAATTTTTAAAACGCAACAAAATTCTTAGTAGCAATAGTTTTTAGAAAATGCAATTCTGGTATTTTCGAAAACACCACATAGGCATATTTTTTTACCGTTATTCTTTAGCATTAAAGCCAGTTAAAAGTAGCTCTTGCAAAAAAGTAGGGATAGTGACAAAATAAAATTTTTAATAATCTTATTAAATAAAAAAAGGTGATTTCATATACATTTCTAGTTACAAGTTATTATTAGAGTTTTTTTTAGTTGTTTACAATGGGCAAAAATAAATCTTGTGACGTCAGCATCCGAAAAATCATTATTCAGATACACAAAGATGGAAGATTATGTCGACAAATCGCAGCTGTCTTAAAAGTTTCTAAAACCATGGTAGGTAATGCTCTTCAGCATTTAAACAAAAATGCAACAGCAGAAAAGGTGCAACGCAAACAAAGAAACCGCATTACTATTGCTCGAGAAGATACTCTCATTGTTCGGGAATCTAAAAAAAATCCGCATGAATCTGCAAACGAAGTACGATTTTCTATCTATGGCGAAAATGAAGCAGCACCATCCGTAGACACTATTAAGAGACGTTTGCGCGAAGACGGACTTTTTGGCAGGATTTATCAGAATAAGCCTCTATTATCTGAACGCAGCTTAAGAAAAGGCTTGAGTTCGCTAAAAAGTATCGTCATTGGGAAACAAAAGAGTGGAAGAGAGTATTGTTTTCGGACGAAACTAAAATAAATAGAGTGTCACCCGTTCGACCCAAAGTCACCCGAGCTACACTGAGGCATGGAGGAGGAAGCATTTTGCTTTGGTGTGCTATGTCATGGCGTGGTGTTGGCCCACTGCTTGATTCAATCATGGTAGAAGAATACAGGTAGATGCATTAGATAAGAGCATACTATTGGAAATGTCAAAACGAAGCAAAACTTTTTATTTCTTTTCTTTTGTTTCCATTCGCCACATAGCTGAATTTGACAGACATGGCAGTATGGAAAGAGAGCACAGACAGAGCTGCAGCTACCTCTATCCATATACCTTGGATTCAATTACTATAGGTTGTCCATACGTTTACTCACAAGAACGAAGCTATACACCCGTAAAATTGAAGAGGAGAGCTAAATAGTAATTTTTTAATGCCATCAAAGTAATCAGTTGCAGGAATATCATGCTTTTTCACAGTACTAAATACCCAAGGATACATTTCACTGCTGATTTTTCAACTACGTTCTGTACTACTTGTTTGTTTTGATAGAAAATTTAAGTGAATTTTTTAAAAAGCTAATCTCAATATATTGTTGTGCAAATGTTTTTCCACCGCTGACGGCTTATTGGATCCACTGGCACATTATATTTTCGAATTTTATCACCAGAATAAACTGTTTTGCAAATACCGCACGTTGAATGCATTATTATTTTAATAATTACAACTTAATAGTTGCGATTTATATTTTAATTAGAAAAAACGGCTCGCAACAAAATTTGAAAACAATTTTCAATAATAATTATCAAAGCAATAATTATAATAAAATAAGACCACAAAACCCTGGTTCCATAAAAATGACATTTTTATTTGAGAGAGAATATATTTTTGTTTACATAATTACGGGTGTTGTCAAACGAATGGACAACCTATAATAATTGAATCCATGGCCCTCTGCAAAAAACTGAGGGTTTTATGTACCGGTTCCAATATATTGAAATTCTTGACAATATGATGCTGCCTTATTCGGATGAAAATGTGCCCGTAACTTGCATATTTCAGCAGGACAATGACCCGAAGCATACCGCTTTTTCAAGATTTTCAAAAATACTGTTGAATAATTAAAAAACAGGCTTTTACATAAAGGTAATGTAAAACCTATTCAATTTAAATTAGGCCAAAATTTTCGTAAACAAAATAACGAATTTTCCTAAAGTTTCTATGTTTATATGTGTCCCTGATTAGTTGCACGAAGCTGTATATATTTTAAAATCTGATCTATACTATTTTTAGTTGATTTCTTCAGTGTGATTTTTGAAAACCTAATTTAGAATCTATTTCAATGACTTAAAACGATTAAGATATACAAGAAACCATCTCAAACAAAAGCCTCCTAATTATATTCCGGTAGTAAAATCAAGTACTTTGGACAAAAAAAAAAAACAAAATGGAGGAGTTTTGAATTTTTTAACATTTTTTTATGTTAGGTTGCATCAAAAAAGGTTAAATATTAAGAGGGAAACCCCTCCAGAACTTTAAATCTGCATTTTTTTCTTTCAAAATCACAACCAATATTCTAATACATAGTACAGCCTAAAGAATATATTTTTAATGTTTTAAGCTCAATAGAAATTCTAAAAAGTCCCTTAAAAAGTCAGTGAATTGATAAAAATGTTGAAAACTGGGACCTCTCCCTCCAAACAAATTTTGTGCAAATTTAAAATTGTAAAAAAAATTACTTTTTATAAATTGTGTGAAATTAAATTTGGTCTTAAAATTTGTTTTTATGGTTATTGTTTAAAAAACTTATTTATGGGCTTCTGGGTATGCCCAATCGATTGATAAAATAAAAGTTGGAATTTTATGTTTATTATCAAAAACACAAAAAATTAACATACAATTTTTCTTAAATATCGAATTTGACCTAACTTTTTTAAATTTTTAAACAGCCAAAAGTTAAAATTCAATAGCTTAAGCTGTTGCAAATTTTATTGCCTTTCAAACAAAAAAGTTTGGACCGTAGTGCTTACCGTGCCCTTTCTACAGCAATTTTTGTAAACATTTTTTTTTAAATACTAAATTTGACAAAATATCTGGTCACATAAAATATAGTTAAATATGTTTTAAAATTGATAACTATTAATTTTTAAAACAAAATTTATTTCAAAACAAAAAATGTGTTATGTATTAGAATTTTATTTTAACCTGCCAGCGTGCGCCCTGTCGCAAAATTTACGACAAATGCGCCTTATGGCTCTCCCTACTTTTATCACTCAGTCGCCAGTCTCGAGCTCCGAGCTATTCGAGGGTCCGTTTCTCTCTAAACTACAGACGTACAGGGTGTGCTTAGAAGTAAGTTCTTGATGACGTAAAATTTACGACAAGCGCTCTCTCAAGGGAAATTACACAGCGCACCCGTTGAAAAGTTAACACTAATTCGATAGCGCATGAGTATAACCCTAGCGTAAATCGAAACTTCGCACATGTTGAATCTGGAAAAAAAACGTATTTAAATTAAATGTCAATTTCCATAAGCTAGATATGTAAAGTCGTATAATTGTCCACAAACTGGAGACAAAATTATGTTGCCGATGCGACACTTGGTTCTAAGCTTAAAGAAAGCATACGCAATATTTGTTAATGAAAGAGAGATTGAAGAGAAAGGTATTCTAAATATCTTTTAAAATTATTGTATACAATACATTTTTTTTTAATGTTATTTCTTTTGTCTCGATTTCAGAAATTTATAGTTTAAGTCATTTTAGAAAAGAGCGATAGCCACACGGTAGATTAATAAACGATTTACAACATAATATGTGCATGTGCTCATATCATGCTGACTTCATCGAGGCAGTTAATGCTTTGAATAAATATATATCAAATGTACCAAGCTACACCAATGGTTTTATCCAATAATTTTTATGCAATGAATCCTCAATGGACTGTTGGTTAGGACGATGTGAGAATGTACTGGAATTTCAATTCGCAAGATAAACGATTTAATTGATGAAACTCCATACAAATCTAATTTTGGGTGGTTGATGTGGAAAAAAAATCTTTCAACAAAGCGGATTGAAAAACATCGCGAAAGTGGATTGGTGATGATTTAACTAATTTATTTATTTACTTTACAGTCAGATGATAAGGGTATCATATTAGACAGAACTTAGTATAAGGTAAAATATATTACAACATTAGAATCTTAACTTAAGTTAACAAAAAAGTCTTGAAGAGATTTCTTAAATACTTTCTTAGGCATAGAAAAATCTAATAGAGTTATTAAAGACAAATTGTTGTAAGTATTTAATGCTCTAGTGATAGGTTCATTGCCCGCATAGTTCGATTTGTAAGCTCTGAGATAAAATGGTTTAAAAGAACGCAGAGGTCTCAAAAGAACATTAAAACTAATGCGTTTCAGCAGAAATGCGCATTCGATATTACCATTTATTAAACCAAATCCGTATATAAAGCCTGATTAGTTCTATCTTAAAGTGAGTTTATATGCAATAATTTACAGCGTACACTATATGAAGGAAAAGGTTCAGAAAAATTCAACGGTGCTAGTGCAAATTTAAAATTTTTTTTTAATATATTCAATTCGATTAATGTGAGTTAAATAAAATGGTTTCCAAATAAATGAATAATATTCCAGTCAAGACCTAACAAAAGCAGAGAACAAATATAAACGTGTGTACTAGGGCGGATCGATTTGTAGGGAGTGAAAAAATTCACCAATTTCCCTATGATTTCCGTATTCTATGGGTTATTCCATGAAAATTTGCCGAAGGAACCATACCTCTATCGTTAAAATCGAGTCAACTACTTTTTGTTGGTAGATTTTTTCCCAAATTGACGTTCGTATGAAATATTACCTACACGTTCACATCCATAACTCAAAAACTATCGATCGGGTTTAATCGGGTTTACGCCAGTAGGTGCGTTGGAAAGGTGAGTTAATTTAGATCAATTTACAAAAAAAATCTCCAACATTGGTCCAACAGTTCAAAAGTTACGGGCATTTTTGTCCAAATTTTGGAGCATTTTTCCATTTTTTTCATGATTTTCATGAAGGTGAGCTCATTTTGATCAATTTACAAAAAAAAATCTCCAGCATTGGTCCAACGGTTCAAAAGTTACGGGCATTTTTGTCCATATTTTGGACCATTTTTCCATTTTTTTCATGATTTTGTCCAAGAATATTACTTTCATGGCCATTTTTTTGGCTCAATCCATTATTTAATTCAATTTACAATTCAAAACGAAGAGTTTAAGTCCAAATTTATCGAATTCGGTTGATTAATTCATGCGATATTGCTAAAACAAAATAACACATAAAACCAACTTTTTGATTTTTTTTCCCTTTTTATTTTTTTTTCTACAAAAATTCAAATTAAGAGATAATAAATTATCTATCAACCTATTATCAAAAAAAAATATTCAATTTGAGTGTAGTAAAAGACAAAATCTTGGACAAAATCATGAAAAAAATGGAAAAATGCTCCAAAATTTGGACAAAAATGCCCGTAACTTTTGAACTGTTGGACCAATGTTGAAGATTTTTTTTTGTAAATTGATCAAAATGAGCTCACCTTTCCAACGCGCCTACTGGCGATTAAACCCGATCGATAGTTTTTGAGTTATGGATGTGAACGTGTAGGTAATATTTCATACGAACGTCAATTTGGGAAAAAATCTACCAACAAAAAGTAGGGGACTCGATTTTAACGATAGAGGTATGGTTCCTTTGGCAAATTTTCATGGAATAACCCATAGAATACGGAAATCATAGGGAAATTGTCGAAAAATAAATCGACCCGCCCTAGTGTGTAAGGATCTTTAAATTCAAAACTATTTTTTACTAAGTTTACTACGTTTTACAAAAGCTAGCATCGAAAAAGCTTTTGAAATAATGTAATCCAAGTGCTTAATAAATAAGAATTTTGAATCAAACAAAACTCCAAGATCACAAATTTTGTCATTAAACTTTAAGATATTATTGTGAATAGCGTAGGTTGAAGCAATATTATAAAGCCGTTTAGAAAATGTAACATGAAAACTTTTTTAAATTTAGTGAAAAATATTTTTTCACACCAATTAACAAGATTTAATAAGTCAGCCTGAAGATAGCTGACATCAGTAGGGGAGTGTATCGAGCTAAATAATTTCAAATCATCAGCAAAAAGAAGATAATTGCAATTCTCAAAGCATGTTCCAATATCATTGATAAATAATAGAAATAATAGTGGCCCAAGAATACTATCTTGTGGTACTCCTGAGGTAGCATGAAAAGCATACGAACTAATATTGTTTATAGAGACCACGCAAATACGTTTAGAAAGATATGATTTAATCTGTCTAAGGAAATTAAAGTGAAATCCAAGATTATAAATCCAATTGCAATTAAGGCAATGTGGCACACCTTGTCAAACGCTTTGGAAAAATCCGTATAAATAGCATCAACCTGGTATCCACCCAACTAGAACTGATGGTCCACATTTGGGTTGCAGCGACGTTGTAGCGTTTATTTTTGTGTCAAAATTGACATGATGTTACGTATTGGTTACGTTACAGAGACCACTATGATTCGAAAGTGGTGCAACACAATGCCGACATTGTGTTAGTGAAAATAACTTTGAAGTGACTTATCACATTTTAGTATACACATTTATATATAAATGCATTACAGAGTTGCCAATTGCAAAAAATTAATTTTGTTTACATGTTTTGTTTACATTTTGCAGCCATAAATATAATTATTTTATAATTAAAATTTATATAATATATAGGAGTACAACATAATCTAAAGTGTTTTTTGATATTATTTGGAGCTAAATATAGATGGGAAAGAAGATTTTCGGTAAAATAACAGCCAAAACTTCTTAAGAATTTAAGCGCAAGCTGAATTCAGAAAATATAGCAACAATTTCATAAATTAATAAAAAATGTTTAAATAAATTAATAATTTGCGTCCACCATTTTAAATAATTGTCGCAATTAGCTAATTGTTACAAAATGTACATCTTGATGAATGGATGAGTGATGCATTTTTTAAAGGTAACACTTGATAAATCGTTACCACACTCTGTGACCTAGTGGTAAAGTAGTATCCTAGGAATTTTTACAAGCTTTTCCCCACAAAATATTTTCCAAATCAGTATCACTGCAACGTCGTCGTGTAAAAAATGTGTCTTAAGTAACCTGTGGTCGCAAAATTCTATTTGGGCAGCCGAAAATTTCGAGTGTGAAGCACAGGATGAGGTACAAAGTGTACACTGGAACCAGCGACAATTGTCTTTGTTTACATCTGCTCTTTATCATAACGATATGTTTCAATCAAAAGTGATTGTATCAATTATTCGGTCGCATACCAAAGATACGATAAGATCAAGGAAATTTTCTACGAGCACCTTGAAAATGCTTACAAGCGCAACCCTCCGTCGCGACGTAAAAATCGTATTTGGTGACTTCAACGCTAAGGTGGACAAGGAAAATATTTTTGGTCCAACAGTCGGAAAGTTCAGCCTCCACGACAACACCTCCGATAACGGAATGAGGCTGATTGACTTCGCCGCAGCACGAAACATGGTCGTAAGTTGCACTAGATTCAAGAATCTCAATATTCATAAAGCCAACTGGATGTCCCCTGATCAAAAAACCAAAAATCAAATTGATCACGTTTTGATCGACGGAAGTATTGGATGTACGCATGATCCGTGGTGCAAATATTGACTCGGATCACTATCTTGTTGCAGCCAAGATCCGTACACGTCTGTGCGCAGCTAAGAATACACGCAACCCTACACAGAGAAAGCTAGACGTCGACAAGCTGCAATCGAAACAGACAGCCGATGCTTTCGCCACTCGACTCTCACTCCTGCTTCAAAGCACTCCTCCAATCGATGATATATGCGCGCAACGGACACACATTTCCAACTCTATGCGTGCGGCTGCTGAAGAGGTGAAGAGGCGCTGCTAAGGAGCGATACAAAGAAAAGAGGAGGGAAGAGAGACATATTTTCAGGCGGAAAAAAAGAGAGGCAGAAAAGCGCGAGCAAGAGAAGATTGAGATGTTTGGTGACAGGAACGCCTTGCCGATGGTTTTAAAACCGGGGCCTCTTCCTGCAAGGATGAAAACGGGAATCTAGTGAAAGATATCCGGAGTACACTGACGTTGTGGAGGGAACACTTCTCTAAGCTTCTAAATGGCGACGCTGACAACAATCCCGCCAATAGAGATGATATTCCGGAAACCCCAATTTGGGATGACAGCGTTGAGGTTCCGCTGCCCGACTATGATAAAGTTCTGACAGCTATAGCTCGGCTTAAAAATAACAAAGCCGCGGGAGCTGATGGCTTACCTGCTGAGCTGTTTAAGAACGGAGGCGAAGCTCTACTTAAATGCATTCACGAGCTTCTATGCAGAATATGGTCGGAAGAATGCATTCCGAATGATTAGAATCTCAGTGTGCTCTGCCCAATCCACAAGAAAGGCGATCCCACTATCTGTGCCAATTACCGTGGGATAAGCCTTCTTAATATCGCATATAAGGTCCTGTCGAGTGTTTTATGTGAAAGATTGAAGCCCCATTCTAAACGAACAGATTGGACCTTATCATTGTGGCTTCAGACCTGGAAAGTCCACCATTGACCAGATTTTCACGCTACGACAAATCTTGGAGAAGACTCAAGAAAAACAAGTCGACTACAAAGCCGCCTTCGACAGCCCAATAAGGAAGCACCTGTACTCCACCATGTCTGAATTTGGTATTCCTGCAAAACTAATACGACTTTGCAGGATGACACTGAGCAACACCAGCAGCGCAGTTAAAATCGGGAAGGACCTCTCCCCACCATTTATTACCAAACGAGGTTTCAGACAAGGTGATTCCTTATCGTGCGACTTTTTCAACCTAATGATGGAAAAGATCATCCGAGCTGTTGATCTGAGACGTAGTGGCACAAATTTCTACAAGAGTGTTATGCTGCTTGCGTATGCTGATGACATCGATATCATTGGCCATAATACGCGCGAAGTCAGTGCAGCATTTTCCAGATTAGAAAGAGAGTCAAGTCGAATGGGTCTGTCAGTGAATGCAGATAAGATGAAATACTTAGTGTCAATAAACAAACAGTCCCAGCGTCTTGGAACCCACGTTACCGTTGACAATACCTCCTTCGAGGTTGTGAAGAACTTCGTTTATCTGGGATCCAGCATTCAACCAACGACATCAGCATTGAGATCAAACGAAGAATAACTCTTGCCAACTGGTGTTACTTTGGGCTCAGTAGGCAATTGAGAAGCAGAGCCCTCTCTCGACGAACGAAGATCACGCTCTATAAAACGCTCATCTTGCCCGTCCTACTTTATGCATCACAAACCTGGACGCTGAGCAGTTTAGATGAAAAGACTTTAGGAGCATTCGAGAGAAAGATTCTTCGTTAGATCTACGGACCAATCTGCGTCAACGGCGAGTACCGAATACGGTAGAATGGTGAACTGTATGAGCAGTACGCTGACATCGATATAGTCAAGCGCATTAAAATCGAGCGGCTTCGCTGGCTTGGTCATGTTCAGCGCATGAAAGACGATGCTCCAGTGAAGAAAACATTCGATTCGGTACCGAGCGGCGGTCAACGCAGAAGAGGACGACTGCATCTTCGTTGGAAAGACCAAGTAGAGGACAACCTGACGAAGCTTGGAATTTCCAACTGGCGCCAGAATGCGATAGACAGAAATGGCTGGCGCAAATTCTTAGATGAGGCCAAGACCGACATACGGTTGTAGCGCCAACTAAGTAAGTAAGTATACCAAAGATACGATAGCTCCGATATGTACAAACTTCTGCATAAATTACCAAGGTCGTTAAAAGTGTGTCAAATTTGTAGTGATGGGCTTTCATCGAAGTTTTTAAAAAGTAAATATATTGCTACCATTCATTATTCCTCATTTAGAAAAAAAATTAGGCGTCGAAATTATTTGGAAGCTCTCAGATCTGTAGTCAACAGTGCCTCTGATTTCGTCAGTGCTTTTAATTGCACATTATCTAAAATTATTGTTGAAGAAACTACCAATGTTTTATTATTCATGAATAATAGTTTTATTAATTTAAAATTTTTTATTAATTAAACAAATTAATAATGTGGGAACAATTTGAGATCAACCAACGACAAGAATTAAAGAACAAAATTTTGATATTTAAAACATCCTAGATATTTTAATAAAAATAACATCTCCAGACACGATTTAAATTTGATGTGCAGACGCAATACTTCTTATATTTTTAGCATGACCAAATATCTCTAGAGATTTTAAATTGGTATCTTTTTTTGTAAATTTCGGCATTGGTAGTTTCATAAATAATAAAACTATTATTCATGAATAATAAAACTTTTATTCATGAACAATACTATATGATAACGCAGTAATTTTATTTTAACGTAACTCTTCTTAAATACTAGCTAGTAAACTAGTACTAGTAAAAAAAATTGTAGAATACGAGTGTATTAGAGGCGCACACGCCTTTTTATTCAGCCGCAAAGGCATACAAGCCACAAAGGCTATTTTCATTAAGCCGCAAATGCTAATTTCAACTAAGCCACAAAGACTAAGTTTTTGAATGAAAAGAAATTTAATTTGAGCTTTTCGCTCCTTTCAAATTAAAATCCGCTTTATTTTAAAATATTTTGGTTTGTATACAATTTTTACCAGTATTATTCTTAAACTAATTTTACTAATATTTCCAAGACTCCTCCTTTAATTCCAATGTTTTTTAGATTTACTTTGTAAAATCAATAATTGACCAATCACTTTTAGTTTATTAACCTTTCCAAATTTTCCCCACTAATTAATACTTTAAAGTGTCATCGGCACTTGTTCAACTTATCGCTTTTTGTTGTTTCATTGTGTTTTTCTGTGCAATGCACTTGTAACACGACTCCCGCTGTCGCTGTCGCATTTGCGGTATCTAGCGGCACAAGCGTAAAGGGTTGCTAAATGCACTTCATAAGAATTCGAGCTGCAATTAGTTGTGTTTACTTTGAGGTTTTTTTTATTCAGTTAAATTTGGAAATTTTGTCAACATTATGTTGATAAGTTTATTGTTGTCATATGTTAGACAATTAAAGTGAAGATCTTTTTGGTGGTTGTTTGTCTTAAATGTGTGTACGTATGCAAGTAAACTATATATTTCCACTACAATATATTTATTTATTATTTATTTATTACACAGTACGACAAAATCAAATTTTACACATGAGAAATGTTAACAGAATATGAAAATAAGCTTAAAATAAAGAAATACGTGTCTCGGCGTTTTGCTGTAGCACATCAGAATTTTGAGAAAATCGATTTTTAAGCTTCGAAGGACCGTGGAGGCTCACTTGTAATGTAATACTATTATAAAAATTTCTATAAAAACAGAATGGGTGAACCGATTGTAATGCTTGAGCCAGTTTTGAAAAGGGAATTAAATTTGGATTTTTTTTTAAAAACAATTTTTTCTCCGCTAGATTGCGCTTTAATTTTCATGTAAAGTTAATAAATAACCAAAAATGTAATTTAATGTTAATGTAATGTAAAAATACAAAAATCAATATGAAATCTTAACTATTAGTTATTGGATTTCAAATTAACAACATTGTATTTTTTATGAATTTCGTACATTTTTGGTTATTTTTTAATAAAATCGTTCGCTACAAAAAAAGAGTGCACTTCTTAAAAATTTTCAATTAGGCAAAAACATTGTTATAGTGTCCCCTTTGACGAGGCTAGACTGTATTTTTTGTTTTCGTAAAATTGTTGTTGTTTTGCGAGCACCTTTCTAGCTCCATGTAAACTAGCGGTGCATAACAATAAACCATAAACAAAAATAGTGAAAAGTGCTATCAGTAAGTAGAAAAAGTTTATAAATTTTTAGTTTCTTTATTTCGTAAAAGCTCCCCTAACAGTAATGCAAATGAATATGCGACTAGGCATTGAATCAAGCAAGTTTTTCATCAAATTTTCGTTCAAATTGTTCCATTATCGTGAAATGGTTGCTTTTAGCTCACTTCCACTTTCATATTGCTTGTTAGCTGCATCCGTACTGTAAAATACAATACAGTACTCTTTTTTTTAAGGCAATGTCCTGTATAAACTATTTTGTTATGCAAAGCTTATAAATGTTCTGTATTTTATCAAGTGTTCTGTGTTTGTACTGTATTCCATAAAAGTAAATACAATTGTTTTTATGTTACTTTCTTATTGTTATATTAAGCTTTTTAATTAGTTTTTCTCCTAATCTTCATTGAACAGAAACCTGTGATATAGATTTAAACTATTCACTAAAATTAACTGCGTTAAACTATTTCTATTTTTAACCTTCAAATACTTTTAGTGTCAATGTAACACTATTTTTATATAGGAAATTGTATATCTTTCTTATTTGAGCTCAAATTCACTTGGGATTTGGACTCAATTTGAAAATCATGCCAACATTTAGATTTTACCATAGTAGAACTAGACAAGGTAGTGTTAGGACTGAATGTGTTCTCTTTTTTAGTGACCATAACTGTCAAACTCAGCCATTTTGGCATTTTTGCCAATTTTTGCTTTCATATTGCATTCTCATTGGTTGCAGATTTTGTATGAAATGTCAACTTCATAAGGCAAAGAAAAAATATAAACTATAACAGTAAATTTTTGTTAATTTATATAAAAATATTATCTTTCTTTGTTAATGGTCATCTTCAGTGTGTCCAATTCATCTTCATGCCCCATGTAAAAAATGTCCTCAAAATAAGTGTAGTTGGTGAATAACAAATTGTTATTTTTAACTTTTTATGAATTATTTTAATTTAATATTGTATTTCTAATGTGATAAATTCTGGAGAAGACTCAAGAAAATCAAGTCGACACCCACCATCTTTTTGTCGACTACAAAGCCGCCTTCGACAGCCCAATAAGGAAGCACCTGTACTCCACCATGTCTGAATTTGGTATTTCTGCAAAACTAATACGACTTTGCAGGATGACACTGAGCAACACCAGCAGCGCAGTTAAAATCGGGAAGGACCTCTCCCCACCATTTATTACCAAACGAGGTTTCAGACAAGGTGATTCCTTATCGTGCGACTTTTTCAACCTAATGATGGAAAAGATCATCCGAGCTGCTGATCTGAGACGTAGTGGCACAATATTCTACAAGAGTGTTATGCTGCTTGCGTATGCTGGTGACATAGATATCATTGGCCATAATAGGCGATTAAACCCGATCGATAGTTTTTGAGTTATGGATGTGAACGTGTAGGTAATATTTCATACGAACGTCAATTTGGGAAAAAATCTACCAACAAAAAGTAGGGGACTCGATTTTAACGATAGAGGTATGGTTCCTTTGGCAAATTTTCATGGAATAACCCATAGAATACGGAAATCATAGGGAAATTGTCGAAAAATAAATCGACCCGCCCTAGTGTGTAAGGATCTTTAAATTCAAAACTATTTTTTACTAAGTTTACTACGTTTTACAAAAGCTAGCATCGAAAAAGCTTTTGAAATAATGTAATCCAAGTGCTTAATAAATAAGAATTTTGAATCAAACAAAACTCCAAGATCACAAATTTTGTCATTAAACTTTAAGATATTATTGTGAATAGCGTAGGTTGAAGCAATATTATAAAGCCGTTTAGAAAATGTAACATGAAAACTTTTTTAAATTTAGTGAAAAATATTTTTTCACACCAATTAACAAGATTTAATAAGTCAGCCTGAAGATAGCTGACATCAGTAGGGGAGTGTATCGAGCTAAATAATTTCAAATCATCAGCAAAAAGAAGATAATTGCAATTCTCAAAGCATGTTCCAATATCATTGATAAATAATAGAAATAATAGTGGCCCAAGAATACTATCTTGTGGTACTCCTGAGGTAGCATGAAAAGCATACGAACTAATATTGTTTATAGAGACCACGCAAATACGTTTAGAAAGATATGATTTAATCTGTCTAAGGAAATTAGAGTGAAATCCAAGATTATAAATCCAATTGCAATTAAGGCAATGTGGCACACCTTGTCAAACGCTTTGGAAAAATCCGTATAAATAGCATCAACCTGGTATCCACCCAACTAGAACTGATGGTCCACATTTGGGTTGCAGCGACGTTGTAGCGTTTATTTTTGTGTCAAAATTGACATGATGTTACGTATTGGTTACGTTACAGAGACCACTATGATTCGAAAGTGGTGCAACACAATGCCGACATTGTGTTAGTGAAAATAACTTTGAAGTGACTTATCACATTTTAGTATACACATTTATATATAAATGCATTACAGAGTTGCCAATTGCAAAAAATTAATTTTGTTTACATGTTTTGTTTACATTTTGCAGCCATAAATATAATTATTTTATAATTAAAATTTATATAATATATAGGAGTACAACATAATCTAAAGTGTTTTTTGATATTATTTGGAGCTAAATATAGATGGGAAAGAAGATTTTCGGTAAAATAACAGCCAAAACTTCTTAAGAATTTAAGCGCAAGCTGAATTCAGAAAATATAGCAACAATTTCATAAATTAATAAAAAATGTTTAAATAAATTAATAATTTGCGTCCACCATTTTAAATAATTGTCGCAATTAGCTAATTGTTACAAAATGTACATCTTGATGAATGGATGAGTGATGCATTTTTTAAAGGTAACACTTGATAAATCGTTACCACACTCTGTGACCTAGTGGTAAAGTAGTATCCTAGGAATTTTTACAAGCTTTTCCCCACAAAATATTTTCCAAATCAGTATCACTGCAACGTCGTCGTGTAAAAAATGTGTCTTAAGTAACCTGTGGTCGCAAAATTCTATTTGGGCAGCCGAAAATTTCGAGTGTGAAGCACAGGATGAGGTACAAAGTGTACACTGGAACCAGCGACAATTGTCTTTGTTTACATCTGCTCTTTATCATAACGATATGTTTCAATCAAAAGTGATTGTATCAATTAATCGGTCGCATACCAAAGATACGATAAGATCAAGGAAATTTTCTACGAGCACCTTGAAAATGCTTACAAGCGCAACCCTCCGTCGCGACGTAAAAATCGTATTTGGTGACTTCAACGCTAAGGTGGACAAGGAAAATATTTTTGGTCCAACAGTCGGAAAGTTCAGCCTCCACGACAACACCTCCGATAACGGAATGAGGCTGATTGACTTCGCCGCAGCACGAAACATGGTCGTAAGTTGCACTAGATTCAAGAATCTCAATATTCATAAAGCCAACTGGATGTCCCCTGATCAAAAAACCAAAAATCAAATTGATCACGTTTTGATCGACGGAAGTATTGGATGTACGCATGATCCGTGGTGCAAATATTGACTCGGATCACTATCTTGTTGCAGCCAAGATCCGTACACGTCTGTGCGCAGCTAAGAATACACGCAACCCTACACAGAGAAAGCTAGACGTCGACAAGCTGCAATCGAAACAGACAGCCGATGCTTTCGCCACTCGACTCTCACTCCTGCTTCAAAGCACTCCTCCAATCGATGATATATGCGCGCAACGGACACACATTTCCAACTCTATGCGTGCGGCTGCTGAAGAGGTGAAGAGGCGCTGCTAAGGAGCGATACAAAGAAAAGAGGAGGGAAGAGAGACATATTTTCAGGCGGAAAAAAAGAGAGGCAGAAAAGCGCGAGCAAGAGAAGATTGAGATGTTTGGTGACAGGAACGCCTTGCCGATGGTTTTAAAACCGGGGCCTCTTCCTGCAAGGATGAAAACGGGAATCTAGTGAAAGATATCCGGAGTACACTGACGTTGTGGAGGGAACACTTCTCTAAGCTTCTAAATGGCGACGCTGACAACAATCCCGCCAATAGAGATGATATTCCGGAAACCCCAATTTGGGATGACAGCGTTGAGGTTCCGCTGCCCGACTATGATAAAGTTCTGACAGCTATAGCTCGGCTTAAAAATAACAAAGCCGCGGGAGCTGATGGCTTACCTGCTGAGCTGTTTAAGAACGGAGGCGAAGCTCTACTTAAATGCATTCACGAGCTTCTATGCAGAATATGGTCGGAAGAATGCATTCCGAATGATTAGAATCTCAGTGTGCTCTGCCCAATCCACAAGAAAGGCGATCCCACTATCTGTGCCAATTACCGTGGGATAAGCCTTCTTAATATCGCATATAAGGTCCTGTCGAGTGTTTTATGTGAAAGATTGAAGCCCCATTCTAAACGAACAGATTGGACCTTATCATTGTGGCTTCAGACCTGGAAAGTCCACCATTGACCAGATTTTCACGCTACGACAAATCTTGGAGAAGACTCAAGAAAAACAAGTCGACTACAAAGCCGCCTTCGACAGCCCAATAAGGAAGCACCTGTACTCCACCATGTCTGAATTTGGTATTCCTGCAAAACTAATACGACTTTGCAGGATGACACTGAGCAACACCAGCAGCGCAGTTAAAATCGGGAAGGACCTCTCCCCACCATTTATTACCAAACGAGGTTTCAGACAAGGTGATTCCTTATCGTGCGACTTTTTCAACCTAATGATGGAAAAGATCATCCGAGCTGTTGATCTGAGACGTAGTGGCACAAATTTCTACAAGAGTGTTATGCTGCTTGCGTATGCTGATGACATCGATATCATTGGCCATAATACGCGCGAAGTCAGTGCAGCATTTTCCAGATTAGAAAGAGAGTCAAGTCGAATGGGTCTGTCAGTGAATGCAGATAAGATGAAATACTTAGTGTCAATAAACAAACAGTCCCAGCGTCTTGGAACCCACGTTACCGTTGACAATACCTCCTTCGAGGTTGTGAAGAACTTCGTTTATCTGGGATCCAGCATTCAACCAACGACATCAGCATTGAGATCAAACGAAGAATAACTCTTGCCAACTGGTGTTACTTTGGGCTCAGTAGGCAATTGAGAAGCAGAGCCCTCTCTCGACGAACGAAGATCACGCTCTATAAAACGCTCATCTTGCCCGTCCTACTTTATGCATCACAAACCTGGACGCTGAGCAGTTTAGATGAAAAGACTTTAGGAGCATTCGAGAGAAAGATTCTTCGTTAGATCTACGGACCAATCTGCGTCAACGGCGAGTACCGAATACGGTAGAATGGTGAACTGTATGAGCAGTACGCTGACATCGATATAGTCAAGCGCATTAAAATCGAGCGGCTTCGCTGGCTTGGTCATGTTCAGCGCATGAAAGACGATGCTCCAGTGAAGAAAACATTCGATTCGGTACCGAGCGGCGGTCAACGCAGAAGAGGACGACTGCATCTTCGTTGGAAAGACCAAGTAGAGGACAACCTGACGAAGCTTGGAATTTCCAACTGGCGCCAGAATGCGATAGACAGAAATGGCTGGCGCAAATTCTTAGATGAGGCCAAGACCGACATACGGTTGTAGCGCCAACTAAGTAAGTAAGTATACCAAAGATACGATAGCTCCGATATGTACAAACTTCTGCATAAATTACCAAGGTCGTTAAAAGTGTGTCAAATTTGTAGTGATGGGCTTTCATCGAAGTTTTTAAAAAGTAAATATATTGCTACCATTCATTATTCCTCATTTAGAAAAAAAATTAGGCGTCGAAATTATTTGGAAGCTCTCAGATCTGTAGTCAACAGTGCCTCTGATTTCGTCAGTGCTTTTAATTGCACATTATCTAAAATTATTGTTGAAGAAACTACCAATGTTTTATTATTCATGAATAATAGTTTTATTAATTTAAAATTTTTTATTAATTAAACAAATTAATAATGTGGGAACAATTTGAGATCAACCAACGACAAGAATTAAAGAACAAAATTTTGATATTTAAAACATCCTAGATATTTTAATAAAAATAACATCTCCAGACACGATTTAAATTTGATGTGCAGACGCAATACTTCTTATATTTTTAGCATGACCAAATATCTCTAGAGATTTTAAATTGGTATCTTTTTTTGTAAATTTCGGCATTGGTAGTTTCATAAATAATAAAACTATTATTCATGAATAATAAAACTTTTATTCATGAACAATACTATATGATAACGCAGTAATTTTATTTTAACGTAACTCTTCTTAAATACTAGCTAGTAAACTAGTACTAGTAAAAAAAATTGTAGAATACGAGTGTATTAGAGGCGCACACGCCTTTTTATTCAGCCGCAAAGGCATACAAGCCACAAAGGCTATTTTCATTAAGCCGCAAATGCTAATTTCAACTAAGCCACAAAGACTAAGTTTTTGAATGAAAAGAAATTTAATTTGAGCTTTTCGCTCCTTTCAAATTAAAATCCGCTTTATTTTAAAATATTTTGGTTTGTATACAATTTTTACCAGTATTATTCTTAAACTAATTTTACTAATATTTCCAAGACTCCTCCTTTAATTCCAATGTTTTTTAGATTTACTTTGTAAAATCAATAATTGACCAATCACTTTTAGTTTATTAACCTTTCCAAATTTTCCCCACTAATTAATACTTTAAAGTGTCATCGGCACTTGTTCAACTTATCGCTTTTTGTTGTTTCATTGTGTTTTTCTGTGCAATGCACTTGTAACACGACTCCCGCTGTCGCTGTCGCATTTGCGGTATCTAGCGGCACAAGCGTAAAGGGTTGCTAAATGCACTTCATAAGAATTCGAGCTGCAATTAGTTGTGTTTACTTTGAGGTTTTTTTTATTCAGTTAAATTTGGAAATTTTGTCAACATTATGTTGATAAGTTTATTGTTGTCATATGTTAGACAATTAAAGTGAAGATCTTTTTGGTGGTTGTTTGTCTTAAATGTGTGTACGTATGCAAGTAAACTATATATTTCCACTACAATATATTTATTTATTATTTATTTATTACACAGTACGACAAAATCAAATTTTACACATGAGAAATGTTAACAGAATATGAAAATAAGCTTAAAATAAAGAAATACGTGTCTCGGCGTTTTGCTGTAGCACGTCAGAATTTTGAGAAAATCGATTTTTAAGCTTCGAAGGACCGTGGAGGCTCACTTGTAATGTAATACTATTATAAAAATTTCTATAAAAACAGAATGGGTGAACCGATTGTAATGCTTGAGCCAGTTTTGAAAAGGGAATTAAATTTGGATTTTTTTTTAAAAACAATTTTTTCTCCGCTAGATTGCGCTTTAATTTTCATGTAAAGTTAATAAATAACCAAAAATGTAATTTAATGTTAATGTAATGTAAAAATACAAAAATCAATATGAAATCTTAACTATTAGTTATTGGATTTCAAATTAACAACATTGTATTTTTTATGAATTTCGTACATTTTTGGTTATTTTTTAATAAAATCGTTCGCTACAAAAAAAGAGTGCACTTCTTAAAAATTTTCAATTAGGCAAAAACATTGTTATAGTGTCCCCTTTGACGAGGCTAGACTGTATTTTTTGTTTTCGTAAAATTGTTGTTGTTTTGCGAGCACCTTTCTAGCTCCATGTAAACTAGCGGTGCATAACAATAAACCATAAACAAAAATAGTGAAAAGTGCTATCAGTAAGTAGAAAAAGTTTATAAATTTTTAGTTTCTTTATTTCGTAAAAGCTCCCCTAACAGTAATGCAAATGAATATGCGACTAGGCATTGAATCAAGCAAGTTTTTCATCAAATTTTCGTTCAAATTGTTCCATTATCGTGAAATGGTTGCTTTTAGCTCACTTCCACTTTCATATTGCTTGTTAGCTGCATCCGTACTGTAAAATACAATACAGTACTCTTTTTTTTAAGGCAATGTCCTGTATAAACTATTTTGTTATGCAAAGCTTATAAATGTTCTGTATTTTATCAAGTGTTCTGTGTTTGTACTGTATTCCATAAAAGTAAATACAATTGTTTTTATGTTACTTTCTTATTGTTATATTAAGCTTTTTAATTAGTTTTTCTCCTAATCTTCATTGAACAGAAACCTGTGATATAGATTTAAACTATTCACTAAAATTAACTGCGTTAAACTATTTCTATTTTTAACCTTCAAATACTTTTAGTGTCAATGTAACACTATTTTTATATAGGAAATTGTATATCTTTCTTATTTGAGCTCAAATTCACTTGGGATTTGGACTCAATTTGAAAATCATGCCAACATTTAGATTTTACCATAGTAGAACTAGACAAGGTAGTGTTAGGACTGAATGTGTTCTCTTTTTTAGTGACCATAACTGTCAAACTCAGCCATTTTGGCATTTTTGCCAATTTTTGCTTTCATATTGCATTCTCATTGGTTGCAGATTTTGTATGAAATGTCAACTTCATAAGGCAAAGAAAAAATATAAACTATAACAGTAAATTTTTGTTAATTTATATAAAAATATTATCTTTCTTTGTTAATGGTCATCTTCAGTGTGTCCAATTCATCTTCATGCCCCATGTAAAAAATGTCCTCAAAATAAGTGTAGTTGGTGAATAACAAATTGTTATTTTTAACTTTTTATGAATTATTTTAATTTAATATTGTATTTCTAATGTGATAAATTCTGGAGAAGACTCAAGAAAATCAAGTCGACACCCACCATCTTTTTGTCGACTACAAAGCCGCCTTCGACAGCCCAATAAGGAAGCACCTGTACTCCACCATGTCTGAATTTGGTATTTCTGCAAAACTAATACGACTTTGCAGGATGACACTGAGCAACACCAGCAGCGCAGTTAAAATCGGGAAGGACCTCTCCCCACCATTTATTACCAAACGAGGTTTCAGACAAGGTGATTCCTTATCGTGCGACTTTTTCAACCTAATGATGGAAAAGATCATCCGAGCTGCTGATCTGAGACGTAGTGGCACAATATTCTACAAGAGTGTTATGCTGCTTGCGTATGCTGGTGACATAGATATCATTGGCCATAATAGGCGATTAAACCCGATCGATAGTTTTTGAGTTATGGATGTGAACGTGTAGGTAATATTTCATACGAACGTCAATTTGGGAAAAAATCTACCAACAAAAAGTAGGGGACTCGATTTTAACGATAGAGGTATGGTTCCTTTGGCAAATTTTCATGGAATAACCCATAGAATACGGAAATCATAGGGAAATTGTCGAAAAATAAATCGACCCGCCCTAGTGTGTAAGGATCTTTAAATTCAAAACTATTTTTTACTAAGTTTACTACGTTTTACAAAAGCTAGCATCGAAAAAGCTTTTGAAATAATGTAATCCAAGTGCTTAATAAATAAGAATTTTGAATCAAACAAAACTCCAAGATCACAAATTTTGTCATTAAACTTTAAGATATTATTGTGAATAGCGTAGGTTGAAGCAATATTATAAAGCCGTTTAGAAAATGTAACATGAAAACTTTTTTAAATTTAGTGAAAAATATTTTTTCACACCAATTAACAAGATTTAATAAGTCAGCCTGAAGATAGCTGACATCAGTAGGGGAGTGTATCGAGCTAAATAATTTCAAATCATCAGCAAAAAGAAGATAATTGCAATTCTCAAAGCATGTTCCAATATCATTGATAAATAATAGAAATAATAGTGGCCCAAGAATACTATCTTGTGGTACTCCTGAGGTAGCATGAAAAGCATACGAACTAATATTGTTTATAGAGACCACGCAAATACGTTTAGAAAGATATGATTTAATCTGTCTAAGGAAATTAGAGTGAAATCCAAGATTATAAATCCAATTGCAATTAAGGCAATGTGGCACACCTTGTCAAACGCTTTGGAAAAATCCGTATAAATAGCATCAACCTGGTATCCACCCAACTAGAACTGATGGTCCACATTTGGGTTGCAGCGACGTTGTAGCGTTTATTTTTGTGTCAAAATTGACATGATGTTACGTATTGGTTACGTTACAGAGACCACTATGATTCGAAAGTGGTGCAACACAATGCCGACATTGTGTTAGTGAAAATAACTTTGAAGTGACTTATCACATTTTAGTATACACATTTATATATAAATGCATTACAGAGTTGCCAATTGCAAAAAATTAATTTTGTTTACATGTTTTGTTTACATTTTGCAGCCATAAATATAATTATTTTATAATTAAAATTTATATAATATATAGGAGTACAACATAATCTAAAGTGTTTTTTGATATTATTTGGAGCTAAATATAGATGGGAAAGAAGATTTTCGGTAAAATAACAGCCAAAACTTCTTAAGAATTTAAGCGCAAGCTGAATTCAGAAAATATAGCAACAATTTCATAAATTAATAAAAAATGTTTAAATAAATTAATAATTTGCGTCCACCATTTTAAATAATTGTCGCAATTAGCTAATTGTTACAAAATGTACATCTTGATGAATGGATGAGTGATGCATTTTTTAAAGGTAACACTTGATAAATCGTTACCACACTCTGTGACCTAGTGGTAAAGTAGTATCCTAGGAATTTTTACAAGCTTTTCCCCACAAAATATTTTCCAAATCAGTATCACTGCAACGTCGTCGTGTAAAAAATGTGTCTTAAGTAACCTGTGGTCGCAAAATTCTATTTGGGCAGCCGAAAATTTCGAGTGTGAAGCACAGGATGAGGTACAAAGTGTACACTGGAACCAGCGACAATTGTCTTTGTTTACATCTGCTCTTTATCATAACGATATGTTTCAATCAAAAGTGATTGTATCAATTAATCGGTCGCATACCAAAGATACGATAAGATCAAGGAAATTTTCTACGAGCACCTTGAAAATGCTTACAAGCGCAACCCTCCGTCGCGACGTAAAAATCGTATTTGGTGACTTCAACGCTAAGGTGGACAAGGAAAATATTTTTGGTCCAACAGTCGGAAAGTTCAGCCTCCACGACAACACCTCCGATAACGGAATGAGGCTGATTGACTTCGCCGCAGCACGAAACATGGTCGTAAGTTGCACTAGATTCAAGAATCTCAATATTCATAAAGCCAACTGGATGTCCCCTGATCAAAAAACCAAAAATCAAATTGATCACGTTTTGATCGACGGAAGTATTGGATGTACGCATGATCCGTGGTACAAATATTGACTCGGATCACTATCTTGTTGCAGCCAAGATCCGTACACGTCTGTGCGCAGCTAAGAATACACGCAACCCTACACAGAGAAAGCTAGACGTCGACAAGCTGCAATCGAAACAGACAGCCGATGCTTTCGCCACTCGACTCTCACTCCTGCTTCAAAGCACTCCTCCAATCGATGATATATGCGCGCAACGGACACACATTTCCAACTCTATGCGTGCGGCTGCTGAAGAGGTGAAGAGGCGCTGCTAAGGAGCGATACAAAGAAAAGAGGAGGGAAGAGAGACATATTTTCAGGCGGAAAAAAAGAGAGGCAGAAAAGCGCGAGCAAGAGAAGATTGAGATGTTTGGTGACAGGAACGCCTTGCCGATGGTTTTAAAACCGGGGCCTCTTCCTGCAAGGATGAAAACGGGAATCTAGTGAAAGATATCCGGAGTACACTGACGTTGTGGAGGGAACACTTCTCTAAGCTTCTAAATGGCGACGCTGACAACAATCCCGCCAATAGAGATGATATTCCGGAAACCCCAATTTGGGATGACAGCGTTGAGGTTCCGCTGCCCGACTATGATAAAGTTCTGACAGCTATAGCTCGGCTTAAAAATAACAAAGCCGCGGGAGCTGATGGCTTACCTGCTGAGCTGTTTAAGAACGGAGGCGAAGCTCTACTTAAATGCATTCACGAGCTTCTATGCAGAATATGGTCGGAAGAATGCATTCCGAATGATTAGAATCTCAGTGTGCTCTGCCCAATCCACAAGAAAGGCGATCCCACTATCTGTGCCAATTACCGTGGGATAAGCCTTCTTAATATCGCATATAAGGTCCTGTCGAGTGTTTTATGTGAAAGATTGAAGCCCCATTCTAAACGAACAGATTGGACCTTATCAGTGTGGCTTCAGACCTGGAAAGTCCACCATTGACCAGATTTTCACGCTACGACAAATCTTGGAGAAGACTCAAGAAAAACAAGTCGACTACAAAGCCGCCTTCGACAGCCCAATAAGGAAGCACCTGTACTCCACCATGTCTGAATTTGGTATTTCTGCAAAACTAATACGACTTTGCAGGATGACACTGAGCAACACCAGCAGCGCAGTTAAAATCGGGAAGGACCTCTCCCCACCATTTATTACCAAACGAGGTTTCAGACAAGGTGATTCCTTATCGTGCGACTTTTTCAACCTAATGATGGAAAAGATCATCCGAGCTGCTGATCTGAGACGTAGTGGCACAATATTCTACAAGAGTGTTATGCTGCTTGCGTATGCTGGTGACATAGATATCATTGGCCATAATAGGCGATTAAACCCGATCGATAGTTTTTGAGTTATGGATGTGAACGTGTAGGTAATATTTCATACGAACGTCAA
Source organism: Dichetophora obliterata (assembly GCA_963920525.1). Taxonomy (NCBI): domain Eukaryota; kingdom Metazoa; phylum Arthropoda; class Insecta; order Diptera; family Sciomyzidae; genus Dichetophora; species Dichetophora obliterata. The sequence continues at coordinate 87,442,113 of OY986438.1, read as the reverse complement.
TTTGGGAAAAAATCTACCAACAAAAAGTAGGGGACTCGATTTTAACGATAGAGGTATGGTTCCTTTGGCAAATTTTCATGGAATAACCCATAGAATACGGAAATCATAGGGAAATTGTCGAAAAATAAATCGACCCGCCCTAGTGTGTAAGGATCTTTAAATTCAAAACTATTTTTTACTAAGTTTACTACGTTTTACAAAAGCTAGCATCGAAAAAGCTTTTGAAATAATGTAATCCAAGTGCTTAATAAATAAGAATTTTGAATCAAACAAAACTCCAAGATCACAAATTTTGTCATTAAACTTTAAGATATTATTGTGAATAGCGTAGGTTGAAGCAATATTATAAAGCCGTTTAGAAAATGTAACATGAAAACTTTTTTAAATTTAGTGAAAAATATTTTTTCACACCAATTAACAAGATTTAATAAGTCAGCCTGAAGATAGCTGACATCAGTAGGGGAGTGTATCGAGCTAAATAATTTCAAATCATCAGCAAAAAGAAGATAATTGCAATTCCCAAAGCATGTTCCAATATCATTGATAAATAATAGAAATAATAGTGGCCCAAGAATACTATCTTGTGGTACTCCTGAGGTAGCATGAAAAGCATACGAACTAATATTGTTTATAGAGACCACGCAAATACGTTTAGAAAGATATGATTTAATCTGTCTAAGGAAATTAGAGTGAAATCCAAGATTATAAATCCAATTGCAATTAAGGCAATGTGGCACACCTTGTCAAACGCTTTGGAAAAATCCGTATAAATAGCATCAACCTGGTATCCACCCAACTAGAACTGATGGTCCACATTTGGGTTGCAGCGACGTTGTAGCGTTTATTTTTGTGTCAAAATTGACATGATGTTACGTATTGGTTACGTTACAGAGACCACTATGATTCGAAAGTGGTGCAACACAATGCCGACATTGTGTTAGTGAAAATAACTTTGAAGTGACTTATCACATTTTAGTATACACATTTATATATAAATGCATTACAGAGTTGCCAATTGCAAAAAATTAATTTTGTTTACATGTTTTGTTTACATTTTGCAGCCATAAATATAATTATTTTATAATTAAAATTTATATAATATATAGGAGTACAACATAATCTAAAGTGTTTTTTGATATTATTTGGAGCTAAATATAGATGGGAAAGAAGATTTTCGGTAAAATAACAGCCAAAACTTCTTAAGAATTTAAGCGCAAGCTGAATTCAGAAAATATAGCAACAATTTCATAAATTAATAAAAAATGTTTAAATAAATTAATAATTTGCGTCCACCATTTTAAATAATTGTCGCAATTAGCTAATTGTTACAAAATGTACATCTTGATGAATGGATGAGTGATGCATTTTTTAAAGGTAACACTTGATAAATCGTTACCACACTCTGTGACCTAGTGGTAAAGTAGTATCCTAGGAATTTTTACAAGCTTTTCCCCACAAAATATTTTCCAAATCAGTATCACTGCAACGTCGTCGTGTAAAAAATGTGTCTTAAGTAACCTGTGGTCGCAAAATTCTATTTGGGCAGCCGAAAATTTCGAGTGTGAAGCACAGGATGAGGTACAAAGTGTACACTGGAACCAGCGACAATTGTCTTTGTTTACATCTGCTCTTTATCATAACGATATGTTTCAATCAAAAGTGATTGTATCAATTAATCGGTCGCATACCAAAGATACGATAAGATCAAGGAAATTTTCTACGAGCACCTTGAAAATGCTTACAAGCGCAACCCTCCGTCGCGACGTAAAAATCGTATTTGGTGACTTCAACGCTAAGGTGGACAAGGAAAATATTTTTGGTCCAACAGTCGGAAAGTTCAGCCTCCACGACAACACCTCCGATAACGGAATGAGGCTGATTGACTTCGCCGCAGCACGAAACATGGTCGTAAGTTGCACTAGATTCAAGAATCTCAATATTCATAAAGCCAACTGGATGTCCCCTGATCAAAAAACCAAAAATCAAATTGATCACGTTTTGATCGACGGAAGTATTGGATGTACGCATGATCCGTGGTGCAAATATTGACTCGGATCACTATCTTGTTGCAGCCAAGATCCGTACACGTCTGTGCGCAGCTAAGAATACACGCAACCCTACACAGAGAAAGCTAGACGTCGACAAGCTGCAATCGAAACAGACAGCCGATGCTTTCGCCACTCGACTCTCACTCCTGCTTCAAAGCACTCCTCCAATCGATGATATATGCGCGCAACGGACACACATTTCCAACTCTATGCGTGCGGCTGCTGAAGAGGTGAAGAGGCGCTGCTAAGGAGCGATACAAAGAAAAGAGGAGGGAAGAGAGACATATTTTCAGGCGGAAAAAAAGAGAGGCAGAAAAGCGCGAGCAAGAGAAGATTGAGATGTTTGGTGACAGGAACGCCTTGCCGATGGTTTTAAAACCGGGGCCTCTTCCTGCAAGGATGAAAACGGGAATCTAGTGAAAGATATCCGGAGTACACTGACGTTGTGGAGGGAACACTTCTCTAAGCTTCTAAATGGCGACGCTGACAACAATCCCGCCAATAGAGATGATATTCCGGAAACCCCAATTTGGGATGACAGCGTTGAGGTTCCGCTGCCCGACTATGATAAAGTTCTGACAGCTATAGCTCGGCTTAAAAATAACAAAGCCGCGGGAGCTGATGGCTTACCTGCTGAGCTGTTTAAGAACGGAGGCGAAGCTCTACTTAAATGCATTCACGAGCTTCTATGCAGAATATGGTCGGAAGAATGCATTCCGAATGATTAGAATCTCAGTGTGCTCTGCCCAATCCACAAGAAAGGCGATCCCACTATCTGTGCCAATTACCGTGGGATAAGCCTTCTTAATATCGCATATAAGGTCCTGTCGAGTGTTTTATGTGAAAGATTGAAGCCCCATTCTAAACGAACAGATTGGACCTTATCAGTGTGGCTTCAGACCTGGAAAGTCCACCATTGACCAGATTTTCACGCTACGACAAATCTTGGAGAAGACTCAAGAAAAACAAGTCGACTACAAAGCCGCCTTCGACAGCCCAATAAGGAAGCACCTGTACTCCACCATGTCTGAATTTGGTATTCCTGCAAAACTAATACGACTTTGCAGGATGACACTGAGCAACACCAGCAGCGCAGTTAAAATCGGGAAGGACCTCTCCCCACCATTTATTACCAAACGAGGTTTCAGACAAGGTGATTCCTTATCGTGCGACTTTTTCAACCTAATGATGGAAAAGATCATCCGAGCTGTTGATCTGAGACGTAGTGGCACAAATTTCTACAAGAGTGTTATGCTGCTTGCGTATGCTGATGACATCGATATCATTGGCCATAATACGCGCGAAGTCAGTGCAGCATTTTCCAGATTAGAAAGAGAGTCAAGTCGAATGGGTCTGTCAGTGAATGCAGATAAGATGAAATACTTAGTGTCAATAAACAAACAGTCCCAGCGTCTTGGAACCCACGTTACCGTTGACAATACCTCCTTCGAGGTTGTGAAGAACTTCGTTTATCTGGGATCCAGATCTGGGATCAACGGCGAGTACCGAATACGGTAGAATGGTGAACTGTATGAGCAGTACGCTGACATCGATATAGTCAAGCGCATTAAAATCGAGCGGCTTCGCTGGCTTGGTCATGTTCAGCGCATGAAAGACGATGCTCCAGTGAAGAAAACATTCGATTCGGTACCGAGCGGCGGTCAACGCAGAAGAGGACGACTGCATCTTCGTTGGAAAGACCAAGTAGAGGACAACCTGACGAAGCTTGGAATTTCCAACTGGCGCCAGAATGCGATAGACAGAAATGGCTGGCGCAAATTCTTAGATGAGGCCAAGACCGACATACGGTTGTAGCGCCAACTAAGTAAGTAAGTATACCAAAGATACGATAGCTCCGATATGTACAAACTTCTGCATAAATTACCAAGGTCGTTAAAAGTGTGTCAAATTTGTAGTGATGGGCTTTCATCGAAGTTTTTAAAAAGTAAATATATTGCTACCATTCATTATTCCTCATTTAGAAAAAAAATTAGGCGTCGAAATTATTTGGAAGCTCTCAGATCTGTAGTCAACAGTGCCTCTGATTTCGTCAGTGCTTTTAATTGCACATTATCTAAAATTATTGTTGAAGAAACTACCAATGTTTTATTATTCATGAATAATAGTTTTATTAATTTAAAATTTTTTATTAATTAAACAAATTAATAATGTGGGAACAATTTGAGATCAACCAACGGCAAGAATTAAAGAACAAAATTTTGATATTTAAAACATCCTAGATATTTTAATAAAAATAACATCTCCAGACACGATTTAAATTTGATGTGCAGACGCAATACTTCTTATATTTTTAGCATGACCAAATATCTCTAGAGATTTTAAATTGGTATCTTTTTTTGTAAATTTCGGCATTGGTAGTTTCATAAATAATAAAACTATTATTCATGAATAATAAAACTTTTATTCATGAACAATACTATATGATAACGCAGTAATTTTATTTTAACGTAACTCTTCTTAAATACTAGCTAGTAAACTAGTACTAGTAAAAAAAATTGTAGAATACGAGTGTATTAGAGGCGCACACGCCTTTTTATTCAGCCGCAAAGGCATACAAGCCACAAAGGCTATTTTCATTAAGCCGCAAATGCTAATTTCAACTAAGCCACAAAGACTAAGTTTTTGAATGAAAAGAAATTTAATTTGAGCTTTTCGCTCCTTTCAAATTAAAATCCGCTTTATTTTAAAATATTTTGGTTTGTATACAATTTTTACCAGTATTATTCTTAAACTAATTTTACTAATATTTCCAAGACTCCTCCTTTAATTCCAATGTTTTTTAGATTTACTTTGTAAAATCAATAATTGACCAATCACTTTTAGTTTATTAACCTTTCCAAATTTTCCCCACTAATTAATACTTTAAAGTGTCATCGGCACTTGTCCAACTTATCGCTTTTTGTTGTTTCATTGTGTTTTTCTGTGCAATGCACTTGTAACACGACTCCCGCTGTCGCTGTCGCATTTGCGGTATCTAGCGGCACAAGCGTAAAGGGTTGCTAAATGCACTTCATAAGAATTCGAGCTGCAATTAGTTGTGTTTACTTTGAGGTTTTTTTTATTCAGTTAAATTTGGAAATTTTGTCAACATTATGTTGATAAGTTTATTGTTGTCATATGTTAGACAATTAAAGTGAAGATCTTTTTGGTGGTTGTTTGTCTTAAATGTGTGTACGTATGCAAGTAAACTATATATTTCCACTACAATATATTTATTTATTATTTATTTATTACACAGTACGACAAAATCAAATTTTACACATGAGAAATGTTAACAGAATATGAAAATAAGCTTAAAATAAAGAAATACGTGTCTCGGCGTTTTGCTGTAGCACATCAGAATTTTGAGAAAATCGATTTTTAAGCTTCGAAGGACCGTGGAGGCTCACTTGTAATGTAATACTATTATAAAAATTTCTATAAAAACAGAATGGGTGAACCGATTGTAATGCTTGAGCCAGTTTTGAAAAGGGAATTAAATTTGGATTTTTTTTTAAAAACAATTTTTTCTCCGCTAGATTGCGCTTTAATTTTCATGTAAAGTTAATAAATAACCAAAAATGTAATTTAATGTTAATGTAATGTAAAAATACAAAAATCAATATGAAATCTTAACTATTAGTTATTGGATTTCAAATTAACAACATTGTATTTTTTATGAATTTCGTACATTTTTGGTTATTTTTTAATAAAATCGTTCGCTACAAAAAAAGAGTGCACTTCTTAAAAATTTTCAATTAGGCAAAAACATTGTTATAGTGTCCCCTTTGACGAGGCTAGACTGTATTTTTTGTTTTCGTAAAATTGTTGTTGTTTTGCGAGCACCTTTCTAGCTCCATGTAAACTAGCGGTGCATAACAATAAACCATAAACAAAAATAGTGAAAAGTGCTATCAGTAAGTAGAAAAAGTTTATAAATTTTTAGTTTCTTTATTTCGTAAAAGCTCCCCTAACAGTAATGCAAATGAATATGCGACTAGGCATTGAATCAAGCAAGTTTTTCATCAAATTTTCGTTCAAATTGTTCCATTATCGTGAAATGGTTGCTTTTAGCTCACTTCCACTTTCATATTGCTTGTTAGCTGCATCCGTACTGTAAAATACAATACAGTACTCTTTTTTTTAAGGCAATGTCCTGTATAAACTATTTTGTTATGCAAAGCTTATAAATGTTCTGTATTTTATCAAGTGTTCTGTGTTTGTACTGTATTCCATAAAAGTAAATACAATTGTTTTTATGTTACTTTCTTATTGTTATATTAAGCTTTTTAATTAGTTTTTCTCCTAATCTTCATTGAACAGAAACCTGTGATATAGATTTAAACTATTCACTAAAATTAACTGCGTTAAACTATTTCTATTTTTAACCTTCAAATACTTTTAGTGTCAATGTAACACTATTTTTATATAGGAAATTGTATATCTTTCTTATTTGAGCTCAAATTCACTTGGGATTTGGACTCAATTTGAAAATCATGCCAACATTTAGATTTTACCATAGTAGAACTAGACAAGGTAGTGTTAGGACTGAATGTGTTCTCTTTTTTAGTGACCATAACTGTCAAACTCAGCCATTTTGGCATTTTTGCCAATTTTTGCTTTCATATTGCATTCTCATTGGTTGCAGATTTTGTATGAAATGTCAACTTCATAAGGCAAAGAAAAAATATAAACTATAACAGTAAATTTTTGTTAATTTATATAAAAATATTATCTTTCTTTGTTAATGGTCATCTTCAGTGTGTCCAATTCATCTTCATGCCCCATGTAAAAAATGTCCTCAAAATAAGTGTAGTTGGTGAATAACAAATTGTTATTTTTAACTTTTTATGAATTATTTTAATTTAATATTGTATTTCTAATGTGATAAATTCTGGAGAAGACTCAAGAAAATCAAGTCGACACCCACCATCTTTTTGTCGACTACAAAGCCGCCTTCGACAGCCCAATAAGGAAGCACCTGTACTCCACCATGTCTGAATTTGGTATTTCTGCAAAACTAATACGACTTTGCAGGATGACACTGAGCAACACCAGCAGCGCAGTTAAAATCGGGAAGGACCTCTCCCCACCATTTATTACCAAACGAGGTTTCAGACAAGGTGATTCCTTATCGTGCGACTTTTTCAACCTAATGATGGAAAAGATCATCCGAGCTGCTGATCTGAGACGTAGTGGCACAATATTCTACAAGAGTGTTATGCTGCTTGCGTATGCTGGTGACATAGATATCATTGGCCATAATACGCGCGAAGTCAGTGCAGCATTTTCCAGATTAGAAAGAGAGTCAAGTCGAATGGGTCTGTCAGTGAATGCAGATAAGACGAAATACTTAGTGTCAACAAACAAACAGTCCCAGCGTCTTGGAACCCACGTTACCGTTGACAATACCTCATTCGAGGTTGTGAAGAACTTCGTTTATCTGGGATCCAGCATTAATTCAACCAACGACATCAGCATTGAGATCAAACGAAGAATAACTCTTGCCAACAGGTGTTACTTTGGGCTCAGTAGGCAATTGAGAAGCAGAGCCCTCTCTCGACGAACGAAAATCACGCTCTATAAATCGCTGATCATGCCCGTCCTACTTTATGCATCACCTGGATGCATAAACCTGGACGCTGAGCAGTTTAGATGAGAAGACTTTAGGAGCATTCGAGAGAAAGATTCTTCGTTAGATCTACGGACCAATCTGCGTCAATGGCGAGTACCGAATACGGTGGAATGATGAACTGTATGAGCTGTACGCTGACATCGACATAGTCGAGCGCATTAAAATCGAGCGGCTTCGCTGGCTTGGTCATGTTCAGCGCATGAAAGACGATGCTCCAGTGAAGAAAACATTCGATTCGGTACCCAGCGGCTGTCAACGCAGAAGAGGACGACCGCATCTTCGTTGGAAAGACCAAGTAGAGGACAACCTGACGAAGCTTGGAATTTCCAACTGGCGCCAGCAAGCGAAAGACAGAAATGGCTGGCGCAAATTCTTAGATGAGGCCAAGACCGACATACGGTTGTAGCGCCAACTAAGCAAGTAAGTATTTCTAATGTGACAAACAAATCTGGAACATTCCTTTTGAGTTTTTAAAATAAATATTTTAATTTAACATGAATATAATCAAATCTTTGGTTTTAATGAATAGTGTCGATTTGACGCTAAAAGTCTTTTACGTTACAATAAATCAAATGCGTTTCAAAATTGCCTTTTAATATACTAAGCGTAATATAAGCTTATCTGTTTTTACTAAATTTTAATGAACTCATATGTATAATGTTCTGAATATATATCTACTGTTATGTCCAATAAATATCCTATATATGGAATATTTAAAATTTTGGTTTGTCGTGTTTAAATCTCTTAAAAATATGGTTACATGAATTATACGGTATACATGAATTGTCTTATTGAAATTGCCCAGCTTTTCATTAAAAAATGGGATCAGACTACACTGTCGCACATTTATGTAGTCGGTGCTTTTCATCTTAGTCGACACGAATTGCAGTTCGAGAGCACCATCCCTTCAAAATGCGCGCCAAATCATTACTGATCCGCCTCCGAAGTTCCTTTTTAAGAAAAAGTGGGGCTCCGTTCTTAGATCGCGCCAATAGGAGTGGAAACCATCTGGACCGTATAAGTTCCATTTCTTTTCGTCGGAAAAAATTACCTTTAAAATAATATATGAGAGCAGAACGTACAATGTTTTGAAAGTTAATTTATGCTAACCTCGAACCAGTCCGTACCCATATTTTCTCGAGCAAAACACAGCCGACGATCCTTATGGCTGCTTGTCAAACGGGGAGTAGGCTTAATTTTCTGATGAAGCAGATGAAGTGTGTTCTTAATTAGCCGAAGAATAGTCCATTTCGAAACTTTATTGTCTAAAAACGACGCCAATTGCTTGCTGCTTATAGATTGCTCCTTGGTCACTTTTCTCCTCTTTTGTTTTTTCCATAATTTAGTGGATCCAGCAAAAAATTTTTTTACCAATATCTTGCTTTGTGAGCCCTTGTCTCTAAATGCAAGAAATTGACCTTTTTCGGTTTCACTTAAATACGTACCACACGGCATTTCATCAGAGAATAACAAGAAGAACACCAGCTATCACTTTCAGAGCATATTCCAATAGTTAAACGACAATTACACTTTTTTTTTGGCTAATTGTTATGCACTACTAGTTTACATGGAGCTAAGAAGGTGCTCGCAAAACAACACCAATTTTACAAAAACAAAAGTGTGAACAAAAAATACAGTCTAGCCTCGTTAAAGTGGCCACTATAACAATGTTTTTGCCTAATTGAAAATTTTAAAGAAGTGCACTCTTTTGTTGTAGCGAACGATTTTATTAAACAAAGTTTAATTGTTTATAGTTTTCGCCGCACCTTATAAAGGCTAGTATCGACAAGCTATCCGATTTGAAAATAAATAGAATTAAAAAAAAGAGCAATGACTCAGGACCCGCGGGATCGTCATACCCGACACTCCATAAGAGAATGCCCTGCGGCAAAGTTAATAAATTTAGAAAAATATTATTTTTATTTTTTTAAGTCTATAACTATTAATTTAGATTTTTATTGCATTCAGTAGCCAATGAAGGCTAGTGTTGAATCAATAAGTAACCAAATTTTTTAATTCTAGAATAACCATAATCTAAGTATAATTTTTAATTTAATTTAAAGTTTAATTCATAATGTAATTTTTTATAGTTCAAATTTTAATATATATTTATAAAATTAATAATTTTTTTTTCTCAAAGGTAATAATAGTTTTTACAACAGGTACTAATTGAATAGACTTTTTAAGTTACAATTCGTAACATAACTTCAACTTGAGCATATTCCAGTTGAAAATCCACACTTTTACTTTTTTCAGAAACAGATTTTTTTAACATATTTTATTATCTTCTTGTTTATTAAATAATCTTGGAGCTACTGAGGAAAATAAATATAAATATAATTGCAGTGCATGTGGAGGTACAACTGAAAGGTTCCTTAAATTTGTAGGTAGGTTATATATAAAAGAAAATCTATTATTTAAGTAACCTGATCTCTTATGAAAAAGTTTTAAAATTTTAGAAATATATAAATACCTTACAGGCAAGATTGAGTTTTCTCGAAAAAGGGGTAGGCTATTGTGATATCTATTCTTCTCACAAACAATTCGAATGTATTTTTTTTTTTAGCGTTATTAATGTAGCATACTTTTCGCAGTTCAATTTATATTACCAATATTTACTGTGTTTGGAAGTTTTGTAGAAGAGTTGATTTAATTCAATACGCACAAAAACCTCCGAAAAACATGAAATATAATGTAACGACTGTCCATTTTTGATCTTTTTTAATTTTGGCTGTTTTTCAAATATATGTACTTTTTTAATTTTAGAACATATTTCGAGTTTAATCTTTTTTGTAAATTTTGGTACTTTTTTAAATTTTATTACTTTTTAAATTTTGTATTTTTGATAATATTTTGTACTATTTTTAATATATCATACTTTTATGTTTGGTTAGTTTATTACACTTCATTCAAATAAAATCGTACAGGAACGTGGCAGTCTTTTTTGTGTAACGTAACCAGTCCCGAATTTTGGCAAATTTTGCTTATCTATATATACATAAATGAATGTACGTTTGTTTGTTTGTTTGTTTGTGTGTCCTCAATACATTTTTACTCCGTTCATCCGATCGCGATGAAACTTTCCAGATTGGTTTTTCGCACTCATGCGCAGGTTTTAGTCGTTGTACGGACAGCGTTGCACAAGGGGGCGTGGCACCTCCCATACATCCCAAATTTGAGATATCGAATAACTTTTAAGTTAAAGTTGGGACAGCCGTGGAATTTGGTATTCGACCACAATCTACACGTGCGGTTTTACTGACAACATTTTATGGGCGTTGGGAAGGGGGAGTGTCACCTCCCATACAACCCAAATTTGAGATTTTGAATAGCTTTTGTAATATAATTCGCACAGCCTCGGAATTCAGTATTCGACGACAATTTATATGTGCTGTTTTACTGATAACATTTTATGGGCGTTTGGCAAGGGGCGTGGCAGCTCTCATACAACCCAAATTTATGATATCGAATAGCTTTGGAGTTATAGACCGCACAGTCTTGGAATTCAGTATTCGAACTCAATTTACACATGAAGTTTAACTGATAACATTGTATGGTGTTTAACAAGGGGGCGTGGCACCTCCCATACAACTCAAATTTGAGATATCGAATAGCTTTGGAGTTATAGACTGCACAGCCTCGGAATTAGGTATTCGAGCACAATTTACACATGTCGTTTTACTTATAACATTTTAAGGGCGTAGTACAAGGGGCGTGGCAACCTCCCATAATTTGCGATATGGAATAGCTTTTGAGTTATAGTTCGCACAGCCATGGAATTCGGTATTCTACCAAAATTCACACACGCCATTCAGGTGGCGTGGCACCTCCCTCCCATACAACCTAAATTTGAGATTTGTGATATCGAATAGCTTCGGAGTTATAGGCCGCACAGCCTAGGAATTCATTATTCGACCACGATTTACACATGCCGTTTCACTGATCAAATTCTATGGGCGTTAAACAAGGGGGCGTGACACCTCCCAAATTTGCGATATCGAATAGCTTTGGTAGTACAGATCATACAGCCTCGGAATTCGGTATTCGACCACAATTTAAACATGCCGTTTCACTGATCAAATTTTATGACACCTTCCAAACAGCACAAATTCGCGATATCGAATTGCTTTGGAGTTATAGGTCGCACAGCCTCTGAATTCAGTATTCGAACTCAATTTATACTTGCTGATATATACTGATAACATTTTGTGGATGTTTGGCAACGGTGGCGTGGGTTTCAGCTAGTTTAGTGGGTTTCAGCAAATAAAAGTTTTAAATGTTTTTGAAAAATTTCAGATATTGTTGCAATTCCATTCTCATTAAAATAATAGTGAAATAAAAGATCCAACAATCAAAATTATATTAAACATGACTATGTTAAATGTTAAAAGATTAGCCCATCCTAGATTAAACAATATATTTGTGTTGATAAGCAATAATTGCTTAAGTCTACTTAAGACAGAACTGAGCTATTAATGTAGCTGTGTTCCACACATAAAGAACTATAAAGAAATACAATCTGGAGCTTCTAGCATGACCTTAGCCAAGGTTATGACACAAAAACAAAAGGTTCGCATTGGATACTTTTTCGGTATCCATCTGGGTCCTAGGATTCTGACTATTTATTCTTAAAATAGCCCACAATTAATAACATTGTGGAAATTTTATGAAGAATATTTTAATAAACTTGAATTGGTTAAGGCAAGACCATAGCACTGGCATATTATCAGCGTTTAAAAACTTATAATATTTTTGATTTCCTTTGCTGTTGCTGAAACGTATGCTTCTAAAAATCAAACAGTCGCAGTCAAAGCAAAAGCAAAAAAAAAATCTGATAGACTGCGAAGTACTTCAGCAGTCGCCAGTTTCAGCAGTACTTGTTTTATTGACTGAAACTGTGAACAAAATTGAAAAACGAAGCCGCAGGAACTATTCAACTTTTGAAAGTCGAAGCAGCATCAGTTTTTCAACAGTTGTAGCAGACTGTTTTGCTATTATGCTTTGTGCTGCTACATTTGTTTGATAGCTTTCGTGCCAATTTGTTTGCTTTTCGATCGCAAATCGCTTTTCGATTGGACACTACGGTGGACTCTAAAACGATGGGTTTTTTATACTCTTTGTGTATCGCTGATTTCGTATCTGATGTAAGAATTTCAAAAAGTTTTTTGACACAAAGGTATAGTCTAACAGCCCTATTCTGGCAAATTGACAATTGTTAACCAGTATTTTGAATATTTCTATGGGTTTGTTGTAATTTTTTGATTTCAAAACAAAATTTAAAGCTCAAAAATAATAAATTTTGATAAAAATTATCAACTGTTTTTCAGTTATTGACAATTTCATTCAAAAATATTGTTTTATGAGCTTCAAATTTTGTTTTGAAAACAACAAACATATAGAAATAAAAAATACTGGTTAACAATTGTTTATTTGCCAGAATAGGGCTGTTAATATGTGTTTTTTTGTGTCAAAAGTGTCAAAATAAATATTTTAAATTTGTACATTAGATTCTACCAGCACATATATAGTGAGTGAAAATTCGTGAAACTAGCCACCTAAAACAGGAAGTAGTAATTTTTATATATATAATGAATATTTTTGAAGTTTATATGAAAAAAATTAAATTGCCAATTTTTTTAAAGTTTTTTTTCAATGAATTACAAAGAATTTAGTTTTAGGACACTGTTTTAGTAAAATTAAATTTCTTGATTTTTTGGGCCAAGTACTATTAATGGACATTAAATTACAAAAATGATTTTTTAAAAAAAAATTTTTTCTTAAAAAATTAATCGCCCTTATTTTTGAACCCGCGCTCGCTCTCAAAACGACGTCGACGTTGAGATCTGCAGTGATGTAGCATTACTGGTTCTCTAGATATTGCGAGAAATGTGATCCATTTGCATGGAAGGTGCCACTCCCACTTGTTTAATCGCCTACTTTTTGCACGTTTTCTTTAAATGATGCACTTGATGACTGACAAAGTTTCTGTTGTTATGGCTTCACTGGTTTTCCATATATTGCGAAAAATAAGATACATTTGTATGGGAGGTGCCACGCTCACTTGTCCAAATATTTAAAAAAACCCTTTTTTTGTACTTTGCTGTGCCTAAAGCACTAAAAATGTCATCAAAATAATTTATTCCCTCTAGATTGTACCAATCATACCATTGTGCAGTGCTCTGTATGGCTCGCGCAAGACAGGTATTGTGCTTCATACAGCTATTTCGATTGGACAAGATGAATGCTTGTCTGCTCATGAGCAAGTTGGAACAATTTTCATTAGCCACAAACATTCCTTTTGAATTTCAGGTCTGTATTTGATGAGTTAATTCAAATTAAATTTTTAAAATTACTTCATTATAGTTACTAACAACGCTGCGCTTTTATGGGTATGGATCCTACCAAAAGCCTTGCACGGAGGCGTCGCAGTGCTTTTTCCTACCGAGCAATGGGCTTGTTTCCAAAAACGAGCAGTATATTTCCCTCTGCTCCTCGGTGTTTTTTTCTCTCTTTGTCCTATAAAAATTATAAATTTATTCAAAGCAATATAACTAAATTATGAATTAACTTTTTTCGCTCTGCATTTTGGTTTGATAAGTTTTCTTTTTCAACATTATTTGACTATTGATTATTGACAGCAATCAGCTGTTTCATAACAGAAGTTAACAGAATTGTAATAGATGTTTGTTTTCGAAGATTGATAACAGGGAGCCATAAAAGATCGAATGGCAGAATACTAATTTTAAAAAAATCTTTCATGGTTGGCATCTTTTACGATTTATAACAGAAAATTCATAACAGAATAACAGATCTGGCAGAATAGGCCTAATTGTTCGAGTTGGATATTATTAAAATCTTTATGACGAGTTAAATTGTTGTAGTTTCAACATTCCCAAGCATTTTATTTCCATTCATTTACCTGCTATTGAAAGAAAATTCCAGGGGCCGAATTACAGCATCCGTGATCGAGCAAAATTACGAAGGGCACGACGAGACAAAGGCCTATCAATCTTGTACAATTTTGTTCGATCATAGATGCTGTAATTCGGCCCCAGATTTAGAGTTCTGTGATAAGAGAGCTTTTAAATTTTTTTAAAATATCAATTTTTTACAAATAATAACTCAAGTTTTTTGATTTTCAAACGTAATCACTTTTAACTTTGAAAATGTAGTAGTTAACGTAAAAATTTCTTGACACATTCCAAAAACTATTTATAGCTCTATACTTTTTTAAATCAACAAACAAAAAATTAAATTCTTAGCTGCAACCAATCCTGAGATATGATCAATTCTGCAGAAGCATTTTCATGGGTAACAAATACCAAACTGCGATTAATGGGTTAATCAAGCAGTAGTTTTTTAAATCTTTGAATTTTTTAGAGAAAAGAATTTTGCTAGCTTTAAAATTCGATATCGATTATGAAAATCTAGTTATTACCAGAGATATAACTGTTATAAGAAATTTTTAAAAAAATTGGGCCATAATTGTTGTATGGCAAAACGAAAAATTTGGATCTCAAAGTAATTGTTATTTTCATCATAAACTTTTTTCTCTCTGATAACAATTATATATGAAGAAATTTTTTTTTTCGTTGCTGGTAACGTTTATTTTTAATTTTTTTTTACGTTGCCTGCCTCATAACAGTTAAAGTTGAGAAAAATTTTTACGTTGCTCATAACATGTTTAATAAGTTGTAAGTTTTCTTCTTGTTGTAAGAGCATGCGCCACAGCTCAATATTGCCAGACGCAATGCTTCTTTATTATGGAGCTTCCAAAAATAAAAAATGCGTTTATCAGTTCAAGAAACATAAACAAATTGAAATTATTTTAAACAAGTCAAAGAGCATCAATCTTTCCCGCAAGTCACTAACTCCTAAGGAAACACCCGTTAAGAATTACTGCAAAAAAAGTCTCTGTCGAGCGAGCGTTTTCGGCCTTACATCTCTTATTGGCAGATAAAAAATGCAATTTGGGGGACGAACCACTTTTTCAAACTTTGTTCGTTAAATTAAATTCAAGAAATAATGTCAAAATAAAATTACATTAAACCTATCAAATAACGTAAAAATTTATATCTCTAAAATAGCTCTTGTCAGGCAACGTAAAAAAAAATTTTTCAAAAATAAATGCTATGAGCAACGTAAAAAATTTTTTCTCATGCATAACTGTAATGAGGCAACATAAAAAAATACAAATTGAAAATAAACGTTATCAAGCAACGTATAATATATTTTTCAAAATATTAACAACTTTTTCGACCTGAAAAAAAGAAATAATAGTTATTTTGGATCTCTGGTTATTACTTGTCTTTAAATAAGAAAAACTTTGTTTTGGGAAAAACGTGACTACAGTTTTATTATCATCTCTTTACCTGTAGTGTGCTCGCTTAAAAAAGTAGTTTTTACTTCAAAAATTATTTTAACTTTTTTGTAACTTTGGTTACAATATTTTTAAGACATAATTATGCTAATGAAATTATAAACATATTTTTATGCAATTTACAGCAACTTTTATTTTTTATACATTGTATTATTATTTTTTTTAGCTATTTCACGTGTTGAATACACTGAAACTCATACACTTCGAAGCATGTTCTGGATATATGTTGTAGGTCTTATTTGGACGACAGAATTTATTTTCGCATGCCAACAATTTGCCCTTGCAGCTGCAGTAGCTTTCTGGTATTTTAAAAAACCGACAACAACACCTACCATCTATGCAATTGGAAAACTTTTGAAGTACCATTTAGGAACAGTAGCGAAGGGCTCTTTTGTTATAACTCTATTCAAAATTCCACGCTTAATATTGACGTATTTGTATGCAAAGTAAGTTCCAAAATGTTTATATTTCGATATATATTCTTAAAAAAAATTGTAGTGTAGCTTTAAAAAATCTTTAATTTTGAGGTATTCCGCTTTTCAGATTTTTTAGGTATTTTAATTGTTTGACACTTTGGATATTTTGACTTAAAAATTGTTCCTTTATTTGATTATTTGATTGAAATTATTTGATTAAAAAAATTATTCAGCCCATGGCAGAATAACCAGGTAGATGCAATTCGGAGAGCAAAAAATGAGAGAGAAAAACATTGGCTCACTACCGTTGTGTGACATAAAAAAACGAATGCTGTTCTGGTTGCTGTGCAGCGTATAGAACTGTTCTCTGGCCAAATGTAGCAAAAAATTTTCTAATTGGCGCCGAAATTTGTTACATTCAGCCAAAGAACAGTTCAATACGCTGCACAGCAACCAGTTCTAATGCCCCAACTTTTGACTTTTGTCCCGTCACTTCCAGAGAGATTTTTAAAAATTTGACTTTACGGTACAAAAGTCAATTTTGGGGCATTTGAATTCGTTTTAGAGGTATAGTAGTTCCTCGGGCAAAGTCTTTTATTTTGATCCCTAGAATACGATTTTCACTGAGCAATGGGCGATTTTTTTGCCTCCCCACAAATCGACCCGGCCGAATGTGTACTGTGTTTCTGTGCTCTGTGTAATTTTCAAATTTTAATGTTGAAAATGTAATTAATAATTTGCTGGGACTTTGAAAAAATAAATTAATTGTCCTTAAGATTTCAGCTACGTTTTTAATTCGATCCGATTGCCAATAAGGAACATACTAAATTACTACAGCAAACCTTTGCATTTATTTTACATAAAGTTTTATCCAATAAGAAAGTCAAAACTGATATCATTTTCAACACAGCTCATTTTGACATTATAACTACGCCTTTGTTATTGTTTTGTTGTCGGAGAGAACGTATTTCTAGTGCATCTACCTGGTTATTTCGCCATGATTCAACCCAACCATGAAACTGTTCTCCCGGGTAAATAATTCAATCTCTCCCATTTTCTTATTACGAGCATATTCGAACATTCGTTTTTAAGAAAAGTATGAAAACTTGGGCAATGGGAATTTTTTTGGCAGCTCCCATCATTATATTCTCTTGTTATTAGAGAGAAATCTTGTTGGAGAGAAATCTTAAAAATCTTACTTGATATGAAGCTAACAATTAAACTCATGTAATATTGAGAAATCAAACAGCTAAGACAGGAAAACAACTTGTAAGTGCATTTAATATGTAAATAAATGAAAATTGTGTTTATATTTCGTTAATTTTAGGTCGAAAATAACACATAAAGTTCAAATGGAAATTTAGATATCTCTTATGGAAAAAATAGAGGCATTACCTGTGGTTTTCATAAAAAAGGGAAGGAAGAAGTTGCACAGATCAGAAAAAATGGTACGGAACAGAAACAAAGCTGCTGATCCTCCAATTAAAGAAATTAATTAATGGAAAAAGGTAAGATGTTTACATACATTTGGTCTACATTAAGCGATACCGAGTTGTTAAGGTGATCGCGTCAGTATGCAATGCTACCAAGAACAATATAAAGAGATCACGCCTTAAGTGCGCAGAAATAGCAATCTACTGCGCAGCTCTACGTCATAAGTGAAAATACATCCAAACAAAAATATCACATAAACAACAAACGAAACTAAGCAAATGAATCTGATTGGCTGATTGGGAAACAAACGAAATACACACAAAGAAACAGTCAAACTGCTCTCAAAATAAATCGAGCAACATTTTCTTTTTTGTGAAGGGGTCAACACGGAAGTCAACACCCCAATAAGTTATAAAATTTTTATCAAAGATAGTAATGAAAAATATTAATATTTTTTCTGTACAAGCGTTGTTTTTTGATTTAAAATTATTTCTTTTACAAAACCAAGATTTTATAAGAAAATGAGGAGATTTTTAAATCGAATACCCCTATTAAAAATTTTTTACTACGTTTTTTTCAGTCAGTTTGACTCTCTTTTCTCTTGCACTTCTGACGTAACATGCACGTGCTCACAAAGAGAGCGAACATGCGCAAGGAGGAATCTTGAATAT
Source organism: Dichetophora obliterata (assembly GCA_963920525.1). Classification (NCBI taxonomy): domain Eukaryota; kingdom Metazoa; phylum Arthropoda; class Insecta; order Diptera; family Sciomyzidae; genus Dichetophora; species Dichetophora obliterata. Next base: position 87,423,529 of record OY986438.1, on the reverse strand, counting down.
ATAATTCTTGCAATGCTAGCATATATTCACATAAGTAGTAAAGTCCTGCATCGGTGCATCTATTTCAACGTACACACTGATTTATTACATTGCTCACAGTTGACTGTCATCTAATAACACTTGAGAGTTTGATCTGCTCAACACCAAACAAAAACCTGCAACAACAAGCAATACACACTTTCTCTCTCGGCAATCCATGCACGACGTGTTTTTGTTCGTCAACACCACAAGCAATGAAATTTTATCATTTAAAGTAAGATGAAAATAAAAAGCAATATGTGGCAATAGATCATTTGGATCATTTTGATCATTTTAATCAGCAGTCCTAAGCGCCTACCTAGACATTTTTTTACGACAACTTCAAGAATTTCATGATTGTTGTAATTCGCCGAATCGTTCACAGGCGCAGCTGCATCGCAACAATACAGCGCTTGTGTGTTGTTGTTTTTTCTGGTTGGCGACCGCGCACAATTCTTGCTATACTGATACAAATCATTTATTGCCAGCGAACATTGCATTGACAACGTTGCATTGACTGCAGTGAGCTCTCTGACAACGATATCTCAGATCAACAATCTCTATGATAAGTTTTGATTGCGCTATTTGGTTTTGTTCATCTTCGCTGCTATCACACACACGATTTCTTTTCAGAAAGCAAGACAGTACAGTGTAGTGTGAAACAAACAAATGTTTTGAAGCAGGTTTTAGGGGCACCTACGCAGGGCTCTAATAGGTAGCATTTGTTTGATACCGTGTCCGTATTAACTTTGCTTTGCAATTAAACGAAATTAAAATAACATTCTTATTTTTATCAGCTGTGGATAGACCAAAAAAATATGTGAGAAACAATTGGGTCAAAATGTGGAATGGAACCTGTGGAGGACTCAACCTGTGAAAATCTGTGTCTAAATTAATAAACACGAACACGAAGGAAGAAAATTTGGAGGAAATTTCCGGAAATAAGTGCGGACTAAAAAGAAAAGCTACAAATAAGGAGAATGAAAGGCCACAAGGCCAATAGCTTTTATTTTATTAAATCAAATAGTTTATCTTTGCAACAAACATATTAAACTTACAGTTAATTTCAAAAACTTATATTGACTTTAGTATATTAAATGAACGATAAAACTTTAGGCTGTAAATGTATAATATATTTTTGGGATCTTAATAATGGAAATTTTTGAGAAAATAACGGGTTTATCACAACTAAAAAGCAACCATAATATAAAACTACTCATAAAATTCAATTTATTGCTAAAAATTTGATTTGTTTGTTTTTGAATAGACTATGAAATTATCTTTCATATGACATGTAAATCTTCTATATCTATTAAAAATTGGTAAAGATATAGATATTTTATTGAACAGCTCTTTTACCAAGGCAAAAAATTCAAAAAATCGATAACTAGTTTAGGAATAGATTTTTTGTTCGACCAAATTAATTTGTTTGTGGTTCTGAACAAAAAAATCACTTTAAAATTGATTGCGGGGCGCCGCAGTTATCGTAATCGTGCCGTGTGTTGAAGCTCCCCAAACACACTTTTTACGTACGCACACAAGGCACACTCAAGGCGAACATGCAGCAGCAACAACAAAGTTGTGTGGTGTTTTGAGTTTTATGGTTGAGGAAAAAAATGTAAAACTCGACAAATGATTTTTATTTTTGAGCGAAAAAATAAAACTCAACAAATAATTCTTATTTCTGAGCATAAAATAAAAATTGAGAAATAAATTTTATTTCTGAGCCAAAAAAATGAAGCATTTTTATTCTTGAGCAAAATAATCAAACTCAAAAATAAGTCTTTTTCTTGAACAGAAAAATAAAAATCAAAAAATAATTCTTATTTTTGATGAAAAAAATAGAAATCGAAACATAATTCTTATTTTTGAGCAATACAATAAAAATCTAATAATTATAATTAAACTTTGAGTTTTTGGATATCACTTATAATAATTACGATTCCTGGTTTCAAGTAATAAATAATAAAAAACGTTTTGAATTATTTTTTATCTTAAAATTTAAAACGTTTTTAATACAATTTTTTGTTATGTATTACTTGAAACTAAAAAATGTAAATGAATTAATTTATAAAGTAACAAAAACAGAACAAAATACATTAAGGGTATTCACAATTGCGTTGTTTTTAGTGTAGTGAAAACCCCGTGGTATTGATACCACACTTTACCGAGCGGTTTCTATATTTTTTGTTGTTTTACATGAAATCTCTAAAAACCAAAAGTGTGGTCATTTTAAGTAGCCCAATGATATGTTTAACGAACGTGGTTTTAAAGGTTCCATAAGCAACTGATCGGTTGCCAGTTATTTTCTAATTGCAAAAATGGAAGAAGCTCAAAATGCAAGTTAAACTTTTTTATGCCATATATTAATAAAATATATCAAATAGCATAGTAACAAAAAGCTATAGTGGGAGGTTCCCAACCACAAATTCTATTTTAAAGGGTGCTCATAATTGTGATTTTCAACTATGGCCAAAAAACACAATACCACTATACCACACAATTGTGAATACCCTTATTGTTAATAAACACACAAAACTTTATTTATATTAATGACTAGCAAATTGTATTAATATAACACTTTCAGTGGATTTTCCCAATATATTGGACACATCAGAAAGTCTTTTGACGTAGAATTACGTCTTACAGCGCGGTTTGTATGGGGGTCATTTTCACAAATTTTTTCAAAGTGATATTTGACACTTTGGGGTATACCTAAAGGCTTTAATATTCATCGTACAAAGAAAAAAAAAATGCCAAAATATCAGTTTTAGTGGGAATAAAACGAATATCTAATAAAATAGCAAAATCTAAGAAGATGAAAAATTCATATATTCGTAAGAGAAATGCACAAGCTGCTTAGCTGCTTATGCTGTTTTTAAGGTTGTTGTTGTTTAGTTCGTAATCACGTTGTTCGTTGTTGTGCTGCTTTTGTTATTGTTGTTTTTATTAATATGTATGTAAAACATGATACAAAGAACTACAGATAAAGTATTGCGCATGTCCGCCATCTTTGCTGTGACGTGCAAGATGCTCATTGGTTGCAACGTAGTCACAATTTATTCATAGTGTGTAAATATTTTAAAATGCCTAAATTTTCTTATGAAAACTTGTTTTACTGAAATGAAATAAATATTGTTAAATAAAGCACATGCTCAAAATAAAGTAAATATATATTTTAGAACTGTTTGTGAAAAAAAGTTGCATATTTTGTAGGGGTGTTTTTTCCCCTTTTTACCGATTTTCACAAAAAGCGGCTACGTTGCTTGATGTGCTTGACAGAATTTTGACTGTTTGTTCGTTTTTATTTTGCTATCTTCGTCTCTTTTTGATATTTTCTTTTGAATGTATTCATCAAGTGTCACATTTGACGAGCACCAATGACGAGGTGCGCAGTAAATGTTGTTCGTTGCGCCGGGAATACTTTATCTGTAGTTCTTTGTATCATGTATGTAAAAACACATCAGTTGGTTTCATTTTTTTCGTTTCCCAGATAGCCAATCGGCTCGGTTGAAAACGGTGTGCACCAGTGTTGCAATTAAAAAAATTTACAGCGTAACTTTTGCACTCTGCTCGTCGGATTTGTGAAACTCTGAAGACAAGAACTAAGAAATTTTCAGTCGCATTTTTTAACAAAGAAGAAAAATAAAATATTGCATTTTATTAGACATATGACGTATATTTAAGGTTTATTTATTTAAATAAATCACATTTTTTTCAAAAGTCAATTCAATAATGATTATAAATATAGAAAATATATTATAATAAATTACATTTTGAAAATATTTTTCAACACACAAACAAAGAGTCAAATTAAAAATACATTTGCAACACAGTTTGGTTTTATGTGATCTCTTAAATCGGTAAAAATGAAATGCAGAGAGCTATAATACATAATTTTCAATTTTAGCTCTATAAATGTAAAGCTTTTGATTCAAGTAAATAAACGAAAAAATTTTGTTTTTTAATCCAGCAAAACTACAAAAAAATTAGATTTTAATGAAAAAAAAGAAGTGTAAAAAATATAATTTTTTCGAAGTCAAATATACATTGCTTTATTAAATTTGCTTATCAATTCTTTATCAATTTCAAGACTAAAACAGTTAAAAGGTTTCATACGCAGATAATCTTTTGTATTCAGATTTCTTTCCATTGTATTTTACTCTAATCTATTGCGAACTTTAGTTTTATTAATATTTATTTGACTAAAAGTTCGCTCAACGTTAGCTGAGGAATTCGGTAAGCTCAACAATTAAAAAATAAATTTTTCCATTATTGGAAATGCAGAAGTACCATCGCATCTTTTTATTTTAAAGTTGCTATCAATTTTATTATACTAATTTTTTTCTTTTCATATATATATGTATATAAAAATATATGCAAAATCGGACGCTGGATCTACTTTTTCTGAAATCGTAACATTTTGAAGACTTTTGGTCAAATATCGGAACGTCAGATTCAAGTATTAAAATTGTAACATATCCGATATATCGGACCATATGGCAACGCTGGTGTGCACTTTTAAAAGCATTGAAGCGGACCGTTTCGTTGTCAGCAAACTATACATTGTGTCATGACTGTCGTGTCAGACATGTCGTTTTCATACCAGCAAATCAGACGATGTCGTTTTAAGTACCGTTTAGCTGGCACAGTAACATTCATGGCTTGTTGGGTTGTAATGCAATAGAGAATACAGATGCATGTAGCTAGAGACATTTAGAAATACCACAAAGAAACTTTGCTTACTAAAAAAGAAAAAAAATGTAAGAAGAATATTACCAAACTCCCACGGAAATTTAAATAATACCCCGCTGAATTTCCACGTCATTAAAAAAATACCACGCTGAATTAAAAAATTTAATAGGAATTCCCAGAAACAAAAATTCCTAAGGGCAATTAAAAATTACCACGAATGGGATTTTTCCAACATAACTGGCAACGTTGCTACTAGCTGCTGATATTGTTGTTTTGGTTCTGCATGTGCTGCAAAGGGCCGTTTTTCACTCGGCAATTCTATGAGCAATAATTGCTTTTTCCGCAAGTAGTTTGTTGAGTACTCGGGTTTAAAGGGGACTTTCGTAAACCCCCTCATGCGGGCGAATAATCCACAAACTTCTTGTGGCAAAGGCAATTATTGCCGAGTGAAAAGCGGGACAAAGAGATCTTGCTACCAGAGCATGAGAATTATTGTTCTTCGGTGTAACATTTCTTCACGAATAACACCAGTGCATGTTCGTAAAGCTCGTACTGCAGAAATATTGCTGTTCGCGATAGTGTGGTTGAAGAGCCGTCCACCTCAACTCGTCGTCGTGCCCAACAATTGCACCTCTCACGCTCGTCGTTGATGAACATTTTGCATAAAGACTTGCATTTACACGCTTACAAGGTGCAATTGACTCAAGAACTAAAGCCTCTTGACCATGTCAAGCGTCGTCAATGGTCAGAATGGTGGCAAGAAATGGCAACAATGGATGATAAATTTTCGAAGAAAATCATCTTCAGTGATGAGACACATTTTCACCTCAGTGGATTCGTCAATAAGCAGAATTGCCGTATTTGGGCGAATGATAATCCAAGATTGATTGTCGAATAACCAGTTCTCCCACAAAGAGTGACTGTTTGGTGCGGTTTATGGGCTGGCGGCATCGTTACTGTGAATGGTGTCCGCTATCGTGAGATGATAACGAACTTTTTATGGCCCGAATTGGAAGATATGGATGTGGACGATATGTGGTTTCAACAGGACGATGCCACAGGACGATTGTATGCGAATGATTATACTTACTTACTTACTTAGTTGGCGCTACAACCGTGTGTCGGTCTTGGCCTCATCTAAGAATTTGCGCCAGCCATTTCTGTCTTTCGCTTGCTGGCGCCAGTTGGAAATTCCAAGCTTCGTCAGGTTGTCCTCTACTTGGTCTTTCCAACAAAGATGCGGTCGTCCTCTTCTGCGTTGACCGCCGCTGGGTACCGAATCGAATGTTTTCTTCACTGGAGCATCGTCTTTCATGCGCTGAACATGACCAAGCCAGCGAAGCCGCTCGATTTTAATGCGCTTGACTATGTCGATGTCAGCGTACAGCTCATACAGTTCATCATTCCACCGTATTCGGTACTCGCCATTGACGCAGATTGGTCCGTAGATCTTGCGAAGAATCTTTCTTTCGAATGCTCCTAAAGTCTTTTCATCTAAACTGCTCAGCGTCCAGGTTAGTGATGCATAAAGTAGGACGGGCATGATGAGCGATTTATAGAGTGTGATTTTCGTTCGTCGAGAGAGGGCTCTGCTTCTCAATTGCCTACTGAGCCCAAAGTAACACCTGTTCCCAGATAAACGAAGTTCTTCACAAACTCGAATGAGGTATTGTCAACGGTAACGTGGGTTCCAAGACGCTGGGACTGTTTGTTTGTTGACACTAAGTATTTCGTCTTATCTGCGTTCACTGCCAGACCCATTCGACTTGACTCTCTTTTTTTTTTTTTTTTTTTTTTTTTTTTTTGTGCATTTAAAAATATGGTACTTATATTTGAGTTGTATTTGAGTTATATATATTGTTGACAAATAAGATTAAATCTTTTGAATGCCACATGGATGATGGAAATAACAACATTATACTTATATTAAAAACTAACTAGAACTAACTTAAACTAACATCAAAACTTATGTTGTACATGTTGAAAAGACAATATAGTATTTAAGAATTGATGACAATTAAAACTGCATAACATAATGTAAAGCACTTCAAAAATAATCAAGAGAATAAAGCAAAAGAATAGAAGTTAAAGGAGAGAAACATAGAAAGAAATATTAGGTTTTTAAGAAAAATGTTCGAAAACTAAATGCTTAAAGGTATTTCTATTAGTTATATTTTTAATATGTGTGGGTAAAAAATTCCACGATCTGATTGCGCTTACAAAAAACAATCTACTGGAGTTGATGAAATTATATCTGGGAATTAAAATGTTCATGCCTCTGCTAGATCTACAAAAAGATAGTTTTTCGAACAAGTAGCTAGGACTCTGTGTGATAATTATTCTATGCAGGAACACACAGCTTCTTGCTTCGAGATGATTTAATCTGGAAAATGCTGCACTGACTTCGCGCGTATTATGGCCAATGATATCTATGACATCAGCATACGCAAGCAGCATAACACTCTTGTAGAATATTGTGCCACTACGTCTCAGATCAACAGCTCGGATGATCTTTTCCATCATTAGGTTGAAAAAGTCGCACGATAAGGAATCACCTTGTCTGAAACCTCGTTTGGTAATAAATGGTGGGGAGAGGTCCTTCCCGATTTTAACTGCGCTGCTGGTGTTGCTCAGTGTCATCCTGCAAAGTCGTATTAGTTTTGCAGAAATACCAAATTCAGACATGGCGGAGTACAGGTGCTTCCTTATTGGGCTGTCGAAGGCGGCTTTGTAGTCGACAAAAAGATGGTGGGTGTCGACTTGTTTTTCTTGAGTCTTCTCCAAGATTTGTCGTAGCGTGAAAATCTGGTCGATGGTGGACTTTCCAGGTCTGAAGCCACACTGATAAGGTCCGATCAGTTCGTTTACAATGGGCTTCAATCTCTCACATAAAACGCTCGACAGGACCTTATATGCGATATTAAGAAGGCTTATCCCACGGTAATTGGCACAGATAGTGGGATCGCCTTTCTTGTGGATTGGGCAGAGCACACTGAGATTCTAATCATTCGGAATGCATTCTTCCGACCATATTCTGCATAGAAGCTCGTGAATGCATTTAAGTAGAGCTTCGCCTCCGTTCTTAAACAGCTCAGCAGGTAAGCCATCAGCTCCCGCGGCTTTGTTATTTTTAAGCCGAGCTATAGCTGTCAGAACTTCATCATAGTCGGGCAGCGGAACCTCAACGCTGTCATCCAAAATTGGTGTTTCCGGAATATCATCTCTATTGGCGGGATTGTTGTCAGCGTCGCCATTTAGAAGCTTAGAGAAGTGTTCCCTCCATAACATCAGTGTACTCTGGACATCTAGCACTAGATTCCCGTTTTCATCCTTGCAGGAAGAGGCCCCGGTTTTAAAACCATCGGCAAGGCGTTCCTGTCACCAAACATCTCAATCTTCTCTTGCTCGCGCTTTTCTGCCTCTCTTTTTTTCCGCCTGAAAATATGTCTCTCTTCCCTCCTCTTTTCTTTGTATCGCTCCTTAGCAGCGCGCGTTACAACCGACTGCAGGGTGGCTTTGTAGGCGGCGTCTTTCTCTGCAGTGGCGTCGCGACACTCCTGGTCGTACCACTGGTTTCGGCGAGGGCGTTGATAGCCAATCACCTCTTCAGCAGCCGCATGCATGGAGTTGGTGATTATACGCGGTTTTAAAATATTTCGCGTTTATTATTTTTGCCAGCGCTTAAGAGCGCTACTGGCCAGTTTAAAAAAAATATTCTTTAGCGCCGTCAACCAAAGGTGCCTTTAGGCGCTTTAGAATAATAGAAATAAAGAGCATTGTTGGAAGCTCAAGACTTAATGATTTTATTTTAAGATTTTGTTCGGCTTATAAAGCTAAATAACAGTACTATTTAAGACTTAAAATAAATACAAAATTAAATATATATCTAACTTAATATAATCTTAAATAGGTACAATAACATTAGTTTATGTAGTCATGTAAAACATCAAGTGCACTGACCTTATTGATGTGCAAGCAAGAATAATAGTTATGTGTTTGTTTTGTTTGTTTGCTAACATAAATGTGTTTAGGCTTCGTTTGAAGAACTATTTAGTTTGTAGAATAGATCATTATGTGTTGAATGTTTATATATAATAAGTGCATGAAATAAATGTGTATAAGTTGCAGTTATAGCAATGTTTAGATTGAAGTGCACTACCATATCACAGTTTGTAATTATTAAACAAGAACTTAATTCATAAACAAATTAACAAAAAACATCTACTTTTTCTGCCGGCGGGTTTTGAACTATTGTTTTTAACTAGGCCTGTGCGAATAGCATCGATCACGAGTCGAGTCGAATAGTAAAACTTGACTCGAATTCGAGTCGAATAATTCGCATTTTCAATTGCCTCGAGTTTACGAATAACTCGTGGTATTTTCGAGTTTTAGTGGGAGTTATTCGATTGTTACTAGTGTTTTTACAGCGAAGTAAATTACCCAGTCAAAATTAATTATGGTAATATGGATTCCGATTGCAATTCGAACTAAAATTGTTATGGCTAAACGACTAAATTGCAAGACTTAAGAATTAATAACTCTGCAGCAAGTTGTCTTTATCCAATGAGTCAGCGTTGTCTTTATTATTTAATAAAATGCATATATTAGCTATATGATTTAAGTATTCACTGTAATTGTGTCCTTTGTGTCAGATGTGGGAAAAATCGCATTTGTGAGATTTTAAAACTATCATGGAATATTAAAACATCTTTGTGATCAAGTCTTGTGAACATCTTGTGAAACAAGTATTGTGAAAATTGTTTTTTATAATTTTTTATGCAAATGCCTTAAAGTCAACACACTCAACTTTTAATCACACTACCGATTGTCAAAATAAACAAGGAATAGCTTTTTTGTTTTAATTAATGCGTATAAAGCGTAAAACAGAATTTGCTGTAAATGTCGCTCCCTGATTTAGCTTTATTTTTAATTAAAAAAAAAAAAAATAATGAAAACAGAATTATTCAAAAAAACTTAAATTATTTTAAGTTTTTATGCAAAAATAATAGCAATGACACATTTTCTTCATTGAGCGATGAACGCAGCTCGTTCATAATGGCTGCATTCTATCCAAAATGCGCGCAGGTAGCGAAGTAGCATAAATTATTTTCGCTATATAAATTGTGACAGCTCAAGGAACATGTTCTGTGGGCGCATACCATTCAGTCCGAAAGTTGTGGAATAGTTCCTTCCGCTGAATGCAGGCAATGTCACCAGCTGAAGAAAAGAACCTTTCGCTTTCCACCGATGTGCAAGGCATTGCCAGTATCTTAATGCCATCGAAGATATATAAGGCAGTTTGCTTTTTTCACCGTATTAACTGACCGTATAGGAATATTTATTTTTCAATATCCTGACCGATATTGTTCGTTTTTTCCTAAGGACTTGAGGGTTCTTTCATAAAGTTCCAAAAAGAGTACAAACTATTTCGCTTCTTCAGACTTCACAACACGAGAAAATTTTCAGGACTTGCTTGCAATTTCAAGATTTCTTTCAATCCCTTCTGCTCAATTCAGATCCAGTTCTTTCAAGCCTTAGTTTTAATAAAAAACCACCACAAAGCTATCTAATTGTAGCAAAAGAGCTTTTTGATGAGAAAAGTGAAAACATAACTTTTACTTAACTTCACTTCACTTTAGTGGATTACAGATAATGTGTAAAATTAAGCAGATTGTATAATTATGTGTGGTATAAATAAATCACTGTTTGTTCTTAATATTACATATAATTTGTTTAAAATAGATGTGTGTTCTTTCTTTAAACATCTTTTAAATGTAATAAGCTAATAAATTCTTATTTAAAAATACATTTTGTAATAAAATACAGGTACGAAATATCGCTAAACACAAAAAAAATGTTTTTTACCATGAGTATTTTGGGAGAGTTACAATCAATTATTTAAAGCAATATCCGATGTCCAACCCTTTGTATGAGCTCGCCCCACGTCGTTAATATTTATATTATGTAGCGCATAATCAATTCCCTCAAGCGGCAAAACCATTGATAATGTCGGATACCTGCTCCCACAAGAAATGATAGCTGCATCATATAGCGACTTCATGACATTAATCAAATATTTTATTTGTGACCATTCAATTCCCGATAAAGGATGAACACTTGTTGAATTTGTTAAAACTTGTGATAATGGTATTCGCAGTTCAATTATTCTCTCCGGCATTTCATACTTTGAACTCCCTCTGGTTTTCACCATTTGAATCAAATGCAACGGTCTTTCAGTAGAAGACGTACCTTGTTGAGCTTCTTCCAACTCCCGCCTGGCTGGATCAGAGTGGTGTAAGTGACTAGCAATACAAAGACACTGTCAATTAAACATACACTCTAATAAATGTTTGTTTAAATTTACGACAAGTATGATGGAAAACTCTTTTCACAATCGCGTGAAAAATACATTTTTTTTTTTTTAAATACAAAATTATTTAATTTTACACAAATTTTTTAATGCCTTTAACACAAAAAGTGTGTAAATATAAATACTATGTATTCATATGTACATAAAATTTACGACTTTTGGTATTTAATTTACACACTTTTTGTTGAATCATTACGAAAAATACATATTTTGTGTGCAAATTTTACGTAAAAAAAAAAAATGAAAATGAAAAATGCACATAATATTTACACACTTTTTGTTGAATCATTACGAATTCACCCTTGCTTGAGCATTGCCCACTAGGATGGTGTTTTGAGTGCTACATTATTGATATTCAGTAAATTCTCTATTTTTTTTAGTTTCAAAATATAAAACTAAATCTTTATGAATTAATATAAAAGTATGAAAATTACTGAATATCAAAGTAGAAATCCGAACAGTTGCCCAAGCCCAGGTTAAAGGTGAGGAGTCTCCTAAAAAGAAAAATAAAAACATATTAATTTGCTTGTAACATTTATTCGAAAATGACTTCGAAAGCCATTTCATAAAATTAAATCACTTATGTTCTTAATCCTAAAATACTATTATTGTAAAGTTGAGCAAAATTAAAAAGGCGTGTTAGTTAAATTGTAAAACGGAACAGGAAGTGGACATTTTTATTAAAGTGTCAAACTTAAAAGCTAAATAAACTTCATGTGTATATGAAAAGTAGTATAAAGCAAATTGTACATAAGAGAGGAAGGGTCGTTCTACACCTTATTTTCAACACCTTTCCTAAACGACATTTCATCTGAAATTCATAAAATTCTATTCAAAAGTTAAATTAAAAAAAAATTAAATTCAAAATTTAAGTTTAAATTCAATTAAAAAATAAAGCTACAAATTCAATTCAATTAATTATTTCGCTTAGTCCTAGCGCATCAGAAAGATATACATGCCTCGGTTTAGTCACGCCTTTGGTAAGGATGTCAGCCACCATGTCGTTCGTCGATATGTATTGCAGCTTGATTTTACCTTCTTCCAAATTTTGACGAATAAATTTACCCTGGATATCCACATGTTTCGTGCGTGGAGAGTACGAATTATTCATTGCTACCTGAATGGCGCTTTTGTTGTCGCAGTGTAGTACCATGCCTTGTGGGGCATTCGGGCATTCATATTGAAGTCTTTCCAGCCACGTAGCTTCTTGGATTGCAGATGTTATGGCCATAAACTCGGCCTCAGTTGATGAAAGTGCAATAGTTCGTTGACGACGAGTACACCAAGATATAACACTGCCTTGGAATTTGAAAACGTAACCCGTTGTTGATCGTCGTTCATCTAAATCACTGCCCCAATCAGAGTTAAAAAATCCAGTGATTTCGCTTTCATTGTTGATGAAAATCAGCTCGTAGTTTAAAGTCCCCTTCAGGTACCTCATCACACGCTTAATAGCTGTCCAATGAACCTTTCCTGGATTCATAGCAAATCTGCTTAGTAGATTAACTGCGAAACTTATATCGGGGCGAGTAACCTGCGATGCATATAGCAGACAGCCGACAGCTTGCATGTAGGGAATCTTTGAAATTTCAGCCTTCTCTATTTCATCCGTGGGACACAGCTCTGCACTTAAGCGCTGGTTCAAGTCGATAGCAATGGGGTTACAGTCACTCGAATTAAAACGTTTTAGCAAATCTGCTACTTATTGAGATTGGTCAATACTGATCGTACCTTTAGTCCTGTCTCGTGTTATTCGCATACCCAATACTGATGATGCTTTGCCCATGTCTTTCATTTTGAATTGTTCTGATAACTTCTTCTTCAGGGTTTTCAAGGTATTTACATCATTGCAGAACAGTAGCACATCATCGACATACACAGCTACAAATATCATGTTGTTGCCGTCTGCTTTGTAGTACACGTACTGATCCACCTCACTTCGAGTAAGTCCAAGACCCAACAGAACATTATTGAACTTCTCGTTCCAGAGTCGACTAGATTGCTTAAGTCCGTATAAGGATTTCTTCAATTTACATACGCGACCAGGTCCATTATCGAACCCTTCAGGCTGTGACATGTAAATTTCCTCATTTAACTCTGCATTCAGGAATGCTGTGACTGCATCCATTTGATGTATGTGCAAGTCGTGTTTAGCAGCCAGAGCGATCAAAAAACGTAGTGATGTGTATCTGACTACTGGTGCAAAGGTTTCTTCGTAGTCCACGCCCTTTTCTTGACTATATCCCCTTACCACCAGTCTAGCTTTATGGCGTACAAGCTTACCGTCTGCATTCACCTTTGCTTTAAATACCCACTTGGATTTTATAACTTTCTTTTCGGTGGGTAACTTAGTCAAAAACCAAGTATTATTTGCAAGGAGTGATTCCATCTCTTCGTTCACCGCTGCCTTCCAACTAAAGCTCTGCAAAGAACCATCCAATTACACCAGTTGTGTGTTGTTATTTTTTCTTATATCTACTTGTATCTGTTTCGCTCTCTAAGCATTGAGTATGCATGGAATATTTCGCATTTAGATAACGATGGAATAGGTATGAGAGAGTGAAATTACCAAGTATCAAAAATACTAGTTTGAGCACATACAGAACAAACAGATATATCGATATTACTGTTATCTTTATTTGGAATATCTGGAGTATGTGACGTTGCAAGCATAAAGAGCGAAATAAACAACAAAAAAAGAAATAAAGTTTTTAAAAAATAGGGTTGCCACCTAATAATATGTATTTTTTAGAATTTTAAACATCATTTAACAGTATTAGGGAGTCACTGATTTCGAATCTGAAGTCAGAATTTTAAAATGAAAAATGGTGGATAGGGTTGCCACCTTAATTTTTTGTATTTTTATGAATTCGGGGCTGGCAAAAAAAAATGGTACTCCAAAAATGGGTCGCTGAATCCGAATCCGTGGCCAGAATTTCAATATGATAAAGTTTTGAATTAATAGGGTTGCCACCTAATAATATGTATTTTTAAGAATTTTAAACATCATTTGACAGTGTTAGGGAGTCACTGATTTCGAATCTGAAGTCAGAATTTTAAAATTAAAAAGGGTGGATAGGGTTGCCACCTTAATTTTTTGTATTGTTATGAATTCGGGGCTGGAAAAAAAATGGTACGCAAAAATGAGTCGCTGAGTCCGAATCCGTGGTCAGAATTTCAAAATGATAAAATTTTATAATAATAGGGCTGCCACCTAATAATATGTATTTTCAAAAGTAAAAGCAACCCTATTATTTCAAAAGTTTATAATTTTAATATTCTGACCGCGGATTCGGATTCACTGACCCATTTTTGATGTACCATTTTTTTTGCCAGCCCCGAATTCATAAAAATACAAAAAATTAACGTGGCAACCCTATCCACCATTTTGCATTTTAAAATTCTGACTTCAGATTCGAAATCAGTGACTCCCTAATACTGTTAAATGATGTTTAAAATTCTAAAAAATACATATTATTAGGTGGCAACCCTATTATTTCAAAACTTTATCATATTGAAATTCTGGCCACGGATTCGGATTCAGCGACCCATTTTTGGTGTACCATTTTTTTTTTGGCAGCCCCGAATTCGTCAAAATTTAAAATATTAAGGTGGCAACCCTATCCACCGTCATGAATTTAAAAATTTTGAGTTCAGATTCGAAATCAGTAACCTCCCAATACTGTTCCCTCATGTTTAAAATTCTTAAAATAAAACATTTTTAGGTGGCAACCCTATGTGTAGAAAAATTTTCGAATTTTGAAATTCTGACAACGGATTCGGATTCAGCGACCCATTTTTACCCTCTAGTTCGCGCCAGCCCCGAATTCGTAAAAATAAAAAATTAAGGTGGCAACCTTATCCAAATTTTAAAATTCTGACATCAGATTCGAAATCAGTAACCCCCCAATACTGTTTCCATATGCTTAAAAATCTGTATTTTCAAATACAAAGAGAACGATCTGGAATATCCATATTGAATGGATATATCCATTTAAAAAAGGGTTAAAACAGATACTCCACTTAGAGGAACAGATAAAGAAAAAAAAAGCTTACACTACAATGAGAGCCAGAGAAAGAGATGATAAGCTCTCTGCTTATTCCAAAGCATATAAGCATATGTTCAGTTCTACTCCTTGTTGTATTTGTATCAATTTTATCAGGTTTTTACTTGTTTTATCTGTTTGTACAAGTAGAACGGATGGTTCGCTGCAGACCTTTACTTCCAACTATCAAAATCGGAGCTGGACATCGCTTCTCGAAAGGACGCAGGGTCGCTTGAAACAAAATCAGTTACACAGAAATTACGAGCTGCCCTTATACCTGCAATTCTCTAGAATTTTCATCTGGTTCAGTAAAATCTTCTTGGCTTGATACTGCAGCAGCTTCTTCAGGATTATTTTCTGTTAAGTTCGAAAATGCTTGGAAATCTTCCGTCCCTGCATTGAGAACGTCCCATGATAGGTCCATTTGTTTCATCGCGAATGAAGAATTTTGAGCGTCTTCTTTCATGGTTTGTAACTCGCGACGCGATTAAATTATTTCAACGTTACGACTCATGACAATTTTTTTGTGTGTCTGGATTAAAGAGGCGGTAAGCTTTGGTGTCAGTACAATAACCGAGCAATATACATTCAACCGATTTCGAATCTAATTTCTTACGCTTTTCTTTTGGTATATGTACCCATGACTTACTACCAAAAACACGCGCATATGTTTTAGATTAGGTTTTTTAGCTGTCCATAATTCTTCAGGGCTTTTCGAATTTAACCGACACGGCACTCGATTAAGAATATACGCAGCAGTATTTGCGGCTTCTGCCCAGAATTTATTATTTAGTCCCGAATCTAACAACACACAACGAACACTTTCAATAATTGTGCGACTAAGTCTTTCGGCCACACCATTTTGCTCCGGTGAATACGGCGCAGTTGTTTGGTGTATAATTCCATTTTTATGCAAAAGTGTTTTAAATGTTGATTTATATACTCCAAACCATTATCTGTACGCATAATTTTTATTTTACGCCCACACTGATTTTCAGCAAGCTCTTTGAATTTTTTAAATTCTTTAAAAACGTCATTTTTTTGTTTTATAGAAACTAAAAATACTTCGCGCGAAAAATCGTCTATAAATGTCACAATGTACCGACATCCAGAATAAGACGCCTCAGAAAACGGACCGATTACGTCAGAATGAATTAAATCAAGTAAATTCTCAGCGCGAGACGCACTATTTTTAAACGATGCTCGCGTTTGCTTTCCTTGTAAGCAAACTTCACATTTGTCTTCACAAATTTTCCCGAAAACAACACCATGTGATGCGATTTTTACTTTTTTAGATTTTCTGCACAAATATGGCCCAATCTTCGGTACCATAATTTAAATTCATTTTTAACAAAAAAAAAAACCTCTTCGCACTTTTCGCGTTTGTATAACGGTTTGCAGTCAAGTTTGTATAAATCGTTCTGTACACTTGCTGTTCCTATTAACTTTTTGTTTTTGTTAAAAATTTTGCACATATTTTTTCAAATATAATTTTGTTACCTTTTTTGGTCATTTCGCGAACCGACAGTAAATTTGTACATAGCTCGGGCACAAATTCTACATTTCTGACGACTGTGTCATTTTTCGAGTTTCCCGTTTCTAATCGTAAATTTATATCACCTTTCGATCTCACTGCAATTGTTTCATTGTTGGCAATTAAAATGTTTTTGTTATTTACCGGGACTTCATTGTAAAAGTTATTTTTGTTATTGTACAAGTGTATTGTTGCGCCCGAATCAATGTACCAATCGCTTGAATGAGTTTTTTGTGATAACAAACACGTCAAAAAGCAGTTTGGTTTTTTACTGGCGTAACCATTCTCCTCTGCTTTTTTTGGACAATTTTTAGCAAAATGTCCTACTTTTTAACATGAATGACATCTAAATTGCTAGATTTAGTTTTTTCTTTAGAATAAAGAACACTTTCATCAATTTTATTATCAAATTTTACATCTTGCAATAAAAGAGTCTTAACACCGTCAATTGTTAATACTTGTTTAGTGTTTTCAACTGCGAGTACAAGCGCTCGGAACTCATCAGGTAATCCTGCCAGCATTAACGAAGCTGTGAGGTCCTCATCTATGTTCAAACCGGCACTTTTTATTTTTAACGATGTCATTACGACCGAATTGACGTAGTCTTGCATGAAAGTATAATCAGAAAGCTTGAAATGTACTAATTGCTTCAACAATTCTACCTTTCGTGTAAGACCCGTGTCTTCGTATGCTGCAAGCAACGCTGTCCACGCTTGGATCGCTGTTGTTGCTGTTGCAATGTGCGAAAAATTGTTGGGTTCAATCATTAGCGTTATTTCAGCTAATGCCCATTCATCTAAAGGCGAATTTACACATTTCACTCAAAACGATGATAGTGAACGTTGAACGATGACAGTGAATCAATTTTTAATTTACATTATTCAAAGTGTAAATAAGATATTGGATGGATGATTCGGGGTTGAATGTCAAAATATATTCGTTGGCTGATTAATTTTATTCACGTTTAAAAAAATTAAATAAATAAAAGCTATTCAGCAATTAAATAAAAAAAATATAAACTTTCTGCTTGAAATTATGTTAACATCTTTCGATTGTGTTTTAGTACGAAAGACACATCAGTTCGGTTTGCTTTCACTTTCATCAAAAGTAGGAAGACCTTCTACTTCTTTCACTGTTCAATGTGGATGACAATTATCTTCATTTTAAAGATGAAACTCAATTTACATTTTACAAATCAGATGAGTCATCCAAAGTGAACGATGATAGTGAATTGTGTAAATTCGCCTTAAGTTTTCGTTCACTTCGCGCACTTTCACATCGGTAGTTTCTGTTAGCCTATTTTCGACTACTTTCCAGCAATCTTTTATGACAAGATACGACTTGGCGTGTCGCTTCCATATGTCGAAGTTCTCGCGTCCTTTGAGCCTTTCAAACATAAAACCATTATTTGACGACATGGCGCAATCACTCAATCCGTTTTTATCCGCTTAAATCCTACGTTTATATATAATATCGGCGTTTTTAATGCGATCAAACAACAATTTAACACTTGCTTTGCGCGTTACCGATTATAATGTTAAATATTTCAAGTAAAGTTGAGCAAAGTTAAAAAGGCGTGTTTATTATATTGTAAAACGGAACAGGAAGTGGACATTTTTATTAAAGTGTCAAACTTAAAAGCTAAACAAACTTCATGTGTATATAAAAACCCTGCTAGACAGCAGTAACAAGTTTACATACACAACTAAACAAAATTTGGTGTTCACCAATACACTCTTATGTTGTCATTTCATGGAAAACAAGAAAAGTTATATGTGTTTTTATTTCTAGCTCTTTTTCGGGCAAAAAATAAACTCAACAAGAAAAATAAGCATGCAACACAAAGCGGTTCAATCAAATGGAAGTTTTTGAAAATTTATTAAAAATAGTGCATACGATATTTAATAATTTTTATTTTCAGATTAAGAAATTTAATAGATGCTGAAGAATACTTGGGACAAATTGTTTGAAAAAAAAGCAACTGCAAAATTGTGCTTTTGATGTTATGTGCTGTTCATGCTGAATTATTCTTTTATAATTGTTTGCTGTTTAAAATTTTATAATCAATGCTAAATCTATCCGGAAGGTAAATATTTTATTAAAAAATTAATGCAAAAACTTCAAACAATTGTGTTTATAATTTATCATATAAGAGGCCAGAGCTCTAACCTGAAGGCTAGGGGTTGGGTTAGACACAACGGCATAGGGAGAGGGGAGGATAGTGCACAACTGAATTTATAATTGGTGTGAGCAGTTTAGCTATATATTTTTCTCATTGTAAAAACATGTGTGGCTGAAAGGGATGCCAGATCACACGAATGAGAATCAGAGATGCAAACCTTGTGACATTTTGATCACCGCTTGAGCAATGGTCACAAGTTTTGTATGAAAAATTTTATATGGAAGTAACGCAAAACGTGTGACCGCTCGTGTTATATACGCCGTATGTAACAGTTACTGTTCTAGCTGGGAAGTAGTATAAAGCAAAGTTGTACATAAGTGATGAAGGGTCGTTCTACACCTTATTTTCAACAACTATAATAGTTCAATTATATAAAAAACAAAAAATTCAACGTGACAAACTTTTCAAAAATGCTGTGTTTCAAACTTATATAAAAAACAAAGAAATCATTTGTACTTATACATCATAATACTTTAATTAATTTATAATATAAAAGATGTATTAAACTTTGTAAAAAATAAAAATCATGGAGTTAAAGACTTATAAATTTGGAAATCAAGCTATTAACTTTTAGCAAATTATTAAGTGCCTTTTTGCATCCTCGAGTACAATTAGGATTGTATATATAAAAAACCTTGTAATAAATTCGAGTGTCTGTGACAACTCGGGCGGAAAAATAATATTTAACATAAAAATAGCTGTGATGAATAAGTCTATGAAATCTTCTGATATGTCCGATGATTTCACGCGGAATCGTGAATCGGTTTTTTCAATGAAAACATAGATTTTTTCAATGTCCCCGGATTCATTTTCTGAAAGTACAAAAGTAAAAAAAGTATATATAAGTGTTTTTAACCCTTCGTATCAAATTTATTCACTTTCACCATCATCAAAGTAATGTTTCTATCATATTTCATTGTTTTAGACAAAGAAGAGTTGTCTGTTTTTTACACATTGTTAAAATCTATTAGAAGATTTTATACAATATTGAGAAGACTTACTCAGAAATGCGGCGAATGGTGTTGCAAAATTCGTTGCAATTTTTTGCAAAATATCGTTTAAGGATGTGCAAGCCTGTAAAAATAAAAAATAATAAATAAAATTTTCGTTTGAGTCTATGCTTGTACGAATTTTAACTTTTGCTTCTTAATTCAGAATACCCAGATAAAACAATATTGTCAAAAATGTACGTGTTTATTTTAACCTAAATTAGTTCTTAAACCTTAAGTTAACCTAAATTAATTCCAATAAAAGTATAATCGTTCTGTCTTTGCCATTTGGCAACACTGGGCTAATTCGGGTCAATCATTAGTTTTAAAACGTGCGTTTTCTTTTGGGCTTTAGTTTTCCGTGAAATTAAATAATCGATACTTACCTCAAAATTCATGAGCAAATGCTTAACATTCTCTAAAAAGTATGCCGCAACTGTCGCAATAATACCACGATCATCGGTTTTGTTGAAATTGAAATTCCTGAAAAATCTCAACAACTTCACCTTCGTTTCGAAAAAATTTTTTTTAGATGGCCAGCATCGAAACCCATAAGTTTACCAAAATGGTCATAGAGGTATTCATGTTTGAATATGAATGGCCACTCCCTTTCAATATCTTTGACGTTGGCACCGAGTTAAAGTTATTAAAAAACTTGCGCTGCAAAGGGAAGCAGCCTCACATGTAGCTTCTAATTACATTGTGTTTATCCAAATTCCTATTTGGACACTCCTTCATATACTTCTACTTGTATGCCATCGATGTGCAGGTCTCCGATGGGGGCGTATTTGTTGGCTGCCAGTTAGTGCATGCTTTCTCAAGATTGTTTGTTTGTCGTCACATTTTGTTGGGGATGTTCGGGCTTAGGGGAGATGATTTGTTGTTCGGAGACCGGTTCAAAAAATTGTTTCGATTGCGCACCGTCGTCAAAAGCGGGACGGTGGTAGTTAAAATTGCTCGCAATTCTTCTCCAAAAAGGAGTCGGGGTACACCGCTTGCTGTACTACCATCCTGTAAACAATTAAAAAAATACCATATGCTGTGATTTAAGGCCACAATTAAATTTCACATTTTTTTATTCTTAACTCACCTGTATACCGCCGACGGAATATAGAACGAAAAGATTCTTAATTCATCCACTAGCAAATATGCCATGGCATTTAGTCTTTTACCTAGTTTTTGACCATTTTTTAATATGGCAGTAATGTCTGTAGGAACTTTTTCCATGGGGTTTCGAAGTTTTTAAAGAACTCATTTGCTGAGCCTCAGCTCGATGTTAACGCACCACTCGACAAAGAAACCACATCGGATTCAACATCAGTGGAATGTGATGACAGATGCATTACGACATATTTGCTACATGTTGGAGAGTTATCGTTTGCGTCAGAATCTTGGTGAGTCCAAACAGTGGGATTGACGTCAGTATAGGTTTTGCTCGATGACATGTTGTTATCCATCGCGCATGTTAGCCCTTCTAAAGTATTATAATTTTCGCTGGATGATATGATGCTTTTATCGATCTCGCATCTTTGCTCTTCTGGAGGATAATTGGCAGCCGTTGTTTCTTCATCTCCATGAGTTACGTCTTCAAGGATGGTGTTTTTTACCACACAAACTTTTTCCGTCCATTCGTTTTCATTCAAAACCATGAAAACATTGTTAAGTTTTAAATAATATTCTAAAACATCATCGTCTATTATTTCAGAACTATCACTTTCCAGGATATCCGAGGATCCCATGACTCCTAACTTCTGGGCCGAAATTGAAATATTCGTAATTTAGTGTTCATAGCAAAGTTATATTTTTACATTTTTAATTTAATTCAATTTGCGTTTTTGATATATGTACAACTTTTTTTTGTTGTGTTGTAAAATAAAAAAAAATTTCTTTTATGGAAGTATGGAATCGATTGAAGCAATTGATATTAACACTTTTTTGATAGCTCTATCGGCACTCCAAACTATGCATGGGTACTGATCTGTGGTGAAATATTTGTATTACTCTTAAAATAACTTAAAACGAAATACAATTCTTTTAGCGTAGTTATTATGTACGTATTTTACATATATGTGTGTTATATTTTTTGCATTTAACTATTTTGTCATTTTTCAAGATAAACAGCCCTATCATGAATAATTTTTCACGCGGAATCGGAAAAGAGAGTTTTTATTTTTAAGATAAACCTTAACCTTAATAACATTTTGGAAATTTTTGATGCAAATTTGTTGATAAACCGTTGATGAACAAGTTTGCTTAAAAAATTTCCAAAATGATCTTGAGCTTTATCTTAAAAATGAAAACTCATTTTCTATTCCGCGTGAAAAATTATCCATGATAGGGCTCAACATACAACACAATGATAAGTAATTCTTAAGTTTAAAGTAAGATAAATTGACTGGTTTTCTTAGTGATAAGTAATATTTATTTTTAAAGTAATATTAATTGACTGATCGTCTTATCAATATTTTTTTTAAATCCGTCAATGTGTATAAATCGTAATAAATGCTGGACATCGTAACTTTCATATAAAGCTTTTTGATAATTATACCATAACTTTATTACTGTCCCATAGAAAATTGCATTTTTGTAAGTTTGATTAACAAATATAAATTTAATCTTCATTACAGTTATATTTTCCTCTGTTAAATTATTCAGGTGTTAATAATTGTTAAAAAAATTAAGGCACATATAGGCATTTCCAAGGCTACGCATCAGTGGCGTAAAACGCGGGCCCGCAGAGCCCGCATTGCGGGCGGGCGCAACTAAGACAGGGGCGCCCTCAAGTCCCTTGATAAAAATTATAAATAAAGTGGAGAACGACACACAGTGTAAAATATGCGGCCGAAAATATGGTATATCGATGTTTTAATTTTTTCCAATTTTTTATAGCTTTCAATAGAAAATATCCTGGGTGAAAAAATCAAAATGAATTTTTTTAATAGTTGCAACCGTTTCCTTGTGACAAGCCGTCAAAGTTACATTTTTTAAAAATTAAATTTTTCTTGTTATTCACATATTATTTAACCTATTTTTTTTTATATATCAAAATAAAGTTTAAATTTCTTATATCTGGCAAATTACTGTGTTTGCTTACATTTTTAACATATGGTTTGAATCTTATCATAAAAGTAAACACTAAAAGCGGGATACAAATTTTTAAAAATGTTTAAAAAAATAATTTTGAGAAAGATTGACTATAGTTTTCACGAAAAAATTATTAGAACTACGTTACACTAAGTCTTACACCAAAATTTCTAGCTAATACTTACTAAAACGGAAGATATACAAACACAAAACAACTCAATTTTTAAAATTTCCTTGCTGTAATCAAAAAAGCTTACAAATTTAAACAAAAACGTAGTTAACTTGTGTTGGTAGTATTTTTCAAGGCTGAGTTACTAAAATATGATAAATGGGAGTAGCATTCGCCTATAAAATTTTCCATTTATCTATAATCACAAAAGATATTGATGTAGCAAATTTCGCTGTTTTGAAAGAAGACTTAATGAAGTTTCAGGCAAAAATGGGTTTCGTTTATATGGGAGGTGGGTGTGGCAGAGGGCGGATTTGTATAACTTTTTCAACATAACTTAATTTTGCCAAGAAAAATATTCGTGCCAATTCTCATAGCTCTACGATCACTGCTTCTCTCTTTGGCCAAGAATGGGGACGTTAGACTGCGATGTTTGTTTCCAAAAAAATTAAGATATACCAAAATATTTATTTTCTTCATAAATTATTATTGTTTAAAATTAACAACAATAAATGAAAAATAATTTAATAATATGCGCTTAAATAAAATATAAGTCATGTACAGACGATTTCTCAGGGTGCAATAATCGACGTGAATAAAGCCGATTTTTTTGAGCAAAAGTCACCATTGTTTGGCAAAACTTGATTATGGTCGAAGTCGATTTACCCGTAAGCTTTCATATTTTCAGCAAGTCAGCTGCTGATGTTATTTTAATCATTCAGTTGGTCATATTTTGTGACGTTAGTTAAATTCTTAGTTAACAGGTAACGTCAAATACAAAACATTTAAGGTACTATTACAGTGTGTAAAAAATTTAAAATCCATTTTAGTTTTTTCGATAGAATATGGTTCTGTAAGGTCTTAAGAATACGTATACAAAATTTTAAAAAAAATATCAAATAGAAAAAAGTTATAACATATATTATTTTCGCATGTCGCGAATATTTTATCGCGTTTTTCTCGAAACAAGGTCTTTCGAATTGGCTTCTAAGATATCTTTTCTAAGGTATCTAATTCTACTTGATAGATTTCAATGAATCTTGGTTCATTGTGATTTTTATAGACTCTGTTAAGCACTAGACCTATAAAAAGCCAAAAAACTTTTATTGTTTTTGTATGGCCGGAAGTTTCGGCAAAAAAGAGAGTTTTTTGTACATTTTTTTTTCAACGCATGCCATTTTTTTATTTTTTATTTTTTTTTATTTGCGGAGGTTGAGTGCTCAACTACAACCCTTAACTCAAGAATGCACTTTGATTTTCTACTTTCAGACGCTTGTAAATGCTGGAGACGAGAAACCAATGTTGTTATGTGCAACAATTCTTTAAACACGCTAACTTCAACGACCTGTAGGAAATTAACAACAACTATTTGCAACATTTGCATATTGCATCGTAATGTAGGATTAAAGTCTTCGAAAAATTTTGTTTAAAAACAAACGAGTTTTTAGTGAGTATGCGAGCAAACTTTCGCCCGAAGAATTATCAAACCTAAGATATTGCCCGGCAACATCTTGCGATGTTGAATGTAGATTCTTTGTATATTCATCATTTTTAACTGAAAAACGGAGAAATTTTTCAATGGAGAATTTAAAGCAACACTTGGTAGTTTATTACCATTCTAAAATTTTAAAAATGTTTGACTGCATTTTATATTGTTTTTTTTTTAAGTTAATTCAATAGTAACAAAAAGACTGAAAACAAGTTGCTCATTACAAGTTAATATTTTTTTTAAGTTTTTACGTTTATTTAAAAAAAGGGTTTTTTTACTATATATAGGTATACGTAAGAAATTCAACATATTAAAACGCTTAAAGCAAATGCTATTCAAAACATTTATAAGATTGGAAATATATATTCCGTTCCAAAATATGTACAATTTTGTTTAATTTTTCTCTTAAAATATTTTTATCAAGCATATTTTTAAATTCATCGAGCATATTTTCGATTTTTCGTGACTTTTAATGCGCATAAATCAAGTTTTATCGTGCATATTTTTATAAAATACCTAGGCTCATCGACATTCCCGCCGCTTAAAGATGTAGCCAGGGTGTCTCTGGAATCCCTCCTAAGGTTTGCGAATTCAACGCAAGTCTTTAAAGACTTTTAAATAAACACAAAGGTTCCTTTTGTTCGCTAACGGTACCACTAAGGACCTGAATTGGTCCTAACATAGTTTTACTCTAAAAGTAAATAGCAAGGCGCTTTTAGAAAACTGCGGGCGGGCGCATAAAATATAGTTACGCTACTGCTACGCATGTGACATTCGTACGACTTCAATGAGTAGAAAACAAAGAAATATTGAACTTAGTTCTCTTATTTTGATTTTCAATAGTTTGTTAAACGGTTTGTTAAAGGTGTAAGAGCTAAGAGTTGTCAAAAGTTCGGCCACCAAAAATGATACGATACGAGACAAAAAATAGAAGTGGTTTTTGTCTGCATCAATATAAACGAAAAAAACTGCGAAGTGTGAACGAGTTTTTTTATGAATGTTTTTTTTTAATATAATCTGGAGTAATGTTGCTACATATCGGTCATTGTTTTCAAATCGCACGAAATTTGCAAAAAATACAATTTGACATTTTTAAATTTTCTTTAGGTAAAATAAGCTTACACGTGTTTCGGGATTTTTCTCGGAAAAATTTTTTTACGGAATACTGTTAGGCCAAAAATGTGAAAAATGGCAACATTTTGTCAATGTCTGTGTTACTTAAATCATGATATCTCGGGTTGTGCTATTCCGATTTTGTTCGTTTTATCCGTTAGATAGATAATTTATTGTTCTTTTATTCTATGGTAAAATTTATTTTTTCACGACTTAAAATCAATGTATAAAAATTTATTGAACTTTTTAACGGCTTTTTGATGCCCTTAACCCATGTAAATGACATTTTTGAAAGCACCAATCAACGCGCCATACATTTTTATAAAATACAAAATTCTCAAAAGAATGGAGTAATTTTTTATAGATTTTATATAAATTTTTGTACACCTCACGCATTATGTGTATATAGCCAAATCAGTTTTAGTTTTGTGCGTTTGGCCATCTTACTTACTTACTTACTTAGGTGTCCATAACAACCCGTGTTTGGGTTTCAACCGACCTCATCAGCTCTCTCCAGGCCCCTCTGCTTTGCGCACGCCTTCTCCAATCAGATACACAAAGTGCGGTTAGAGCTTCTTCGGTCTGGTCCACCCATCGGAGGCATGCAAGGGCGTAGGCAAGATGAAAATTTAGGGGGAGCAAGACCTTGTAAAAATTTATTCATTAATTTTACGAGTCAATGAAAATAGTTCAAAATGAATGTATGGCGTCTTATTACCTGATGTTTTTATATATAATCGGCTATAATACTATGTTCACACTAAAGGTCTGCAGCGAACCATCTGTTCTACTTGTACAAACAGATATAGCAAGTAATAACCTGATATTACTGGTACAAATACAACAAAGAGTAGAACTTAACATATGCTTATATGCTTTGGAATGAGCAGAGAGCGTATCATCTCTTTCTCTGGCCTCATTGTAGTGTAAACTATTTCTCTCTTTATTTGTTCCACTAAGTGAAGTAACTGTTTTAACTCTTTTTTAAATGGATATATCTATTCAATATGGATATTCCAGATCTTTCTCTTTGTGTTAATAATATTTTTTTTGTTTTCTACGAGCGCATGTCAATCCTAGGGTCATATGTTCCTATGTAAAAATGTCAACTTGAACTTGATTTACGTTTTTTATTGAAGTAATTTTTTAAGTTATTTTTTTAATATTATGTACATTAATTTTTAATTTTATTAAGTTATCTAAAAATATGCCATTGTTGTTTATTTTTTTTATGAAATAAATAAAAAACTTAAGTGAATTGTAATTATATAAAGTGTATTTTATTGTTGCTTTTTTCGTTCTTTATTTGTGCGACGTCACATTCTCCAGATGTTCCAAGTAAAGATAACAAAAGGTTTGTTCACTAACAAAAAATTGTTACAAATTGTTACAAGTTTTTACTAGTAAAGCGTGCACTTACTAGAAAAACTTGCAACGAGAGATTACAACGAGAGCATAAAAAAATGAGATAGAAAAAAGTAGCCACAAGTTTCTGCTAGTGAAATTTTTACTTGCAAAATTTTCAGCTACCGAAAAAAATAGTTTGTCAAAAAAAAACAATTAATCTATTTAAATAAGTAAAAAAAGATATATTCCTGCTGGTTTTTTTTTAATTTTTTTCTATTTATTTGTTTCACGATGATTTAAGTTAATTTTGGGTGGCTTAGTTTTATTTTTTTGCAATAATTTTAAATATTCGAGAAAAAAAACGAATTTAAATAATTTTTTTGGGTTTCAAATAAACTGTCAAGTCGATCTGTGACTGCAAGTTTCTACTGGTTTTCTGAGTACGTACTTTTTGTGCTTTTTTTCTCTTTGTGACAATATTTTTCTCAATTATCTTTTTACTCTCTCTGCAAGTTTTAACAAGTACGTGAACAAACCTAATATTACCGATATATCCATTTGTTGCGTATGTTCTAAAACTCGTTTTTTTATGCTTGGTAATTTCACTCGCTCATACCCATTCCATCGTTTTCTAAAAGAGAAATATTCCATGCATACTCATACTTTTTGTTATATGTTTTTATTTTTGTAAATTTTTGTTTTTTAATTTGGGGTTGCCTTACGTTGTGTCAAAAAATATGAGAAATCGCATAAAAACAACTTTTTGAAATGATTTTTATTGATATTGGCAATTTTCAGTTTTATTCGGTTACTACCGATACTCAAACCTCGAATACAAACGGTATTGAAAAGGTTATTTTAATTTCTGTGTAACGAAAAATGTTGCAGTTTCTTTTATGAATTACTTGACCTAAAACTCTACAAATTATAACCTTGTAAAATCAGGAAAATGTCACAATTTAATAATAAATCTAAAAATGTTCATATTATCTGCTTCATGTCAATATCTAAAATTTTAACTTTCCGTTAGAACAGAATACAATATTTTACAAAATTATACAATATTGCTTGAAAAATACTGATTTGATTTTTAACTTTTTCAGGTCTAGATTCAAAGAAAAAAGTAAAACTACACATTAGTAAAGGATCACATTTAGAAACTATTAAAAAAATCTGATTTAGGGGAAAATTTCCCCCTGTCCCCTACGCCCTTGGAGGCATGGTCTCCCTCTTCGTCGTCGACCAACGACCCTCGCTTCGAGCACCTTTTTTGCTGGAGCTTCGTCGTCCATACGATGGACATGACCCTGCCAGCGTAGTCGCTGCACAGTTCACGCTGAACTACGTCAATGTCTTTGTAGAGCTTATACAGTTCGTGGTTCATTCGGATGCGATAGGCATCGCCGACTCCTTGACTACTTCAAAGATACAGCTGCCGGATGAAACGTGGGAGCCTAGACGCCGCGTTCCCCTGCTTGTAGACAGTATATACTTTGTTTTGCCCTCGTTTATTGTCAAACCCACTTTGGCTGATTCCTTTTCGATAGTGGTGAAAGCAGCGGTAACATCTCTCTTGGTTCTGCCGACAATATCAACATCATCAACGTACGCAAGGAGCTGGACACTTTTGAAGAAAATTGTGCCATTGCGATGCACACCGGGCTTTCGTTCGATTCCCTAAATGATGATGTTGAAGAGATCGCAAGATAACAGATCGCCTTGTCTGAAACCTGTTTGGGTATTGAAGGTTTCGGAGAAGTCATTTACTGCCTTGACGGAGCTGCATGTGTTGCTCAACGTCATACTGCAAAGTCCTACCAACTTTGCAAGTATACCGAACTCAGACATTGTTGCGTATAGGCAATTCCCTCTCGGGCTATCGAACGCAGCTTTATAATCCACAAAGGTATGATGGGTGTCAATTTGGTTTTCATGATTTTTTTCCAGGGATTGTCGTTGTGTGAAAATCTGGTCTATTGTGGATTTTCCAGGTCGAAAGCTACACTGATAAGGTCCAATCAGTGTTTTTTTAATCGGCTTTAATCTTTTACACAGTACGCTTGAAAGAACCTTATTTGCATGGATATAAGACTAATACCTCGATAGTTGGCGCAGATTATTGGGTCTCCTTTCTTAAGTAAAGGGCAAAGTACGCTGAGATCCCAATCATCGGGCATGCTTTCCTCTAGCCATATTTTGCTGATGCATGCATCTTATCAATTCATCGTCACCGGTTTTAAACAATTCAGCTGGCAGGCCGTCGGCACCCGCTGCTTTATTGGTTTTGAGTCGCTAGATAGCAACTCGAACCTCTTCATGGCTAGGTGGTGGTACTGCCAATCCGTCATCGTTGATTGGTGGCGCTGCACTGTGTTCTCCATGGGCGGAATTGGTGGAATCAACGCCAGTAAGTAGATTGGAGAAGTACTGTCTCCGCAATCTCAGCACACACTGCGTATCCGTAACTAGATTTCCATTTTCATCTCTACAAGTGGATGCTCCGGGCTTGAAACCTTGGGTTAGACGCTTCACCTGTTGATAACATTTTCGAGCATCCTTCTTGCCCTGGTACACCTCTAGTTCTTCACGCTCGCGCTTTTCCTGCTCTTTTTGCGTCTGAAAAGGCGCCTCTCTTCCTTCTTCCTTTCGCTGTAATTTTCTCGCACGGCTCGCGTTATAGCTGACTGCATCGTTTTTCTGTATGCGGCGTTTTTTACTGCTGTCGCGATAAGACACTTCTGATCGTACCATTGGTTCCGAGGTTGCAGGCGCCAGAAACCAAGGACTTCCTCAGCGGCAGCGCGCATGTAGTGGGAATGTGCGCCCAAAGTCCACCAGCGTCGTCGGGTTCAGAGGTTGTTTGGTTGAGCGGAGTAGGCCTCGGCAATCCGTTGCAATTGCAGCTTAGCGACAACTAGCTTTCGTTGCATTCCTGTGCGTATGTTCTTCGCATTGCACAATCACATGCAGATCTTGGCTGCAACAAGATATTGGTTGGAGTCAATGTTGACCCCCCAACACTGGAACACTAAAAGCGTGCTTTCCACCGATTACAACGTGATCAATTTGGTTTGGCGTTTTTTTTTTGATCCGGGGACATCCAGGTGGCTTTGTGAATTTCGAGGTGTTTAAATCTGGTGCTACTAACTACCATGTTTCGTGCAGTGGCGAAGTCGATCAGTCTTAGACCGTTATTCGTGAAGGTGTCATGAAGACTGAACCGATAGTGAGGCCAAAGATGCATTAAAATCGCCGAGGACTATTTTCACGTCATGGATCGGAAGGTGATCGTATACGTCCTCAAGACTGACGTAGAAAGCGTTTTTGACGGCATCGTCCTTTTCCTCCGTTGAGGCGTGCGCAAAAATGGTGCTAATATAGTTAATTTTCGCCTTAATGTGGATCGTGGCCAGTCTTTCGTTCACGGGTGTGAACCAGGAAACAAGGTGGCGTAGTTTCTGGTTTACGACGAATCCACATCCGAATTCGAGCTTCTCCGCATGGCAGCTGTAGTAGATATCGCAGTCTATTCGTTTAAAGCAGCCTTGCCCTTTCCATCGCATTTCCTGGATGGCGGTGATGTCAGCCTTTATTGTTTTAAGGGCCAATTTGATAGTGGCACCTTCCTTATAAAGGGTCCGGACATTCCAGGTTTTCGTTTGCGGTGGACGTCAACGTAATTGGGGTTCTTATCCGAGGCTGGTCTGGTTTTTATTGGGCAGTAATAATGTGGCGGGACCCAAACCCTGCGCACATTCCATATTTAAGTTCCACGGAATGACCCCTCAAGTTTAACGTCAGGAGGACGACTAGGGAGTTTTTTACAAAGGTGCTTTTTAGGCGACACCGACTCGCCTTGACAGTGCCAGGTTATCGGGCTGTGTGGGTTTTTAGTTCAAGCCGTAGCGCTTGTCCGACGCTACGCCCTACCATTCTGTCGCTGGTCATTCGCTGTATTGTCCGGGACCGATTGTTAAACTTATCCGCGGCTAACCTTCATATCTGGAGGCCGTCCACTATCCGCAGCAACGGAACGGCGTTTGGCCATCACTGCTATATAAACATAAGCGCGCGGTGAACAAAAATTTATATGAAATTTATAAAAAAAGGCTCTATTCTTTTGAGGATTTTGTATTTTTTAAAAATGTATGGCGCGCTGATTGGTGCTGTCAAAAATGTCATTTACCTGGGTTAGTTCAATAAATTTTTATACATTTATTTTAAATCTTAAAAAAAAATAATAATTTACCTTTAAATTAAAGAACATAAAACTATCTATCTAACGGGCTCAAAACGAACAAATTGGAATAGCACAACCCGAGATATTGTGATTTAAGTAGCACATACATTGACAAAATGTTGCCATTTTTCACAATTTTGACCTAACGGTATTCCATAAAAAAATTTTCCGAGGAAAATCCGTGTAAGCTTATTTTACGTAAAGAAAATTTAAAAAATTTTCGGCCGAATCTGGAAGATGTGCAATTTGTAAAAGAATGACCCATATTCATAATCTTAATTATTTTTTATACAAACCAAAATATGATACGTTACGTGACAGATTTTTCCCTTCAAAAAAGTAGAAATATTTTATAGTTAAAGTTTTTTCTAAATGACCTCTATATTTGTTATGTTGACTTTATATGATTTAAATACAAATTCTAAATGTTTGATAGTTTAAATCATACTTGATTTTAAATACAAATTCTAGTTGTTTGATAGTTTAAAATCGTTTATTGAGCTTAAGGTCAAAGTTAGAACAATTAATTGTTCTAACGAATTTTTCCAAAAAAACAACAACAACAACAAAGTTTTTCAATATGAAAGGAAAAAAATCACTAGCATTTGATTTTATTGTACAATTTCTGCGGTGCTAAACGCGTCATCAGAAATCTTTGTGATTGCCCGTGCAAGCGCGCGCTAACGCAATGCACCATCGGGGCGATGAGATTTTGAAGCTTCAATTTCTCATTTTTTCCTCAATTTCATAATGTCACATTTGTTGTTGTATTTCTGTTTTACTTTAGTTTCTATGCCTATGTTATTATATGTAGTCCAACAGCCTGCTGGAAGTCTGCACTAACAAAGCATGTTTACTGAAGTTGTTTTTAGAATTTTTGCTGATTTTGTTTTCAGCTGTTTCCGTTTGGTCGAGCTCTACCATTTTGATTAAAGTTTTTTCTAAATGACCTCTATATCTATTATGTTGACTTTATATGATTTAAATACAAATTCTAAATGTTTGATAGTTTAAATCATACTTGATCTTAAATACAAATTCTAGTTGTTTGATAGTTTAAAATCGTTTATTGAGCTTAAGGTCAAAGTTAGAACAATTAATTGTTCTAACGAATTTTTTCAAAAAAACAACAACAACAACAAAGTTTTTCAATATGAAAGGAAAAAAATCACTAGCATTTGATTTTATTGTACAATTTCTGCGGTGCTAAACGCGTCATCAGAAATCTTTGTGATTGCCCGTGCAAGCGCGCGCTAACGCAATGCACCATCGGGGCGATGAGATTTTGAAGCTTCAATTTCCCTTTTTTTCCTCAATTTCATAATGTCACATTTGTTGTTGTATTTCTGTTTTACTTTAGTTTCTATGCCTATGTTATTATATGTAGTCCAACAGCCTGCTGGAAGTCTGCACTAACAAAGCATGTTTACATCGCAGAAATTGTACAATAAAATCAAATGCTAGTGATTTTTTTCCTTTCATATTGAAAAACGTTGTTGTTGTTGTTGTTTCTTTGGAAAAATTCGTTAGAACAATTAATTGTTCTAACTTTGACCTTAAGCTCAATAAACGATTTTAATCTATCAAACAACTAGAATTTGTATTTAAAATCAAGTTTGATTTAAATTATCAAACATTTAGAATTTGTATTTAAATCATATAAAGTCAATATTTTATAGTTTTATTTGTTTAATTGAACTAGAAAAACATATTAAGTGTCATTAAGGATCGTAACAATCGAAAGTTGAAAAAACTTAATTAAACTTTGTTTTATACGAGTATTTTACGTATAAAGTTCCAACTTTTGTTAAAATTTTTCAAAGGTTGTCACCATTTTTCAAAAATTTCGGCCTAATCTGGAAGATGTGCAATTTGTAAAAGAATGACCCATATTCATAATCTTAATTATTTTTATACAAACCAAAATATGATACGTTACGTGACAGATTTTTCCCTTCAAAAAAGTAGAAATATTTTATAGTTTTATTTGTTTAATTGAACTAGAAAAACATATTAAGTGTCATTAAGGATCGTAACAATCGAATGTTGAAAAAACTTAATTAAACTTTGTTTTATACGAGTATTATACGTATAAAGTTCCAACTTTTGTTAAAATTTTTCAAAGGTTGTCACCATTTTTCAACTTTTGTTGTCGTTCATCATGTTTGCTGCCATTTTTTTAAATTCATCGACGATTGCGATCGAAATATGGGCAATAAAAATTAAAACTAATATAGTCCGTGAAATTAAGGATATAAATAAATTACTTTAAAAAAGGTCGTAAGACAAATAATATATATTAATAAATTATTTCTCTCCACAGATTGAAAAAGGGAGAAGATAAAGGTTCGGAATGTGCTAAATGTTGTTTATCTTGCTGTATTTGCGGTTTTTGGCTGTTGGAAAAGTTTATTCGATTTCTTAACCATAATGCGTATACTGTCGTTGCAATTGAATCAATAAACTTTTGCCCTGCCGCTGGAATTGTACGTTGTATTCAGGATACTTTTATTGTTTTGAAACATTTGTAGAAATTTACAATTTTAGGCATGGAACGCAATGGCAACAAATGTTCTTCAAGTGGCTACAATAAACAGCGTCGGTGATTTTATTCTCTTCTTAGGAAAACTTGTTGTAGCAGCTCTAAGTGGGTTGATTGGTATTTTAATGCTGAAAGATCGGCCAGGCTTAAACTTCTATATGGCACCGGTTATACTCATTATAATCTTTTCATTTTTCATTGCGCACATCGTTCTGTCATTGTTTGAGGTAATTAAATTTAAATGTGATATAACCAACTATATTAAGACTAAATTTGTAATTTAACATTGTTCTTATAGATGGTTGTCGATACACTGTTTTTGTGTGTCTGTGAAGATAAAACCATTAATGGACGTTCCGGCCGATGGGCGCAGAGCAATTTAGCAAAACTACTCGGTGAGGAGCCTTTACAACCTGGAGAAGAGCCTCCGATTCAAGTTGTCGAAATGATGCCTATAAATAAACAACCATTCAGTATGACTAAACTTCCATCTTCAGAATCGGATTAAAACAAATTTTTTGTAAGAATTTAAAACGAAAAAACGGTTAATTGTTGGAGGATTTTATTTCTTCTTATTAAAATCTTTTTGGCATTGATTAAATATCAATTCGTTCGAAAAATACATATAAAATAGTAATTTTACAAAACTCTTCTTTTGAAGAAAAGCTTGTCGGTCTAAAATTCCCCAAATTCGATGACCCGATGAATTCGGAAGGGTTTCACTTAAAAACAGTACAGCAGTGGTTCTTAACCTTTTTAGCTACAGACACCCCTAAAATTGTCAAACAATATTCTCTCATCCCTCTTACCCTAAATTATATAAATTATTTGCTTCTTGCATAAACATGATAAACATGCATATTTGTATGAAACATTTGAATTGCACAAAAAAATTTAACGAGGTCCGCTATTTACTGGAAAGTAGTAGTTTCTACATCTAAGTATGTATGGCATCAATTAATAGAACGCACATTAAAATATTAACACATAACACTACACTTTTTATTAATTTGGATTGAGTTGTTTTTATAAAAGTTTTTAGTTATTTGAAATATACCCATTTTTTAAATAAGTAAAATGTTTCTAAAGATACTGACACAAATACACTAAAATCAAATTTAATACAAAAACCACTATTGAAACGCATATGTATTTCATAGGAAAATACACATTCTTTTCTATGGTAATTTATTACGAATTTCTTTATTTTTTACTTAAATTAGTTTTTATAATTTTATATAATTTTAATTATAATAATAATATATAATAATTAAACTTATAATTTTTAAGTTTAGATTTTTATTTGAATAGCTTCACGTGGATTTGTAAAATTGCAACTTCGCACCTCCAGATGAACTAACTCACACACCTAAGGGGTACGTACACTACCGGTAAAGAACCACTGCGCGCGTTACAGGCATTTAAACTCTAAATTGCGTTTTAAAAATTTTACAGCTTACTCTCCAAATTATAAGCAAATTTTTGGGGAAAAAAAAACAAGTTACATGTATTTTCATTTAAAATAACTTAAAGGTCCATTTAAGTTTTTCGGCGATCAAAAATCTTCTCAGAAAGTTTTAAGTCACTTGAATAAAAATTATTGTAGTTACATATAAGCAAATACGTCCTAAGAAAACTATACTGTACCTTACTACTTCTAAAACTTTAAACGCGTTTTTCTTGAAATGTGCTGCTGGAAACCGGTGGACAGCATTACACGAACACTATGCTAAGAATCGCTTCCAAATGTTATGCACTTGTTAAGCAAATACAAATGGTACTTTTAGGCCCCTATAAATATAAACGATAAACGCTTGCATTCTGTTATGCGGTATTACGAACTTATTTTTGTCGTATTAAATCCGACGTAGATTTTATCGTTTATCGGAAACAAATGGTATTACGAAACGATACGTATCGGATCAGCTGTTCAATTTCATACGCTTGAAAGCGGCTTAATATTCTTGTACGATAGCTGAAATTAAATAATGAATTTTAAATCTTTTTTCCAAATATGTTAGTATTAAAGTGATAGAAATAAGTGATAGAATCTGGTAGTCTTGTTGTCATGTGACGTGAGTTTGTGAACTACGATCTTTTTTGGCCAAGAGTTATGAGCTCGAAAACTCAATTGGAGCGTCTTGCCACTTCAATGGAAGAAAACGCCGAATGGAAGCATCCCTGAACTGCTTTCTTTTCACAGCATCCATGAACTCAATGGAACGTCGGAAACATATTTATATATTTTATTTTCGAACTTTTAATATCTTAAAGTGAGAATTTCAGTTGTTTTTTTCTTGAATTCAAAGTAAAATGTAATCTGTAAAATCACTGTCATTCACAATATCATATCTATCGGGCGTATGAAAATGATAATTCGAAAGTTTGATTTTTACGTATAAAAATTCATAAAAGGGGGTTAGTCGTTCGATTTTTATTTTGGAGAAATACTTTTTTATAATCTAAAACAAATAACTTTGCCTAAAATCGGTTTTTCGAGTACCATTTTAGTAAAAATAAAAAATCTTCGATTAAAAGCTCAAATTGCTTCAGCAGAACCGAAATTATTTTTTAGTGGAACAAGCTCCAAAAAATCGTGTCCACCGCATATTTTAAGAGCTTCACTAAACTACTGATTTCTGCTATAATTAAATTTGTTAACCAAAAATTATAAAACTTTCTGCAAAAGTTCTTTAATTATAATGTTGAAAAAAAAATTAACTAAAATAAAAAGTCGCTTTTTAAAAAATGCAATGCAGGCTTTTTTTCGCATAAAAACTAATGGGCCTTTAAGGTTTGTTATACTCGAAAAAATGTTAATAGCAAACACGCCTTTTGTATGAATGTCAAAATTATTTTAGTTTTGTAAGTTAAATCGTCCGTAACTTTTGTAATCATAATATATTTAAAGTATTTTATCACACGCACAAGGAGAAATTAGTTTTACCTTTCATCTTATCTTTCTATTATTTTTTACAATAATTGTTACAAGAAAGTTCAATAAAACGTACAAAGTGTTTTGTATTAAACATTAGAATAAGAATTTTGAGTCTGTGTAAAACTATTTATTTTCAATATATTTATTTTAAAATAAAAATATTATAATTTTTCAGTGATTATTGATTTCTTTGAATTCTTTACTTTGCCTTTTTTCTTTTCTATTACATCTAATACGGCTTTTATTTGCTTCTCCTTTATTTTTGTTGAAAGTGCAATTTTTGGCATTCGTTTTTTTGTAGATAGTTCAATTTTCTCCTTTTGCTTTTCTGTAAAGAAATGTGATTAGCATTATATATAATTCAAACTCGAAGGTATGTATATTTTTAAATTATATCTTCAGACACTAATATATACTAATTGGAAATAATTTTTATCTTCATATCATCACCTTACATTACATTACAAAATAAGTTCAAAAAACTAAAACCCGACTACTAAAAATCAAGCTCTAAAAAGTATGAAACAAGAAAATATTCTCATCTGAAATTTTTATGTATAAAATATGTAAGATTTTTTGTTTATTAAATAAACAACTTACACATAATATATTTTATTGTATTTAATACATATTCATAGTGGTGCTCAGAAGATATTCGTAGTCGTATACCAGCTCATATATATGTCGCCCTCTAGATGTATGGTGATATGTCGTCCTCTTGATGCACTTTGCCCTAAAGCTTATGATCGCTTACTACTGTTACAATGTATTGTTTTGGTAGGATAGGTGGCATACGACCACAGATATCTACGATCAAAACGCTTCCAACGATACCACATTTGTATAATTATGATGAGTAGTTTAAAAGTTAGGGTAGTTTAGAAGTTAGGGGTTTAGTTAACTTTTTGTCCTCTAGAGGGCGCCATATTCAACTTAACGTTACGTCACATAACTTTCCCTCACCGGACGATCAAAACGCTTCAAACGATACCTCATTTGCTTATGTCACTAAAAATAATGTTTTTTCATGTCTTTATGCCCTCTACAGGGTGCTTTATTAAATTTATTATGACGTCACAAATCTAATAACCAGAAGACCATCAAAACGCTTCCAACGATACCTCATTTGTCAAATAATGATAAGTAGTTTAAAAGTGAGAGTGGAACAGATGAACATACATATATACAAACATACATACATACCGGTCAAACACATATACCGCTCATTTTGCTTCGCTGTAGTCGGGTAAAAAGACGAAACATCATTAAATTTCAAGACAAATTTTTGATTTATGCAATCGACTAAACTACATATTCCTAGGAAATTTGAAACTTACAAGTTCAATAAATAATAGCTATTTAATTAACAAAACTAATAATTTATTCTGTCAAAAAAGTTGAATTGGGGAATTGATCCATTAAAAAACCCGCTTAAAGGGATTCTCTCATTTGCATTGTTTGCACTCGATGTTGTCAATAAAAGTCTAAAGTGTGTTAAGCGATTTTTTTCAATGGATAAAAATATCGAACAAAGAATCTGTTTCAAAGTTTGCATTGCAAATGGAATTTCGTGAGCCCAATCGCTAAAAATGTTACAGAAAGCTTTTGGTAATGGACTTGAAAACATGAGCATTTGAGTGGTACAGTGCTTTCTTCACTAAAATTAAGGAAACAGTAACTTAAAATCGA
Source organism: Dichetophora obliterata (assembly GCA_963920525.1). Classification (NCBI taxonomy): domain Eukaryota; kingdom Metazoa; phylum Arthropoda; class Insecta; order Diptera; family Sciomyzidae; genus Dichetophora; species Dichetophora obliterata. The sequence continues at coordinate 87,385,084 of OY986438.1, read as the reverse complement.
CATTTAAATTTAAGAGATCGCTGCTGGACTTTCTGCATTTCAGAAATCAATTCGTACCATTATAAACGACTGTTTGGGGATAAAACGCGTTCCCGCTCGACTAAATCCGAAAGATCATGTTACAAGGCTATCATTAAGGGGACAGTATACACCTTAATTTTAAAAAATCTATTTTTTTATGATTGATTTTGCTTCAAAAGACCTCAAAGAATCTATTTTTAATGATGTAAAATTCGAAATTAATTTCTGTGTTAAATGGTGAAGGTTTTAAACGCAGAGCGTCAAGGCCGTATAATCGGTGTTAAAAACAAAAAGCGCTTTTTCTAGAAATCACATTGTTTGAGTTGGCGGGCGTGATTAAAAAAAAACTACTGGACTGATCGTTCTGAAATTTTAATATGTTATTGTACACATATAAATCTATAGATTGAACTACAGATAGAACGATCGGTAAAGTTTTTTTTTTTTGTTTTCAAGGGATTTTTTGGTCACAAAAATCAGCTAATTTCGAAAAAACCCCGCTATTTTGCCAATTTAGGCCAGACAAATTTTCATTTAGTTCAATCTATAGCGGTTTCGATGCTGATTAAAACCCCGTTTTTATTTTTTTTTTCAGACGTTCCAGTGAGCCAAAATCACGCCCGCCGTGATTTTTTGCTGCTATTTTCAAAAACCTGCCAAAAATATGCCAAGTTTCAATAAGATATCTCTTTCCTTTCTTAAAAATTTTAATTCTAAAAATCTAATTTTTTTTAAAATCCAAGTGTGCTCTTAATGAGTTTTCGGCAAAAAAACTCAATAAATAACATCGAACCACCATTGTATGCACCTTACATACAGATAAAGACATAACATTTTTGTACACTCATGAATATTGACGGTTGATGAAGAAATTTTCATTAAAAATTTCCAAAATGTTCTTGAATTTTATCTTTAAAATTAAAACTCCCTTTTCCGACTCCCCGCGAGCAACATTTCATGATTGGGCTGAATATTTGCCGCCTGTAATTCTCCTATAAAAATAGAAAAAAATGTTATGGCCTTTTCGAATTAAAGTTGACGATATATAGACTTCGTTTAGATATTTCCGTTATGGAAAGATTTTTTCTTAATTAGATGCTTCAACTAAAGCGTAGTGGTACAGCAAAAACTCAACACATCATCTGAAATTTATTAAGTTTAAATGTTTTTGTTTTTCTTTGATTTCTTTTCATTTCGTTCTTTTGATTGCAATTCAACGCTTATTGAATGGCAATAGGTCAACGCTATCATTGAGCACCAGTTAATGTATGTAAGCGTATGGTGGTTTATTCTTTTTGTGTTCTCTTTGGCGTCTTTGTGATTTGTTGGTCTTTAAAGTTATTTTTGGTTTTCTTTTTAAGAAGTTAATTTCAATCTTGAAAGTGATTTTATTTTACGTTTTTCTTTGTCTAAACTTGTTAAATATTCTGAATAAAGGAATAAGTATTTGAATTAAATGTGAGCTTCAAAATGGGGGATGAAGTAGCTTCTCCCTCGTTGGTTGCTACGCAGGAGGATTTTGATAACTTTGTTTTAAATTTTGATGGAAAAACTAATAAAGGTGTAAAAAAGAAAAAGATAAATTCAAAAAAGAAAATTCTAAAGTTTTTCAAAAAAGTTGCGTAAAAATTTTTAATTGTTTCAAGAGTCACGAACACTCGGCAAAATGGCTGACGGCGTCACTTTTGGTGAGTCTGCACAAATTCCTTTTTTATTCAATGACAATCGCGCTGCTATGGCTGTCGATGACGGTGAAGGCACTTATGTCTCAGGTAGAAAACCCGCCAGAGGACCTTAGGGGAATCTGCCTGTCCCAAGCCAGGAATAGAAGGGTGAGGGTTTGTTATTGGATGGGCATTTAATTAATCTTTCGACCGTTGTATAAGTCAATTGGTATACAACGCCTCATGCTTCCTAGTTTTCCGGAAGAGGCTTCTTATGAAGTCTTAATTAGGTTAACGAAGTTGCGAAAGTAGTAGTAGTTTTACTGGGAAACCAATGGTTATTTTTAACCTAGTCATGTACAATTCTAGTGGCTGAAGGTGTCACAGTCAAATATAAATGTTCTAAGAACTTTTGGGCTTAAATTCGCTCTGGCGTGTGGTTAGACCAGGAAGGTCGGTGTGAGTTACACTTAAGTTGAACTCGGGTTAGTGATTCCCTTAAATTACTAAGAGAATGATGGTAGATTGATAGCCCTATTACGGTTCACAACACAACAGTAATTGCTGTCTTCAATGTGTAAATTTCTATTACGGTGGACAACAAAGCAACTGAATACATTCCACTGTTGTCTGTCAACAATGCTGTGTCTTCAATACACTTATTACGCAACACAGCAGTTGTGCTTTATTGTCTTGTTATCTGCCAAATTTTGAAAACAGCTAATTTGGTGTTGTGTTGAAGAAACGAAATAGATTAAAAATGAAAATTTTATTTAAAATTGCATTTTTCTTTATTAATTATGAAAATTTCACAGAAAATTGATAATACGTCCTCCTTGTGAACAGAATTATATTGAATTTAGCAATTAAATTCGAAATTGTTTGTTTATTTACTTTTTTATTTTGACAGTGGCCAGTTCACAGTTGCATCGAAACGTACTAATTAGATTACGTTTTTATTTTGAGAGTAAGAAAATTTATGCGATGTTACCTTTTTGTTATTTTGGATTATTTTTGATAGAAAGAAGTGTGTCCGAAAGATATAAGATTAATAGCAAATTTATGTTTTCAGGAAAACATACAGCTAGGTTCCAGAAAACGAGTGAAACTAGGTCGAAAGTGAAATTGCAAATCGAGTGAAATTGATTTCATTGTTCTGCAATCCGAGTGATATGAGCTTTTCGAAGTCGATTCAATTTCACTTTCGAAACAGCTGATAACTGTCAGTATAGAAATAAATTTATTTGTTTTTTTGTCGCCAATTGTGCATTTTTCCATTTTTTTTAATATTTTGTAGTATTTTCACTAAAATGAGTGCTGTTTATGTTGCTGCTGTGCTGCATAACGAATCGCAGAAAAATGCAGATGAAAAAATGAAAAGAAGAACGTTGAGGGACACTTCTAACCCTTTGGAAATTCCTGATGCTGCGTTAGTACCAAGGATTTTAAGTTAATTTAAGTTTTAAACTGTTTTAAAATATATTTAAGGTTTGTCAATTGCTACCGCGTGAATAAAAGTGCATTTATAATGTTGCTGGACACCATAAAACTTGACCTCAAAAAGTCATCTATTCCGAACGTGCTTAAACTTGCCGCGGTCTTACGTTTCCTTGCGGAAGGCAGTTTCCAACGTTCGGTAGGAAAAGATGCTGATATTGCCTTAGGCCGGAGCACAATATCAAAAGTGCTGACGGAAGTGCTTGATATATTGGAGAAAAAAATATGTCGCAATTGGATTACTCTTGCAATGTCGGTAGAAGAAAAAATGAAATCCAAGCGACATTTCATGGATAAATTCTGCATTCCTGGTGTTGTAGGCTGCGTGGACGGCACCCATGTGAAAATTTCGCAGCCACATCAAGATCCAACACTTTTCTATAACAGAAAAGGATATTTCAGTGTTAATGTCATGATAGTAAGTTCCAAAACTTTTTCCTAATTTTTTGAAAAATTTATTGAAATTATTTAATATAGATTTGCGATTATAATTTGATAATCAAAGCGGTCGATGCCCGTCGCCCTGGATCAAGTCATGACTCGCTCATATGGAACTTGAGCAAGGCACGAAACCATTTTAAACGTCAGTTTGACAGCGGTGATCATGGTTCATGGCTTTTAGGGGATGCTGGCTACGCACTTGAATCATTTCTTTTAACGCCATATAGAGATCCAGCCGCAGGAACTTCAAAGCATGCGTTTAATCAAAAACACTCGTCAGCACGCAATGTCGTTGAAAGGACAATCGGTGTTTTGAAAAATCGTTTCAGGTGCTTAGCCCGTTCCCTTAAATACCAGCCGCAAAAAGCTATACAAATAGTTAACGTATGTTGCGCTCTGCATAATATTTGCAGACATTACAAAGTGCAACAAGAACTAGATACAAGTTTTGAAATACAACATGACACAAATGAAACTGGTGATAATGTAATAAGTGCAGAAGATACAAGTATTGATGCCAATCAAATAAGGGATAGCATAGCAAATGCTATAAATTTATTTATTAGTTGAAATTCATTTATTATCTTGAGTGTAGTAAAAAAATGTATTTATTTTTTAATGTAAATATAAGAAAAAGGTTCTTAACAAAATCAGTTCAATTTCTCTTAAATACAATATAAAAAGGAACATAAAAATATCAATGCTTGGGATTGAATTAAAATATTAGTCTCTATTTTGGTCCATAGACAGCCTCATTTCTTCAATTTCAATTTTTTTTCTTTTAAGTAAGAGTTCTTCCTGACGAAATTTTTCCATTTGCAGGTTATGTCGAATATTTTCTTTATTCTTTTCTTTTAAAGAAACGTTTATACTTTCAATTGACTTTTGAACTTTTCTTATGTTGCTTACCATATATTTAACAGTTTTCACAAGATTCTTGGACTCTGCGAAATTTTCCTTAATATATCCTGAAATATTGGTTATCTGTGTGGTTTGCTCTGACATAAATTTATTTATGTTTTCATTAGATGATGGCTGGTATCTTCTTTTTGCGGATGTTGCAGACGCTGAAGCTTCGCTTTCTGCTGGTATATCTTCAGCAGGTGTATCTTCAGCAGACATTTGCAGCTCGTAAAAATTGTCATCAACCTCTCCAAAATCCATTGTATTTGGAACGCCTTCAACCACAACATATAATCCGCATACTCTCGCTACGGCATCCTCTACACTGGAAATCACGAATTTGTTGAAAGGGCCGCCACCAGTGGATATATCTTCCGTCTTGTTATGGGCTAACTTTTTCCTAATTCCTGCCTTCAAATCCATCCAAACCTTAAAATTATATATGATAAAGCAAACAATATTTATCTAATGTTTGAAATTTACTTTCTTCCACCCAGTGGCATCCTTTTGAGGTGGACCATGACTATTTAAGTCCTTTGCCAAAGTGTTCCATAGTGCATCTGCTGCCACTCGATCGCCTTTCATAAAACCTCTGGCAAGGTCTTTATGATTTTCCATAAAGGATAAAAATATATTATCCTGGGCAGAATTCTTATGTTTACCCCTGCATCAAAAATCAGATAAAAGTATTTTTTTACAAAATTTATTCTATATTTTATACTCACATATCCGTACGTAGCAGTTTATTTTATCAGTATGAAAAGTAAAGCAGGTTAAATTTGAAAAGTTAAGTTATCGATTATTAATAATCGCTGAAAAACAAATGTTGCCACAACGAAAAATAAGTTTCTGAATTTTTTGCACAAAATCAACTCTTATTTTAATAATTCACACGTTTTAAACTAGTCGGTTTGAAATCACTTTAAAATCGTTAAAAGTGATTTGTGGAACACGCCATTTCACTCGATTTTAACTTCGAAAGAAAAGTGAAATTGAAACCGAAAAAGTGAAATGTGGAACACCAAATTTCGACTTACATCGATTTTTAACTCTTATTCCGAGTGAAAGTGAAATGCAGAACCTAGCTGATAGTTTATTTGTATATAAAAGAAAATGAATAGAATTGATTTTATTATCTTATTTAGCAAGTGGTTGCAAACGGGTAGAACGGCGGCGGACAACTGAACTGCAAGCGTTTCGATTTTTGAACTCGTCGCTTTCGCTCTTGGTTGCATTTTTCGTAGTAGATGACAGCTCGGCCAATTCTGACCTCAAAACGTCCTCGGTTTGGATGGGTGGTGATTCAAGTTCATCTTCATCAGAGTCTACGTCGTTGTCGTTGTCAAACTCCGGACACATTCGACACCAAGGCTTTATTTTATCCGACGCATATACCGAACAAAATTTACGAGAAGTGATCTGCAAACCAGGAATGTCTTCTATAAGGTATCGATCATTACCAAGATCACGGCTAACAATATAGGGGCCTTTATATTTCGGCTTCAGCTTACGTGACTCCCCTGTTGCAGCTGGCTCATTTTGAATGACCACCAAGTCATTTTCATGATATCGATGAGGTTCAACGTGTTTGCTGTCGAAACGGGTCTTCCATTTTTCTCGTTCGCGCCTTATATTTTCCATAGCTTCTTCTCTCTTTTGACTACCAGTCTTCGGTTCAGGATTTACGGTGGTTTCATCGTCTTGTATAGCAGCGACGAGATGATTTTGGATTACGTTTTTCAGCTTGAAGTCAAACACGAGTTCATTTGGTGAGAACCCGGTCGTAGCATTTACTTGAGAGTTTATGGACCACTGTAGATCTCGCATGGTAAGGTCCCAGTCATTTGGTCGTTCGGTTGTTGTACGAAGGAAAGACAAAATGATTCCGTTTGCCCTCTCGACTTGACCATTAGCTCTCGGAGTCCGGACTGCTGTTTTACATGGTGGATTTGATTATTGTTGCAATAAACCTCAAATGCTTTCGAGGTGAAAGCGGTACCCCGATCAGTGACAATACGTGTTGGCAGCCCAAAATAGCTAGTGATTTCATTCAACACATTGAGGACGGGGCCTGTTTTGGTATTTTTGACCGCCTTCACGATCAGCAGTTTACTAAAAGCATCGGATACAGCAAGTACGTGAGTGTTACCTTTTCGTGATCGGATGAAAGGTCCGAGATGATCCAGGTGAATCAAACGAAATGGAATTGGTTCCGCATCGTTGAAGTGCAAACGACCTTCAGGCTTGCCTTCACGAGACTTATTGTAGCAGCATTCGATACATGCGTTAATATATTCTTTTACGAGCTTTCGCATTTTCGGAAACCAAAAAATTTGTTTTATGCGTTGTAGAGTTTTCTCTAGACTAAAATGACCCATTTTATCATGGTAATGTTGAATGATCCTCCACCTGACGGCTTTAGGTACTACATATTTTTGGCAATGTTCGTGTTTTCGGTATAGTCGATGGTTTTGTAAGACATAGTCGTTCTTATACTGGTTTTCTTGAGGATCTTTTATTTCACCCTTTAAAACCATGATGATCTCTCGTAGATCTTTGTCTTGCAGCTGCATGGTAAACACCCAGTCTTCGACGCTTACTGCAATGTTAAAAATGAAACCGGCTGGCTCAACTTCATTCGGAAAGTTATCAGGAGCACGACTTAATGCGTCTACATGCGCAAGACTACTACCTTGGCGGTGAACTGCTTCGAAATTGAATTCTAATAACTTCATCCACCATCTCGCAATTTTCGGTTTTAATTCTTTGTTTTCTTTGACTTTGGCGATAGCGGAACAGTCGGTGACGAGGCGGAAAGGTTTGCCCAAAAGATAAATTCTAAAACGCTCTAAAGACTCTACCACAGCGAGGACCTCGAGTTCGTAACTATGATAACGGCTTTCAGTATCATGGCAATGTCTACTATAATAAAATACAGGTTGGAATTTCTTACCGTCCGTTGATTGCAGTAATACGCCTGCTAGGCCGATGCTACTTGCGTCTGTATGTACCTCGTGCTGCGCTGATGATTCATATAAGGCAAGTACCGGACTACATGTCAAAATCTCGATAAGCTTCTTAAATGCGTCTTCTTGCTCGTTCTCCCAACAAAAAACTTGATCTTTATGTAGCAGTTTTGTTAACGGTTTGCTGATTAAGGAATATTGTGACACAAATTTTCTAAAAAATCCGGTGAGACCTAAGAACCTCCTTACTTCGGTTACATTTGTCGGACGTCTGAAGTTGGTGATAGCTCGAACCTTGTCATTTCCAGGTGTTATTCCATCAGCATTGATGATATGCCCCAAATACGTCAACTCCGTTAGCAAGAACTCACATTTATCGAGTCGTAGAGTTAAGCCATACTTCAGCAGAAGCCCAAAAAATCTGTCCAGGCGTTCTATACCTTCGGCAACGGTCTAACTACATATGATGACGTCATCCAAATACGCCAAAACTCCACTATTATTAAATTCAGCAACAATTTTGTTCATGACTTTTTGAAAAACCGCGGGCGCGTTGACCAGACCAAACGGCATGCGATTGTACTCATAATGGCCTTCAGTGGTGATGAATGCGGTATACTGTTTTGAATCTTCATCGACTTCAATTTGGTGATAGCCCATGCGCAAATCTAGCGTCGAAAAATATTTATTCCCAGCAAGCTGAGCAAATTGTTCCTCTATAATGGGCATTGGAAATGGTGTTTTAACAGTGACTTTGTTCAGCAATCTATATTCTTTCTCTCCATTCTTTCTCTCCACTAGAACGACTGGAGATGCATACGACGATTCCGAAGGGCGTATAATATCCGTTCTCAACAGATTCTCGATAATTTTCGCAATAATCGGGCGTTTTGCAAAGGCGACGCGATATGGCTTTAGATTAACGGGTACGTCGGTGCTGAGTTTAATTATCATTTTAGCCACGGTGCATTTTCCCAACTCGTCAATATTTTTGGCAAAACAATCACATCGCAAAGAAAGAGTTTCTTTTAATTTAATTTTTTCATTGTGCGTTAGCTGGGATGACATTTTAACGTTGCCAATGTTTTCTATACGACAGCCTTCGCCTTCAATAATAAGGCGTTTCCCGCCGCGGCACAAAACATCACGACCTAACAAAACGTTCTCATTTATAAAATCATCTTCTACAAGGAGAAGATCTGTTGTAAGCAACTCATTGTCGATTTCGATATTAACATTTATTTGATTTGTACACATGTAGATACCACCAGCGAAACCCGTAAGCGTTTTTTCCACACATGCGAGTGGACCGAGATTTTGGGCAAATGATTTACGTGCCAGCGTAAATTGACTACCAGGGTCGATAAAACCAACAACATCTACACCATTTATTTTCACCTGTTTTGTTATATGGGGCTCACAATTCGAATGCACTGAGTTTTCAATTTTATTTACACTTGTTTTTGGTTGTTGTGTACAAGCGCTGCTTGAGTGTGTTGTCTTTTTACAGTAAGCACAACGCTCTTTCCGTTGTGGTTCTGGACATTTAACTGCATAATGGCCATTTTTGCCACAGTTGAAACACCGAACACCACTTTTGTCTATTGTTTCATCAGGTTTTTTTTTTATGTAACTTACTTGCAGGAATATTATTTTTATTATGATTAAAATTATTTTTATTGTTCAACACGACAGGCACATTTTTTTCAAAATCTACGACTAAGTTATAGCTACAATAACTATTGATATCCCGTAGGAGTTGGTTGCACGACAAATAATCATTCGAGAGTTTTTTCTTTAAGTCAGATTCATTTATACCGTTTATGATATGTCGCACTATTGCTGCTTCCGGAAGCGAACCTTTTTTTCCAATTGCCAACATTTTATAAAAATATTCTTGCGGCGTTTCACTAGCATAACGTGTGGTTTTAGCCATTTTAATATGTATATCCGCGATATTCTCGGTACATGGAAAATCAGCTAAGAATTGCTGTATGAATTGAGACCATGAAAAAAAAAATATGTTGTGAATCGCACCAGTATTTAGCAGGCCCACTGAGTTTTTGCTGTACTGCAAAAAGAACTGACTGGTCGTCCCAACGATACGCGTTCTTTAACATTTCCACCCGATTTATAAATTGATTTGCGTTAAGAGATTTGTCTGATGACGGGTTAAATTCGGGCAGTAATGAAATGATATCACGCACGTTTGAAAAAGGATTAAAGTTTCCCACATTCGATTGATTTAATTGATTTAAACGCGACACTGTATTTTGTGTACTCATTGTATACGAAGGAGACGGCGTTGAAACAGAAACGAATGAGTGTGCGTCTGTATAAGTCGCTTGTGAAGAAGACGGCGCACACAAAATAGTAGCAAACGGTTGTGCGTGTGTATGTGTTGATTGTGTAGAAGACGGCCCACAAACAATTGGACCGAACGGTTGTGCGTGTGTATATGTTGCTTGTGTTGACGACGGCGCACACACTATTGGAGCGAACGGTTGTGCGTGTGTATATGTTGCTTGTGTTGACGACGGCGCACACACAATAGCAGTCAACGGTTGTGCGTGTGTATATGTTGCTTGTGTTGACGACGGCGCACACACAATAGAAACGGCCGGTTGTGTGTGTGTATATGGCAACATAGCCAAATGAAATGGCGCAGAGCTTCGTAGCTGCATAAATTCGCTTGAACATGTCGGCGTCCATGATGCTGTACTTTCCTGCTGCGGTCTCGAATTTTCTGGACTGATCGGACGCGTCGACTTTAGAACAGCATGCAGTTGATGGGACAGCGACTCCATGGTACGCTGGAGAATGCTTACGTCGTCCCTCAACTTACCCACAACATTGTCCTCATTCGACATGGGCGAGAACCGCTGTGAATCCTCCTCAGCCGTGTCGGATCCCTTTCCAGATTCCTCCAATTCACAGGCCATTGATTCGATGCCAGCCTGTCTCAATCGCGCAATTAATTCACTTTTATTCCTTGTTGTCACTAGCTTTAATTCACCAAGCTTTTTTTTTAATGCAACCACCGCACACTGATTCAGATCCATATCCCACTTCTGAATAATTGTCCGAAAGATATAAGATTAATAGCAAATTTTTGTTTTCAGGAAAACGTAGTTTATTTGTATATAAAAGAAAATGAATAGAATTGATTTTATTATCTTATTTAGCAAGTGGTTGCAAACGGGTAGAACGGCGGCGGACAACTGAACTGCAAGCGTTTCGATTTTTGAACTCGTCGCTTTCGCTCTTGGTTGCATTTTTCGTAGTATTAAGGTTGGAATAAATTTTAAAGGTTTTTTTCGGTTTTTGAGCATTTATTTAGAAACAACGGTACAATGTATATTATTCAAAGTATTGTCCATCGTTAGCTACAACATTTTCCCATCTTTCTGGCAGCATATGGATTCCGCGCTGGAAGAACGATTCGTCTTTTGAGGCAATCCACGAATCGACCCATTTTTTGGTATCCTCGTAAAAAATGAAGCGCTGCTCAGCCAAGCCATGCGTCATCGGTCTGAATAGGTGGTAGTCGGAAGGGGCTATGTCTGGGCTATAAGGCGGGTGGGGTAGCACATCCCAATTCAGCGCCTCCAACGTTTCCTTGACGGTTCTTGCAACATGTGGCCGTGCGTTTTCATGTTGAAAAACCACTTTGTCGTGTCTTTTGGCATATTCCGGCCGTTTAACCTTTAATGCTCGGCTCAATTGCATCAATTGTTGTTGGTAGCGTTCCCCAGTGATGGTTTCGTTAGGTTTTAGCAGCTCATAGTACACGACACCCTTCTGATCCCACCAAATACACAGCATAAGCTTGGCGCCATGAATATTCGGCTTGGCCCTCGATGTTGATGCATGGCCGGGTGGTCCCCACGATTTTTTTCGCTTAGGATTATCGTAATGGATCCACTTTTCATCGCCAGTGACAATACGATGCAAAAAACTCTTCCTTTTATGCTGTTGAAGCAGTTGTTCGCACATGCAAAATCGCCGTTCAACGTCTCTCGGCTTCAACTGGTACGGCACCCAATTTCCTTGCTTTTGAATCATTCCCATGGCCTTCAAGCGTTTGCCGACCGTTGATAAGTCGACTCCCAATGATTCTGACAATTCTTGAAGGGTTTGACACGGGTCTTCATCGAGCAAAGCCTCCAATTCCTCATCTTCAAACTTTTTCGGCTGCCCCGGACGCTCTTTGTCTTCCGTATCAAAATCACCACTTTTAAACCGACGGAACCAGTACTCACAAGTAGAAATCGATGGAGCATAGTCCCCGTAAGCCTCAGTAAGCGTGCGTTGTGCTTTAACCGCTTTTTTCTTCAAATGGAAGCACAAAAGTAAACCTTCCCGCAAATTGCGTTTTGTTGGAACGAAAGTCGACATGTTCACAGAGAAAAAAATATATGTTGTTTACACTTCAGTGGAATGACACATACTGAAAAATGAAGCTTAGACAATGTGCTTTGAAATGAATATAGTCACAGGTGTGCCCGATGCGATCTTTTGATAGTTACGCCATCTCTTAGAAAACCTTTAAAACTAATTCCAACCCCCAATAGATGACAAGTGCTATTTTATTTTATTAGTTAAGAAATGCCGGGAAGAGGGTTTTTAAGCTGAAAACAAGATGTATTTCAAATTTGCCATAATTCTTAAATTATAGTTATGCTATTGGCATCAGAGAACTGCACCAGCCTACTTGAAGTCTATTTCAAGTACTTGCTTACTTGCTGAAATACAAGTTCAAGCTAGCATGAGCTTGATAATTTTGAATCAAGTATAGCTTGTAATTGAATATAAATAAGCCCACGACAGCTTGCGACTTGCAAGTATGCTAGCTTACAAGCGAACGGCACGAAGCTTCAAGTAAAGGAAAGCTTGATGACTTCGGCAAAAAGCTTGAAAAGCTTAAAATTTAAGGCAAATATCCAATTAAAGCAAGTATCCAAAAAATTCAATGAGCTTGTTTAGAGAGAGCTTAACCGTAATAGGACTTTTAAGGATTCTGTGAACTACGTGGTTGGAAGTTTTAGGGGTAAATGATTTCGAATATGATGTCAAACTTTAAAATTTAAGATGGCGGATAGAGTTGCCACCTATATATTTTTATTTTTGTGAATTCTTGTAATTTTGATATTCTGACAACGGATTTGATTTCGAATATACTGTCACAGTTTTAAAATTTAAGATGGAGGTTAGGGTTGACACCTAAATTTTTACCACAGTATTGCCACCTAATAAAATGTATTTTTAAGAGTTTTAAACATCTTTCATCGCTGATTTCGAATCTAAAGTCAGAATTTTAAAATTCAAGATGGTGGATAGGGTTGCCACCTTAATTTTTTGTAGTTTAATGAATTCGGGGCTGGCAAAAAAAAAATGGTACACCACAAATGGGTCACTGAATCCGAATCCGTTGTCAGAATTTCAAAATTATAAAATTTTGAAATTCTATTCTATAAATAAATCAACACCATTATAATAGTAAAAAAATGCTTCCTTGTACTTAAAAACCTTTTAAAATCCAGCTATTTCATTATACTAGATTTAATCCTATTTTTTAACGCCAGTTGAAATTAACGGGTTTAAATATGGGCTCACAATATTTCCTTTTCATATCGCAAAAAAAATTCTTATCAAGATTGTACTTTTTGCTATTTAAAAAATACTTTTTAAAGAGTACGTTTTTACTTTTCTCCAAAGCAACCCTGGACCAATCAAGCAACGAATTCTACATACGTTCCACAATCAAACGTGACAACAACGTATTGTTGTGAACCATAATAGTTCGAAACTGTTGTCTTCTTGACTGTTGTGTCTACTCGTAAGAAGACACAGCAGTTTATTGCTGTGAACCGTAATAAGCCTATGAATCTCGCTAATTTCAAACAGTAAATGTTAGGAAGGTAAGCAACTACCGGATCAATATACTGTGACCTTTGGAACAGGCGACCGGGAAACCTAAATAGTCTGAGTTGTGTCCACTGAGATTGAGGAACCTGATTATATAAGACAGGCCTAATGAAGAAATTCCGCCTTAGTCTTTCGTTTCAGAGAGTGATGACCTCTGATATAATGTAGATGATTATTGCGGCCAAAAAATAATGGGTTATATTATTGGTATTGATACTGAGATAACCCAAGGTTATTAAAATAACCAAGTCATGTATAAATTCGAGTAGCTAAAAGTGCCACGGTCATGAATTGCGTCATTCTGACGACAAGATAGATGGGGTTCTGTTGCATGTTATTAGGGGAACCTTTCAAAGTGGTTTTTTTTAATTCCAAAAAGGCGTTGGCCGACGCTTCATATTTGTCCCAAGCTTTGGAGCACCGTTGAATTAAGCCATCGCGGCAGGGGTCAACGTTAAAAACATAATGGCTTTCTGTCTCAGGTAGAAACAACATTGTATCCACAGTTGCATAAGGGGGATCTTGGAGTTTTAGTAGACTCTTCTAAATGAAAAATTAATTTTTTAAAAAATTGACTTTTTTGTGGGAAAAGATTAGGGATCTGAAACCCAAGGGCATTGTTGAAATAAAATAAATTCGGCAGATCACTATTTAGGGTTATGTTTGATTCAACTAATAATGCAAATAGTTTTGTTATTAATAAAGGCTTAGGGCCAGTTTTTCAGTGAGAGTTTAAAGTCTAGTCAAATTAAGCCGAGCTTAACTCACAAAAATTGGACGTTAAAACTCGATTTAGGCAAAAAAGAAACATATAGGATAAATTAAGTCAATTTAACTTCAACGAATGCTAAAATATCTACTTAAACCGAGTTCAAACGTCCAATTTTGGTGAGTTAGGCTATGTTTAATTTGACACAAGTGTTGTGACTCACAACGAGGCATTCCCCAAAATATTGTCTGTTTACTGGTAGCCAAGTACTAGCAATGAAAGTTGATCCACCGCAACAACTAAGCGAGCGATCAACATTCATTGCATTGCGGCACTTTTATATGAATTCAATGCCAAGGCCAGTAAAGTAAACAAATAAAGTCAACTAAAACATACAATAAATAAGACAATAAAATTAACACTGAACTACCGCAACAACAACTGAGCGATCAGTTTTCACTTTATTTAAAGACAATAAAACAAAGCCAACAATTTACTTCTGTGCGGCCAGCGTCAAATGCTGACAAAGCAAAACCCAGAGGTAAATTAATTTTAATATTCTATTGTTGTAATTAGCATACTAACATTTTGGCTATACGAATAACGAAAAACAAGAATTATTTAAATAATAATTTATCGTTGGCCAATATGACCTTATTACACATGTTATACATGTTTGTATGTTTATTTAGCCTAAGTTGGCATTATTAAATAAGTATGTAGGAATATGTAGGATATTTAAAGTAAGAACCAATGTCAACGTACTGTAAAATGATTGCATCATAGGAACTTAATAGTGAAGTTAATTTAAGCCAAATTATTGTGCAAGAGGCGGAAGGCAAAATTACGCAACCGCTGATTTATCAATAAGTAGAATTAAGTATGTAATAAGTATGTAAAACTTAAGAAGAAGAAGCGCGGCCAGATATGATATAAATATCTGGTCCCCGCTAAAATAAAGGAATTCAGTGAGTGAATTTTTCGGGATACACAAGTGTTTTCTTTGAATTGATTGGTTCAGTCGCAGGATTTGAAATTTAGGTTTCTGCAGTCTGCTGTTCTCTAAAGAAGTATAAAGTGAAGACTTCTAGAGGGTTCACCAACTGGATAAAAGTATAAGTAAGTATGAATTAACAAACTTTTCTCACTTCCTTACAGGATCCAGCAGCTATAATAGGTTCAAGTGCCTAGTACACATCAACAGTAAAGAAAACCGCGGCTACAATAGGTTCAAGTGCCTAGTGTAGCAGGGGTTGCAACAAGTTCAAGTGCTTGTTGCAACATAGCAACAGAAACGAACAAAAGGGCCTCACACAACAGATTCATGTGTCTGTTGGGCTATACGGCTAAAGTTTTATAGGGCCACAATTAGGACCTACGTCCCTCACGGGAGGACGCAACACAAGTTTAAACACGTACTGAAAAACTGGCTCTTAAAGGCAAAAAATTTTAGAGCGTTTATTCCTAGAAGTTTTGTGGAGACTTTTGGGGTGTTAAAGGATGTACCTCTTTATCTCCCGGACGATGATATAAAGGCTAATATAGTATCACCGGTAAAGTTATTGTTAGTGTTTCGTTTCAAGAAAAGAGATCTAAGTGATCGTGATAAATTTCATTCAACGTATGCGGTTAAGGTGGGTTTTGCTGGAGGTTATGTGCCAGAGGAGGTGGTTTTGAACTACACAAACATGAAGGTAAAGCACTATTTTCCGGCTGTAAGGCAATGTCGATGCTGTGGCAGACTTGGTCACATGGAAAAATCGTGTCGATCCAAAAAAAATATGTTTAAGATGTGGAAGGGAGGGTGAATGCTCACCTTCGTGTAACATTACGAAATATGTTGTGTAATGGTTCTGATCTCTCCGCTGTTGATAAAAACAGATTCCGAAATGGATGGATGAGGAGGATATTAATAAAATAATGGTGATGAAAAAGCTCTCGCGTCGTGAAGTCAAGTCTAATTATTCTATTAACGCTAACAAATTTCAATTGCTTAGTGATTATTTATTTATTTATTTGTTCATCAACCAGAGTGTTACTATTATATACAACATAATATTTATACAATATACACTATAATATTTATACTATATACTATAATATTTATATTTATACTAAATACAACATAATATTTCAATTAATTATAACAACGTGTAAATATATAACAATTTATTGACTTAAAATTACATAAATAAAAAATAGTATAACAATTGACAATGAAACGTTTATGAACATCATGTATCACGTGTCATAATAACTAGCGTTAGGTTGTCTTTAAAGGATTTACGTAAAACATTTCGAAAGATATCAGAGATAGACAAGATTGAGTTGACTTCATTAATGCAACGTGCTAATAGTTTGTTTTGAGCATAATTAGATCTATAGACCGCCTCATGGAAAATAAATTGACTGCGGAGATGAAGAAGGAGTAAAAAAATCGAGCTGTGCTAATAATTCAGGGCATTTAATGTTATAGTGTTTAAGGTCCCATATAAAAGTGATGAAAAAATCTTTCGTCGAAACAAGGCTAGATATTGATAAAACAAGCTTAATTCATAACCAAAATAAAGTTTTAAGCTTTGTTCGGCGCTTATACAGGGTCCGCCAAATAATTTTTTTTTTTAATTTTATAAAAAAAAACTACTGGATATTTTCTCAAATTTATTTTTTTATTTGAAAGTACAATCCTTCCGGTTAATAATGGAAAATAATTCCATTCAAATGGCTGCCTCGGTTGGCCATGCAGTAGCCTTCAAGATCGGTCCAATTTTTAAGCACATTATCGATTGTGTGCAGCTGTATTTCACCAATGGCTTCACGAATATTGTTCTTTAAAGCGTCAATTGTCTCTGGCTTGTCGGCGTAACACTTATCTTTGAGGGCACCCCACAAATAATAGTCCAACGGTGTCAAATCGCAGCTCCGAGGTTGCCAAACGTCATCAGCTCTGCGGCTGATAATGCGATCTTCAAAAACAGGGCGCAAAACATCGAGTGTAGATTCGGCTGTGTGGCACGTAGCGCCGTCCTGTTGAAACCAAATGTTGCCAATATCCTCCTCTTCAATTTTTGTGAACAAAAATTCGTTCAACATGGCCCGATAACGATCGCCATTGACTGTAACGGCCACTCCTTGCTCATTTTCGAAGAAAAATGGCCCAATTATGCCTCTGGACCAAAATCCGCACCAAACAGTGACTCGTTTTGGGTGCAGCGGCTTTTCAATGTATGCGTGCGGGTTTTCTGTGCCCCAAATGCGACAATTTTGCTTGTTTACATACCCGCCAAGATCAAAATGAGCTTCATCTGAAAAGATGATTTTTTTGGCAAAATCGGCATCATGATTTTCAAAGTAATGTCGCAATATTTCCCAGCGTTGTTCAAGCGTATACACAACCATATTCGTTCAGCGGAAGGATAAAACTAATTATCTGTCAAATCAGACATGAGCTAAGTGTTACCATTCACGAAATAAGCACTAGTTGAAAAAAAACGTTATATGGCGGACCCTGTATAATAGTTTAAGTTTTACTAGCGTAAAAATTCAAACTTATTTTCAAACGGCTATCTCCTAAACTGGCGACCGTAGCCTAGTGGGTAGCGTGCGTGGCCCCTAAGCTAAAGAACCGCGGTAGCCCGGGTTCAATTCCAGCTCAGACAGAAAGTTTTTTCAATTGAATTAATTTTTCTGTTCGGTCGTCACCTCTTTGCAGACAATGGCAAACCTCAGAGATTAAAAATTGCCATGCTAAGCTTCTTGAGAACATAAGCCATTCGGAGTCGGCATAAAACAAGTAGGTCCAGTTCTCGGTTATTTGCGATCAAACATTTAATAACACACAACACAATTGATCAATAGAAGCTAGGTCAAAGTCCTTCCAAGGGCTGAAATGGCCAGTTTATTATTATTATTATCTCCTAAACTATAAGAGATAGAGCAAAACGCGTTTAACTTCGGCGTAACCTTTTTTTTTTTTTAGACTGAACCAACGCTCAGGGGATGCCCCCTATAAATGCGTAAGCATTGCGTTGATTCGGAAGATGGATGATAGTTAGTTGGAGGGTGGATAGATGGAGTAGTGTCGGTGAATATTTGTTTTAAATTTGCACAGCTCAAAACTGCCAGGAAACACGATCGCAGGGAGACTATTCTACAACTTAACCGTGCGACTAAAGAACGAATTATCACGGTAAGGCGATGTTCTATTGGGCATCGACGCAATGGTAAAAGGGTGGGCTTGGACAGCTGCCCGAGTGGACCTGGGAAACACACGAGCTGGTGGCGTCAGGCCATGTATCTCCCTTGAACACTTCCCATGGTAATACCTATACAGTAAGCTTAGGCAACCAACATTGCGTCGATGCTCAAGAGAGTTGAGCGAGGATGAAATACTTTCATCCCCTATCAAATATATCGCACGACGTTGAATTCGATCCAGAAGCTCCAAATAAGATCTTGAATCCCCTGCCCAAATGTGCGAATTGTACTCCATTTTCGGCCTTATATATGAGGTGTAGATCATGCGAAGATCAGCTGAAGTGAAATATTTTTTGCACCGTTTTAGAAAACCTAGGCACTTGCCCGCTTCTTTCGAAACATCGAAAATATGATCATTCCAACGAAGATCAAATCTGATCGATATGTCCAGAACGTCAAGAGCGGCTGATTCCACAAGATCCACACCATTCATATTGAGGGGTGCTAAGAGGCAATCCATCCGCTTGTGGGTTAACAGGCAGCACTGAGTCTTGCTTGCATTAAACTCTACTCTATTAGCAAGACCCCACTCGGAGATTTTTTGTAGATCATTTAGGAGTGTGTCATTCATATTTTGCCTTTTTCTCTCAATCTCCATAGAGCTGGGCGTTTACTAAATGAATACGAATGACAAATGCTGCTGTCGTCCGCAGACGAATGTATTGGGTTATGCGTCAACGACAGAAGGTCGTTGATAAAAACCAGAAACAAGGTTGGCGATAGAACTGAACCCTGCGGTACTCCTGCGTTAATGGCGTGCTCCTCGGACGAAATACCGTCAACTACGACTCGAATCGTTCTGTCCTTGACGAAACACGTGATCCATCGAGCAAAGTTACCACCAAAACCATATGCAACAAGTTTTGACACGAGCGCTTTATGCCACACCCGGTCGAACGCTTTAAAAATATCAAGAGCAACAACCCTGCTCTCGCCGAAAAAGTGAACGCATTGATTCCATTCTTCGGTTAAGAACGCCATAAGATCACCAGTAGAGCGAGCCCTACGGAAACCATTTTGACGGTCACTGAGCAGTTGGTTGCGCTCCAGATAGTTCACAACGTTGAAGTTAATTACGCTCTCCATAACTTTGGAAAGCGTAGAGCATATCGCAATAGGTCGGTAGTTTGCAGGGTTCGTGGCATTACCCTTTTTAGGCACCGGCTGGACATTTGCCACCTTCCAACAAGATGGAAATACTCCTGTTCTGTAGGAGATGTTGAAAAGGTTGCGCAAAGGCCGAGCCAGCGAAGAAGCACACATTTTAAGCACAATTGGCGGTATGCCGTCAGGACGATGACTTAAGGACGATGTAATGGCGGTCATTTTGGTACATTTAATATTGAAAAAGTTAGAGGAATGCCAATAATGGAATATATTCACATTTCGAAGATTTGCTTAAGAAAATAAAAATATTCGGCAACTATTCGGCTACTTTGGGCCGAAGAATAAAAATTCGGCCGATTATGCCGAAGCCGAATATTCGGTCGGACACTAGATATTTTACGAAATATGCTAGGAGTCTTAAAAAATGAATTTTTACAGTACCAGTAACATAGCAATAATTTAACCATCTAATGCCACATTTTTTATTTGAACTCAAAATCAGATTATACTAATTTGGGGACGAGAAATACGAATCTGAAGAAAGTTTTTAATTTTAGTTCTTCGTTAATTTTTTTTCAGGTGAAAATGTCAACTATAGGTGAAAATGTCAACTACAGATGAAAATGTTAACGGTTTTTAACACCTTGCATTTTGTTTTACACATTTTTTTTATCTCAATTAAAAGAGAAAAACTTCTTACTCACTAGCATGGTGGAAGAATAGAGGTAGTCGCACGGCTGAGAACGAACTACAATAACTGTCAAAAGGCAACTGATAGCTCATACAAAACCTGCAACCGATGAGAATGTGATGAGAAAGGAAAAATTAAAAAATCTGTCATGGCTGAAACTATTTTGCTTTTTTAATTTTTTATTGATTAATTAATACAGGATTTTGTGGCTATAAGTGGATATAGCAAGCACGAGCATCTTTTTTAACATTTTTGCCATGTTCCGTCGTTGTCTTCTAGGCTCGTCAGCTGGAACACGAAAACTCGGCCCATTTTCCCTGCCCAAATGTTTTTGGCACAACACGCACTTCATTTTAATTCAAAAATATTAGTAATTCACTTTTATTCAAGTTTTTAAACACTATACAAAAGTATCCAATTGGAGTAATTTGAATTTTCTGTTATCTTTGTTTTCTTTAAAAAAAAACTGATTTTGACAATTCTGGTAGTAATGTCAAAGATATCATGATTAGCCACGAGACTATTTGTATTATTTTACCATGCTCACTCAAGAATGATAGAATAATAGATTGCGCAGATCGTAAAAATTATTGTCTACGATCTGCGCATGTCGTCATGATAGCCTTACGATATGAACTTACGATATGAGATTGTTGTCAATTAATGTAAACTAATGTGAAACTAGTCTGTAAGCAGTGCAATAAAATTGTTAATATAATTGACTAAACAAATTTTTCTACCGTTTTATATTAATATATGAATAAAGAATTATGAAAGAGTGCTGCGCATATAATTTTCGTGCTAATTTTTTTAGTTTTTTTTTGGGTTTTAAAGCAAGTTGGAATGGAACCAACTTGCACTGGCAAAAGATTCAAGAAACAAACTTCGTCTAGTCTGACGTCATGATCGTAAAAAATATTTTTATCGTAGCTAGAAAAGTCAAAATGAAAAGTAAACAACATGTCGGACCTGCGCAATACGTAATCCTATTATCTATCATTCTTGATGCTCACTAGTATCTTTTTTCACTTCAATATAAAAATAAAATAAATTCGTAAAAAAATTATAAAATCCCAATTCAAATTGACGTAATTGTCAAACAAAGCATGCTAGTACCAAGCGAGAAAAATAAAAATAAAGCTTGAAGATTCGTCTAGATTCTGCAGGAAACCATTTGAAAAATTGTTAAATTTTAAAAGCGTGTTAGCTAAAAGAGCGTTAAATAAATGTTGGTGTAACCGGGCATAAATAACTAATATAAAAATCATGTGCGAAAATCTAAATATGTTTTGCTATATACATATGTGGTTTATTTGTTGATAAGCACAATCGGTTGAAATTCACTATATATAGTGCATTAATAGAGGTGTATAATAAATCGCTTAGCCGTTCATATACCCCTAGTAATTGGATGGAACCTGAATATATATGTGTCCAGTGCTCATCAATTCTGAAGCGTTGGAAAAGATTTTTGGCAGCGAAGTGTTTCGGTACTTTGTACATATTTACTTCAATTTTTAAAGTTAAGCCTACAAAATATGTCAAAAAAAACGAAAAAAATTATAAAAAACAACTATTTACAAAGTACTAAAGTGCTAGGCAAGGGGGTAAAAAATTCTAATTTGGCCACTAAGTCTCGATCAGGTTCGTATGTTACGTTTCTAATATCACTCAAAATTGCAGAAAATAACTCATACAAGGTTGCCAGTCAAAATTCGGAACAATACCCACGAAAATTACCCACAATACCTACAGTAACATAAATTATATACCACCAAAATTCCCATGGTAAAGGTAAAAAAAATTCCCACCGCAATCAAAAAAATCCCATGATCATTCAAAATTACCACGAAAATACCACTCGTTTTAAAAATACCACCAAAAATCCCATATGCATTAAAAATCAAACAAAAATCCCATACGCATTAAAAATACCACAACAAATCCATAAATGCATAAAAAAATTTAAAAAATTAGAAATACCACAAAGAAATAATAGTGGTATTCAAAAAAACGGCGTTTTTGTGATGTTAATAGTATAAGAAAGATATATTAACTGAAGCGCTGGAAATGCTTGTCGAAGTTAAGGCATAGCACTAGCCGCTGTTAAAAGCAATTCAAATTGTCTTTCATGGTTGTTTCGCCTAATCAATAATTCATGTATGGTTCCAATCAATTCCTATAAATAAATCTATCCCTTTCCTTTCAAGTCAAAGACCAAACGTTGTTTATATAAGGCGCATGCCTTGCTTCTTTAATCTTTAAAATAAATAAAAATAAAAAATGCGTATTTTCCAACAACAAAATTTAAGGGATTTTACATACGCAGCTTACGACAATGCGGTGCTGGTAACAGTGATTTAATTTTAATTTTAAAACACAATTGAAAACCAATGGATTCTATAAGTAACCTTGCACATATTTTTTATTTTTGTTTTGGGAGTAATTATATTTTTCTTATTTTTGGCATTTTAAAATAATTACGCTTGCATAAAAATCAAAAATTCAGGATAGTGTTACCATATGTCAAAAATGACTACTTAGTTTTCATGATGACAACTTGTTCTTAACACAAATATGCAATTTAATTGTCTTTATGAAGGGTAAGTTCGAGAAAATGTACATCGTAAACTTAAAGCTTTACGCTTCTATATATATACGTCATTCATCGAATACCGTTTTTAAATTTTTGCTTAATAAAAGTGAAAAATAATTTTTTAAGAAGAAAATTTCCGAATTCCCATGCAATAAAAAAATAACACGCTGGATTCCCTCGAGAATTAAAAAAAAACACCCTTGATTAAAAAATACCATGGGAATTCCCCAAAAAAAAATTCCCAAGACCAATTAAAAATTACCACGAATGATATTTTTCCCACATTACTGGCAGCCTTCAGCCTTTGTAGTCTAGTGGAAAGTGCGCTAGACTATCAACCCAGAGGTCCCTGGTTCGAATCCGGGTTCGGGCATGGTTCTTTTCACTTTCTTTGTTCTTTCCTACATTTAAGTTATGGAAAAACTAAAAATCCACAACTAAATTGTGGAAAATGTGGAATTGAAGGACAGAAACAACTAAGGGCTGGAAATGTTTCGCTAGCCTCGGTTAAAAGCAATTCAAATTGTCTTTCACTGTTGTTTCGCCTAATCAATAATTCACGTATTGTTTCAATCAATTCCTCTAAATAATCTATCTCTTTCCTTTCAGGTCAAAGACCAAACCTTGTTTGTATAAGGCGAATGCCTTGATTCTTTGTATAAAAAAAAAATAAAAAAACCTTGAACTTATATCATGTTGGCAGACTACTGCTTGTCTTTAATACGTGAATTCGTTGATAATAGATATAAACGAAAAAGGTAAAATTTTTAGAAAAAAATAAAAAGTTTTTGCGTCTTATTACGAATACTAAAAATTTGGCAGTGCATTTGTATTTCAGGCGATTGAAGTAAATGATAGCTTGTTGAACCCCAAATTAAAAAGGCTTTTAGAATACTACCAGAATAAATGGTGCCACAGAACAAAATTTGTCAACAAAACGTTGTTAAAGTTGAAAAATTATAAAAAATATAAGTTTTCAAATGATTTTACCTGCAACTTTGTCTATTCATTCGGTAAAAAAGGTCTTTGTACTGTTTTAGGTATATTTCTATTCTTTCTACCAACGTTAAAATTTTTAAAATTGAGCTAGACAAAACGGAGTAACATAACAAACTACACATGCACCTACCACAATTTAAAAAACTAAAAATTTATTGGCATGACGGTCTCCCAACATACGATGCTCGCCGGAAATTACTTGGCTTACAATCTTTAAAAGATAGGAGAATGCAAAGTTCCCTATTATTTGTTTTTAATATTTTATCTGGAAAAATCTATTATTAACAATTTTCAGGTCTTCTTCAATTATATACAGCCCCAAGAAGTTTCAGAAGAAATCTTATGTTGTAAGAAAATGTCTGTAAAATCAATATATCGTCTGTAAGATTGAAAAATCAGTAGACTGAATAAATAACTAAATAAAAATATTAATATGCCCATTCCTAACAAGCCAGCTACTATTATTCAAACTAGAAATACAAATTTTATCACAGATACATCACTTAGCATACACAAAGAAAATAATACAATACTGATATATTTAAACAAGATTTTATCAAGCTTAAATTGGAATTCCACCAGGAATTAGCAATTTTTCACTGACTGTTCATTTCACAAAAAGCATAGGCTTTTGCTGTTGTAGGACAGACTGACCATATTACGTTTACTACTATTCACTCTGGACTACAGGCTGTTTGACGCAGGCATTTTCAATGCAGAATTAGCAGCTATTAAATATGCAGCAACAAAAATTATTAATATGCTCAGATAGTTTTAGAATTATCAAATCTATACAAAATAACAATTACATCATCCCTAAAAATATGTTTTGATGGTGTGATGTAATTTTAATCCCAGCCTTATTGGCATTTTGGGAGATGAAATAGTCGAAAATGCTGCAAAAAAGCATTAACCCTGCTATTGGTAATGGAAGTTCCGTGCCTGGAATCCATACTTATTAAGTTCGTCAAATTATATTAAAAGATACAATATCAATTTCTCTCGGGACGATTGCATTAAAATCATTAGAATGAGATTAGGCACAACTTTATTTAGCTGTAGTCATTAGCTGCATTTTATTCGTTCTGGTTTAACCAGTGAACGAATAGATCGCATTAGTTAAAGTTTTGTAAGTTTTGCCTTAAACCGTTTGGGGCATTGTCGCCAAATGATATGGCCAAGCGGCTGATTGCAAAACAATACCATTACTGCTTCTGACCGTTTGGGGCATTGTCGACGATGATATGACTAAACAGCACAGATGTTTCTTTTGCCAGCATTGGGTGACTAAGAAGGGTTGTAAACCAAAATCTTACTTGCGATTGCTGCCACAAACTAAAACAAATAGCGAGATCTATAGAGCCGTAGCGAAAAAAAAAAATAGTTCAACGAGATGAACTAGCTACTGAGCAAGTTCATATTTTTGTTAGTGTTCTGCATGTTATTTAGAACCTATTTGGTTTAACCAGAACGAATAAAACACGCCTATTATTGCACCAAAACAAATGAATGTAAAGCATTACTGAAAACTGCCTTAAACGTTCAGCACATAGTAAAAGATTGTCCTATATCGAAAGTAAACTGTCCGATAGAGGTGGCACTTGATTGCAGCAAGAGAGAAACTCTAGTCATTATCTAAAACTTTCTGTAGAAACACGGCCTGAATCGTGATGAATAATCAATATAATTAATTCCTCAAATAATGTTATCATCTTTAAAGTTTATTGTAAATTGAATTTATATTCAGCCTAATCATGAAAATTTTCTCCCGGAAAATCAGAAAAGGGAGTTTTAATTTTTAAGTTAACAGATAGATACACTGGCGCATCATTGTTCGCGGCTTCGCCACGGACGTTTTTATCAATCTCCTTATCAAAATGTGTTTTTTCTTTTGTTTTGTTTTAAAGCGCCGCTTTGTATTTATATGTGTCTCACTTTTCGCCTTGCTCTAGTATCATCACTTTTTTTGTTACGCTGTGCTAGCTAAGCACGAAGAGAAAGAAAATAATATATAGCAACATGAAGTTTATTGCAACTCTCGCAACTCAAACGCATCAAAAGACACCGAATAAGCAATGCGTGGCAGCTGGTATGATTACTTAAAAAAACTTAACACTTTAATTAAATATACTTATTATTAAAGTTTCGAAAGAAAAATACTTCTAAATAAAACTGTAGCACACATTCATTTTAAAACTTTGGTATAATTCAAGAAAAGCGACAACTTTTTTCTTAATATTTTTTTTTTTTATATGGATTTTGGCCTCCTAAGTCCAAATTTTCAGGCCGCTCGCAATTGGCTTAGAAGTTATAGGCCTCCACAGTTGGAAAAATGGCATACAAATTCTGCTGTTTTTTTAAGTGTTCCGCATTATGGATATAAAAAAAGGAAATGCGAGTACCTATTCGACGAGGTATCAAACATGAAATCTATGTATAACTTTTTAAGATATAACAATTCTTATATTTACAATTTGTCCGAAAAACTAGTGGCTTCCCTTTTACGAAAGCAATACATTAGAAATGATTATTAGGCCTATTACGGTTCACAGCAATACACTGTTGTGTCTTATTTTAAGTATTAGGTATGTACACAATAAAAATAGAAATTACTGTTGTGTTGTGAACCGTAATAGGCCTATATATCTGACAAAGTAATGAATAGATTTTTATGTTTGATACCTTGTTGAATAAGTACTTGCCTTTCTTATGGCACCCATAAAGCGTTGATACACTGGAAAAAAAACAGTAAGATTTTTAGGCCATTTTTTTAAACTATGAAGGCCTATAACTTCTTAACTATTGTAATTGCGAGCGGCCTGAAATTTTTCAAAAATGAGAGTTGTCGCTTTCTTGAAATGTTCCAAAACTTTTTTCATAAAAATCGGCCCAGTACTTTTGGAGTAAAATGAGAATATTACATTTTCACTTAAATTTTATATAATAGTATAGATGTATAAATAGTAATAATTGAAACATACCAGCGATATTTATGGCCGTTTGAATGGCATTTTTTCCTTCAAAAAGTTCATCGTATTCTACGCCTTCATATGCATTTTGCGGTCTCGTGGCCTCATGGTGTACCTTTTGCTCAATTCTATTAACGTACTTCTCCTTTGCAACTTTCTTTAACATCTGCCGTTGTTTTGACGGGCTAATATAACTTGGATTTTCCCATAAGGCGTTCCCAGTAAATGACCCATCAAATATTTTTACAGGGTTCATTACAAACCGCGGACCAATCTCCGACAAGCCCCCATCTTCAGAAAGTATTTGAAAATTTCGGAACCATATCCGATTATCTAGGAAGGTAAATGTATAGACATGGTCTGTAAATGGCTGACTTTTAGGATGATGGTATGGAACGGCAAATATTTGAGTGATTAGTTCCTTTAACAACTTAAGGTGGGGAACTTCATTAAATTTCGCATCAAAAGACAAAAGAGGGCGCGAACCATGCAAACAATTGCCAGTCATTTTTAGTTCAGCCATAGTATGAATATTCTCAATTAGAAACTTTGCTGAAGGTCCGTTGGGAACGTTGGACAACCACATGTAAAGATCGCGTTTACGTCGTCCTTCAAATAGTATTGTTTTGTTGCAATGCTTCATTTCGCACATTTCGTTAATGACTGAGAGGGTCTTCGAACGTTCCATTTTTGATTCTGGTCTATGATGAGGCATCAGTGTTTTTATATCCCGCATAAGATGTCTATCCCTGTGGTTTATTCCACGAGCAGCAAAAACCAGAACACGTTGTTTGTTTGTCCAATTCTCCTAAAATACCAAGGGTTTTTACTATTAATATATAAACAGCAGTTAACATACGAACCCTTTTTGGAACAGAATCTTCTGAACTTCTTATTGTAGGCAACGCTGGGTTTTCATCCATTGGAACAATTTCTAATTTCGTATTCGATTTTCTAACTCTTTTACCCATTGTTTATTGAAAGTATAAAAATCGATATAACTTGAACTGAAATTAATAAACACACGTGTATGATTAGGGTTGCATAAAGTACGTAAGAAGAAGTCCAATTATAATAGAAGTATAGGCCCAACCAAAATGTACTACGTTTCCATGGCGAGTTGAGTCGGGTTTACTAGGGATTAACTCCCCATGGAAACGCGAGTTGAGTTGAATTTCGTTCAATCCACAAAACTCCACGAAACTTGTTAGAATTAGCTGATTCTATCTGTCAAAGCGAATAAGTTCATTTATCACAAGAAAAAATGGCGAGTGGAAGAGTTTTTTGGAGTGCTGCCGAGACTTTGCTGTTGATTGAAATATTTAAAGAAAAGAAAATTTAGAAGAAGTGAAATATATAAAATTGTCGAAAGTGAGTTAAAAGAAAAAGGACATAGTGAATAAAAATATTGTGCATATTGAGCACAAGTGGAAAAACCTAAAAAAAATTGACGATTGCAACTCGACTCGATGTTGTACATGGAAACACTTTTGTCAACTTGACGAAAACCCAACTCAGACTCAACTCGTCATGGAAACGTAGTATAATACTACCTAATACTACCTTGACTACTTTTAGCAGCTTAAGGACCAACCAAAATAGACGAAACGAGACGATAGCATTTTGACGAACGTCTGCACTCGTTACGGATGTTTACGGATTTAACCCAAAATTAAACGATTTGCTCAGCTCGTCTGAAACAGCTGATCAGTAGGCAATCGAGTATTATTTATTTATTTATATTGTGCATTTTGTAA
This sequence comes from Dichetophora obliterata, assembly GCA_963920525.1. Taxonomy (NCBI): domain Eukaryota; kingdom Metazoa; phylum Arthropoda; class Insecta; order Diptera; family Sciomyzidae; genus Dichetophora; species Dichetophora obliterata. The sequence continues at coordinate 87,356,579 of OY986438.1, read as the reverse complement.
TTTTTAATAAAGATTTGTGAAAAATTAGTGAAATAATGGCGAAGTTGAAACAAATAGATTAAAATAAAATAAAAACGCACTCTGCACAGCTGTTGTTGACGAGTTGCTACGCTAGCAGTTCGGTTCTTACGGAATAATACGTCTTGTCAAACTGTTTCGTTAAGTTTCGTTCAGTTACGTTTACTCATTTTGGGTAACAACATTGCCTGCATTCAGCGGAAAGAACTGTTCCACAACTTTCGGGCTGAATGGTATGCTCTCACAAAACATGTTCCTTGAGATGTCACAATTTATATAGCGAAAATATTTTATGCTACTTCGCTACTTGAGCACTTTTTCGGCTAGAATGCGGCCATTAATATGTATTTAACCGAACACTTACGTTTTTACTAGTTAAGGCCCAACCAAAATAGACGAAACGAGACGATAGCATTTTGACGACCGTCTGCACTTTTTACGGATGTTTACGGATTTAACCCAAAATGAAACGAGTTGCTCAACTCGTCTGAAACAGCTGATCAGTAGGCAATCGAGTATTATTTATTTATTTATATTGTGCATTTTGTAATTTTTAATAAAGATTTGTGAAAAATTAGTGAATTAGTGAGATTTGTGAAAAATTTATATTACATGAATAAATAAATAAATAAATAAATAAATAAATAAATAATGGCGAAATTGAAACAAATTGATGAAAATAAAATAAAAACGCACCCTGCACAGCTATTTTTGACGAGTTACTACGCTAGCAGTTCGGTTTTTACGGAATAATACGTCTTGTCAAGCTGTTTCGTTTAGTTTCGTCAGTTACGTTTGCTCATTTTGGGTAACAACATTAATATGTAATTAACCGAACACTTACGTTTTTACTCGTTACGGAGCAAAACGTCTATTTTGGTTGGGCCTTAACGCTGCAGTTAAAGACCCAATTATAATAGACGTAACGTAATGTGGTCTTATGCATGGCACAATTACTGATAAGGTAGTAACATAGACTGGCTTTTTTTCTCACAAGCGGCGATGGGTAGATGTCAAAATTAGCTGCTAATGCATTAGCTGTTAAAAATAAGCAACGACTAAAGCATAGGTAATCAATTGCAGCAAACTAAAAACATTCCAATAAACTTCGTGAACAAATTTAATGAATCAAAGAAAAGTTAAAAATAAGCACATAGCTAGTCAGCAGCAGCAAACTACAACTCCTTTAGCTGTTTCTGAGAACTACCAATCGCCAAAAAACTGTCACGGCCACCTTGTCAAATAATTATACCATAGTCTAATGCAGAGTTGTAAATCCCATTGCTCTTTTAGCTCACATACAACAACTTCAATATTTCCGTGTGTGTTGTAGTTCGAGGAATTATGTAAATGACATTGTTGTTGTTTGCTCGCATCGAAAGCTCCCTGCAAGAACACAACCGGTTATATTACTGGTTATATAAAGAAAAGCAATGCGGAAGTTTCGGTCAGTATTTTCTATCAGTTTCTTAAGGGCCATGTGAAAAATCTTACCAAAACATTTGTGTACGTGTGATTTTGTATCCTTTTCTTGCACATACTTTTTCAGAAGTTTAAATTGCATAGTCATCTCGCTCACACATTTTATATGCCAGTTATTCCAATCAGTTATATAATAAGTTAAATAACTGAAAATATCTGTCAAACTTGCCAGTTAAAGCAATTAGTTAAATAGTGGGTTAAATAACTTATTTATATGGCAGAAATACCAGTCGCAGCTACCAGTGAAATGACTAAGTAATTAACTATTTGCTATGCCAAGTACACCAGTTATACCTACCATTTAACTGACTGGTTAATTCCCTATTATTTTTTAACTATATGAACACATTTATTTTTTGAATTTTTATTGAAAATTGCATATTGAAATTTGCTGCGTAGCTCCATTAACAAATCCACTTGGAAACACTGTGTGTAATAGCAGCAAAAGTATTCGTGATAAGCATGCTAGGAGCTCCTGCTTGTTGGGCGAGAACTATCGTATTGGCTATGGCCACGGTGGTCAGACACTTGTTGGCGAAGTATTTTGTTGCACCAAAGTTTGCTGCTGAATGCCAAAGTTAGCAGAACGAAAAGCAAGGTCGTAATATTTCCATTTTATTGAGCCGTAGAGGTGACTGCTGGTGTAGCTTGAGCCTGCGGTTGTGGAGCTGCAGTCAATGGTATTCCAGTAGTACTCGGAGCAGCAGCCATCACCTGCACTTGACGACCACCAGCTTCGTCTATTTCATTAGAAAAGTGTTAAAATATAATTGTTTTAACATTATACAATATTTTATTTAATATATTTCACAATTAAAAGTACTTACGTGCTGTTGCATGATACAAATCGTTCGTTTGAAAATTTTCTAAATTGTGTGTACATCAAATTTATTTTTCTCATAAGAAAGAACAAGACAAAACAAGTATAACACAACGAAAATCATTTGTCTCTGTCTACCACACCAATAAGAGAAAACAGGGATGTACAACTAAATTGCTGCCTGTTAAATAATAGGTTTAATAACTAATAGTATTTTGTACCGCCATTTTAATAACAAAATACCATGCATTTGTGTTAGTGAATACAAAATTTTTTTGTGAATGTGTTAAAGTTTCGGTTAGGAGTGTCTTGCAGGGCTAGCTATCAATGGCCGCATTCAGCGCAGACAACAGTTGACAACTGTTGTGTGAAAGTTCACTGAATGGTCGAATTTTGGGAGCGCTAACTAAAACTGATCAGGCAACGGACGCCATTTAATCGGGCGAACAAATTCTATGCTACATGAACAACTCTGTTTGGTTAACTGTCAGATGCTGCTACTGACGCTGTGAAATTAATAAACACAGAAAGAGCGCAGCAAATTTAAGTGAGAAACCTTTGCAATTGAATTAAATTTACATACTGGCAAATATATAATTAAATTGAATCTAATTTCTGACGTGTAGAGTAGCAACACATTCAGAGAAAAACATCGTGAACTAAGGTAGTGCTACCATTACAGTTCACAAAAGTTGTCTGCGCTGAATGCGGACAATGTTATTGCTGCTGTGTTTTTTTGTTTTATTTTCTCGTAGCACACACTCAAAGTGGTGGAGAGTTTTTTGTTCTAGCATTTTCAATATCACTTGTCTGGAATAATTTTGCTGGAATAGATGCTGAAAACCTATGTTTGCATTTTTTTTTTAAAGAGACATTAGCTCAGTGTCTCGTGTTGTTGTTTTTGTTTTTAGTTTTTTTCGTCGCCATCGAAGCTTTAATTTTTTTTCTTAATTTGTAATTTAGCTCACTGCCACGACACCTCTGGTCTAATGTGAATTGAGCAGTGCGTTCTTTCATTTATTGTTTCAAACAATACTTTCTTATACAAGTGATTATAATAAACGTAACGTAATGTAACGGGACGTAAAGATCCCGATTACGTCTGTTCAAAGAGCAACTAAACATTAAGGTTAGATTTTATTATTGCGCTATTTCATATTGTTGAACTACGATTTTTGTTAACTTTTCGTTATTTATGTGATAGTTTTATATATCCACAGCAATGGATGACGAATTATTAATTGAACTTGTACGAAAACGTGCAATTATTTACGACAAACAGCTGCCTGGCTATTGCCTGGCTATAATATACTGCCTATTATAATTGCTACAACGTTTTCTTACATTACGTCCCGTACTAATGACAGTTGACAACATTTCGTTACTTTACATTACGTCTATTATAATTCTACCTTTACACGTTCAAGTTTTTGATTTCAAGTTGAACACATATACAGCTTGTCAAAACTCAGCTTTCTTGTAAAGTGTTGGAACTCGAGCAAGAATAATGTATAACAGATTACACCACGCGCATGCCTGCCTACGCCATGAAAGACATGTTGTCAATATCAGCTGTTTTTCATTCATTGCAGGCCTGTTCGTTTATGTTTCGCTCATGATAAAATAGTGTATGGTAAGAAAGTGTTTTTACTCTAACAGCAGTATCCTGGCAAATTAAGAATTGTTAACCAGTATTTTTTATATTTCTATCAGCCCTATTCTGGCAAATTAACAATTATTAACCAGTATTTTTTATATTTCTATATGTTCGTCGTTTTCAAAACAAAATTTGAAGCACAAAAAACAAAAGTTTTGAGTGAAATTGTCAATGACTGAAAAGCAGTTGACAGTTTTTATCAAAATTTATTATTTTGAGCTAACCTATGTTAGGGCTGTATATGTTTTAAAAGTTGTAAATAATTTAATTTCGAGTTTGTTCGGCGTGCGCATACGACTGCAATATTGCAGCATTGCTATTACGTTCTATGAAGAAATTAAATGCATTACTGCAAGCGTCAAGCATTCCATTGAACATAATTTTTGCTTGAGTTTAGTTTATTTATTTATTTTCGTTTCCTGATACAAAAGATATAATAATCTTAATATAGTATTATTGATATTTTGATTTAAGATCAGCCGAAATAATATAGTAATGGTATTCCCTTAACGCTTCTTAAACTGCTTAAGCCGCTTAAACTGCTTAACTTTAAGCAATTGGGGAATTTTAAGCAAATTTTGTATGGGACATTTTTTACAAGGTTTAAGCTACAATTTCTGTGTGTAAATTATGTAAACATGTTTGCTTAAACTATCAGCTGTCAAACTTGACTAACGAGTTCAGAGCCTTTTTTCATGTTTTCTGAATAGATTAAAAAGAAAAGATGAAAAGCTCGAAAAGAATACGCACTAACACAACACATCGTTGGACGGAATCACAAACTGTGGAATTGCTGCAATTAATATTGGATGAAGTTAAGGACTATCCCGAAAAGTTTGAGGTATATGTTGAATCCATGTTTTGAAGCTATACCGTTTGCAAGTATTTCCCATACAGAAACCTACTGCAATCAGATTTTATGAAAAGGTTGCAAGTCGCTCTCTTCAAGTTTCTGACCTTAATTGGAATGTGATGAAAAACAAGATGCGTTACTTAAATCCCAATATATGACAGCGGTATCTTGGAAATCCAACACTAGAGCTGGACTTCTTGCCGACGCAAAAGAAAAATTAGTGCAAGGTAAGAAAATAAATGTTGCAACGCAGCCTCGAATGAAAAAGTTTTAATTAACAAGCGGCCGTGTGCACCATAAAACTGCTGAAAGCTGCTTGCCCTTGCAATTTAGTTTAAAGTTGTTTGCACTCAGAAAAAAATCATAAAAAATCCAAAAACGTAAAATTTAAAAAACTTCACGGATGGCTCTGACATAGTCTTAAGCTATGTTGTGCAAAAAATTACAAAAACCAAAATTCGGATAAAAAATTTATAGCTGTTGATAATTCACTTTTTTTTTTAAAATTCTCAAAGTGCCTGTTTTTGGAATTTCGTACACTAAAAAAAATCATAAAAAATCCATAAAACTATGTTTCGCATTTGAAATGACTTAAGTAATTTTAAAAAAATATTTCAGATATTTAGAAAAAAAAATTTCAGCAAAATTCAACATAATCACATAATTTTTTTAATATATGTATTAAATGCTGTTTTATAAAACATTTCAGCAGCATTTCATTTCAAGTTTTTAAAATTGAAATTTTAAGATTTCTTTTACTACAAGAAAAAAAAAGAAATTTTTTTAAAAAGTCATATATCACAACTCTGGTAATTTTTATCCAATATTTTTGTTTTAAAGCTCGTTGTTAGCGGCAATTAAGTAATAAATGAACTTCTTAACTGTTTTACGCACAAAATAAGGTTTTATGTGCAAACAATCGAGAAATACTTACTTACTTACTTAGTTGGCGCTACAACCGTATGTCGGTCTTGGCCTCATCTAAGAATTTGCGCCAGCCATTTCAGTCTTTCGCTTGCTGGCACCAGTTGGAAATTCCAAGCTTCATCAGGTTGTCCTCTACTTGGTCTTTCCAACGAAGATGCGGTCGTCCTCTTCTGCGTTGACCGCCGCTGGGTACCGAATCGAATGTTTTCTTCACTGGAGCATCGTCTTTCATGCGCTGAACATGACCAAGCCAGCGAAGCCGCTCGATTTTAATGCGCTTGACTATGTCGATGTCAGTGTACAGCTTATACAGTTCATCATTCCACCGTATTCGGTACTCGCCATTGACGCAGATTGGTCCGTAGATCTTGCGAAGAATCTTTCTTTCGAATGCTCCTAAAGTCTTTTCATTTAAACTGATCAGCGTCCAGGTTAGTGATGCATAAAGTAGGACGGGCATGATGAGCGATTTATAGAGTGTGATTTTCGTTCGTCGAGAGAGGGCTCTGCTTTTCAATTGCCTACTGAGCCCAAAGTAACACCTGTTGGCAAGAGTTATTCTTCGCTTGATCTCAATGCTGATGTCGTTGGTTGAGTTAATGCTGGATCCCAGATAAACGAAGTTCTTCACAAGCTCGAATGAGGTATTGTCAACGGTAACATGGGTTCCAAGACGCTGGGACTGTTTGTTTGTTGACACTAAGTATTTCGTCTTATCTGCATTCACTGCCAGACCCATTCGACTTGACTCTCTTTCAAATCTGGAAAATGCTGCACTGACTTCGCGCGTATTATGGCCAATGATATCTATGACATCAGCATACGCAAGCAGCATAACACTCTTGTAGAATATTGTGCCACTACGTCTCAGAACAGAAGCTCGGATGATCTTTTCCATCATTAGGATGAAAAAGTCGCACGATAAGGAATCACTTTGTCTGAAACCTCGTTTGGTAATAAATGGTGGGGAGAGGTCCTTCCCGATTTTAACAGTGCTGCTGATGTTGCTCAGTGTCATCCTGCAAAGTCGTGTTAGTTTTGCAGGAATACCAAATTCAGACATGGTGGAGTACAGGTGCTTCCTTATTAGGCTGTCGAAGGCGGCTTTGTAGTCGACAAAAAGATGTCGTAGCGTGAAAATCTGGTCGATGGTGGACTTTCCAGGTCTGAAGCCGCACTGATAAGGTCCGATCAGTTCGTTTACAATGGTCTTCAATCTTTCACATAAAACGCTCGACAGGACCTTATATGCGATATTAAGAAGGCTTATCCCACGGTAATTGGCACAGATAGTGGGATCGCCTTTCTTGTGGATTGGGCAGAGCACACTGAGATTCCAATCATTCGGAATGCATTCTTCCGACCATATTCTGCATAGAAGCTCTTGAATGCATTTAAGTAGAGCTTCGCCTCCGTTCTTAAACAGCTCAGCAGGTAAGCCATCAGCTCCCGCGGCTTTGTTATTTTTAAGCTGAGCTATAGCTGTCAGAACTTCATCATAGTCGGGCAGCGGAACCTCAACTCTGTCATCCAAAATTGGGGTTTCCGGAATATCTTCTCTATTGGCGGGATTGTTGTCAGCGTCGCCATTTGGAAGCTTAGAGAAGTGTTCCCTCCATGACGTCAGTTATAATTGACATAAAAAATTATGTCCACATTGGGATGTCTTGGAAGAAATTTTCGGCCAACGAAAAAATAATCATCCATCCGTTGTCGTTGATCCAGATTAACTATCTTACGAAGATTTTGTAGATAATTTGGGAGAGTGTGAAGAGGAGTATTTAGAGGATGAGGAACCGACTTTCATAGTTGAATCAGCATGCGTCCAGATAGACCTGAAACAGGATCCTAATGATGAAACAAATGAACCTACTACCAGTGAAACTAGCTTCAATTCCCTCAAGGGTCGAATAAAAAAACAAAACAATAAAAACAATAAGCGTTCAAGCGATTCGAATTCGTTATCGCTGTTAGTTTCCATGAAATAAGCTAAAAACGAACAAGGTATGCAGCGAATTGATTTGGAGAAGGAAAAGTTCAAGTTAATGTCGAGCGAAATGGAATTAAAAAAACAGCGCATCAGCAAAATGTGGAGGTCAAAAGACTTGAAATAGAAAGCTTCGAAAGAGTAGCATTAGCCGAATTACAGATGGAAATGGAAAAAGAGGAAAGACTCATGAAGTTCGAGCTAGAACTCAAATACAAAAATGTCAAATAGATGATAGAATGTCAAAACATTCTAAAGTTCCTTTTTGAAAAAGTTAATTTTTTCTGAAAGTTCCTTTTTATAAAAGTACAAATATACAAACTAGAATTATATTTGAAGTTTTTCGTTTATTATTTTTTTTTTGTAAATGTTTAGCTGTTCATATTTTTTATAATTTCCAGAAGCGCTAGACGTCTGAATTCACCTTCGAAAGTGGAGCTAGTTTGAGTTGAGTTGATAGTTTCCTGGTTTTCTGTTTCATCCTCAGTAAATATATCAGAGGGTTCGAAAATGTCATCGTTCTCTGTTTGATGTAGTATAATATTGTGAAGAATATTCGTAGCACAAACTATTACCCAACCACAAGCATACTTCACGCTCTCATCATCCTTTATTTGAATTTTTAATTCTTTGAGACTATTAAATCTCTCCTTAACTCGGCCGAAGCAGTGTTCAATTCTTATGCAATATTTACTTAATGTCTTGTTGAAATTATTTCGGTCTTGTAAAGTAGCTGCATTAGAATTGATTCTAAACGGCATTATGACCGTTGTTGACTGTTTGTAGGCACTGTATCCAACAATCCACTGAACATCGTTGAAGTATTTAGATGGATTTTTTGAAAGAACGCAATTATTAAAAATCCTGCTGTCATGAACATTTCCTGGGTAACCAACTACAACATGCCGGATCCTCACCTTGTAGTCACACGTTGCTTGCACTTTTAATGAATAAATGTGCTTGCGTGAGAAATATGCCTCAGGATCTTCTTTCGGCTTTTCCGCGATCTTTATTTCTGATCCATCAACACACCCTATACAATGCGGTAGCTCATGCAATGTCTCTGCAACTAATTGTCTGCGTTCATTAGCATCTGGCCAAAACAAGAATCTATTCTTAAGTTTAAGAATAGCTTTAAAAACCCGCAAAGTAATTCTTTGTATAGTTCCCCCATCTCTGATCCCAAAAAGCTTGCAATTTTGGATATTGCAATCTACACAAAACTATAATTAATTGCATTGAAATTGGAAGTTGCTTACAAGAACGCTACTAATCAAAAGTAGCTAAAACAAAAATGAGTACTAGTGTTTCGTCTTTATTATAACTTTCAACAATTTCCATAATCCCATTCTACTATATGCTCAATTAATAACTGCTGAAATGCAGATAGTTTTAAATATTTAATTTATTTTTTCTTTTCACTTTGCTTAGGCATCACAAATGTTTAAATTTTATATTGTTCAATTTATAACATCAGCTGTTATTGACATATGCGCGGAAAATTAAACAGAATGACAAAGAGTGCATTCCCTTAACAAGAGCTCTGAAGTTTACATGTTTACGAAATGGGAAATTTAAATTTTTTAGGGAATACCATTAGTATTTATTAATTAATTCTCAAAAATTAACTTAAAACTAGTAGCTTTTGTATAAAAATGAAAAAGCTGAAAATAGCATAACTTTTAAATCATTCTAATACTTAAAGTGGTTATAGTCATGTCATGTCCGGCAAGCCGAATAAGATGTTGATTATTAAACAAGTATTTAAGAATCTATAAGTGATAGCAAAAAAGTATTAAAGATATTACAACAAAGAGAAATAATAATAAAGTTTAGCTTTGGATTGCACATGATTATTAAGAGTTTTAATATTAGTAGGTAGACAGTTCCACAGACGAATAGAATTAATATAGAACTGTCGATCTGAAATGAGATGAGTATGCCTTAATTGTTTTAATTGAGTAGATCTATTAGATCTGGAAACGCGTAGTCGGTCATGTAAATATTTAGGTTCTTTGTAAACAAATATTTTTTGTAAAAACACAAGTGTTTTGAATTTTAATAGATTGTCGAAACCATATTGAAAATTTGTCTAGAAAACATGGAAATGTGATCAGATTGCCTAATTCCGAAAATATAACGTGCGATATTATTATAAATAACGTTAACTTTATGTCTGCTTAACGAGTCGCTGCTTTACGTGCGCAAATAGCTCATTGTACATTTTTTAATGCGCAAAATGAAAGAAAAACTTTAATTTATTTGAGCGAAATCTAATAGATTAGAAGAGCGGTAAATTCTTATTGTTTCAAATATAATTTATTTTATAATTTTTCTTCTTTTCCAAATCGGTCATTCTACAAAACTATTTTAATGCGCATTGGCAAAGCATCGCAACAGAGTCGTATTGCATGTGCATTGCAGAAAAGCAGTAACGATGCATTGCATGAGCAATATTGCACTACACCAAACAAACCCTTCATTATAATTATTATAAGGGTATTCAGAGGTAGTCTTGTTACGGTGTTATATTGCTAAAGTGTTGATTATTTCAACAGCACAACAACAAAATACACATCTTGTCACATATCAGCAACTCAACAGTAACAACACCTCGACCCTATTGTTATGAGTGTTGGTACGGTGTTGACTTTTTTGCTGTCAGTTTACAATCTAATTTTGACAGAAGTGTAGGTGTAGCAAAATAATTTAATGCGTGCGTTCACACGTACATCAAAATTTCAACAATCTAACACCATAAAAAAACTACTTCTGAATACCCATTATGTAATTATATAAATAATTTAATTGCAAAGTGTTTTCACTCAAATTTTCGCATAGCATTTGCCAACTGTTGACTCCGCTAAATGCGGTCAACGTGTGTGAAAAATGCTCTCTACTTTGTTTTTTTTTACATTTAATGATCGCAGCCCATGAGAAAATAAGTAGCTGTCAATACGGCGTAATAACTATAGTAAAACTAAACAGGGTAGTATAAGGGCTGAATATGCTCCATTTCATAGTTACCATAACAGTCAAACTCAGCCATTTTGGTATTTTTTTGCATTGCGTTCTCATTTTTGCATTGCATTTTCATTGGTTGCAGATTTAAAAAAATATCAAAAAAGCTTGGATTCATTGCCGATACAACAAAACTGATGCGTCAAAAGAATTAAATGCTATTGCAAATACGTTTACACAAACAAAATATTCAGTTATTGCTTTTCATATGCCCCTATCACCGTCTGCGAATCGAACAAAAATTAAGTCGAATTCGGCAAGTTGGTATCACCTTCGGCGAATGTTTAAATTTAATTCGACTGAAACGTCAAAAACAGTCGAATGAAAAACTTCGTGGTATCACTGTTCTCGAATTTCGCGGATGTCATTCGACTTAAGCGTCAAAAACAGACGAATAAAAATATTTGGTGACAAGCCGGCGAATGCTTTTGATTTTGTTTTATATTGCATATAGAAATGGAAAATAATAGAAAAAGGTAAGCAAATTGCATTGTTTGTATTTTTTGTGGTTTGTTTTTGATTTTAAGCAATTTGTTATTTATTTTTAGTATGAAGAAAACCAACAGCCGGCAGTTCCATAAAATGGTCCAACTTATGGAGCAGAATCCAAACGTAGCGTCTGGATTGGGAAAATTCGGTTCTTCAAAGTCAGCCACAAGGAGTCGTGAAAATGTTTTGCAGTGGAGTTAAATTCACTGGGACTGCCGCTACGTGAAGGAAAAGAATGGCACAAGGTGAGCTCTACAAATTTGGCAATAAATAAAAAAGTGCAATCTGAAATTTTAGGTCTGGTTGAACTTCCGATTAAAAACTAAAAGAAGTTGTCATTAATTCGAACCGAAGCAACCGAAACTGGTGGTGGGCCCAACAGGCAGCTTGTATATTTTGGCGATACCACAGTCAACCAAACTGCAACAATTTCAATTTCCGCCAATGAAAACTCTTTCGAGGCTGACGAAGAGGAAAATGAGGAGGAGGTAGCTGTTGACGAGAATACTCCACCTGTGAGTAAATCGAAAAGTCAATTGGCAACCGAGAGAGACGAGGAACGAATTAATATATTGAAAATGCAAACAGATGCTCAAGCGGAGTTGTTGCTAAAAAAAAACAAATATAGAAAAACATTTGCAGGACATAGCAAGGTACACAAGAAAGATGTACGACGTAAAAGCTGAAAAAATACATATTTTGAAAGCTAAAGAAAAAAGAAAGGAACGCGGAATGCTAGATGCAAATCGTCGACACATGGAGACTGTTGAACTTCAGTCGCAAATTATTGCAATAAAGAAGCTGAAATATGGTGGAGTTTAGGAAGCACACTATGTCCTGCAGATGTTTTTCTTGTTTTTTTTTTGCAACAGCTCCGCTTGAGCATCTGTTTGCTTTTTCAATATTAATATTACTTTTAGAATAAATTTTTTTTTACTTTTTAATAACACTTTTTGTTATTCTGCAACGATTTTAAACTATCAAATCAAGTATGATTTAAACTATCAAACATTTAGAATTTGTATTTAAATCATATAAAGTCAACATAATAAATTAAGAGGTCATTTAGGAAAAAACTTTAATCAAATGGTAGAGCTCGACCAAACGGAAACTGCTGAAAACAAAATCAGCAAAAAATCTAAAAACAACTTCAGTAAACATGCTTTGTTAGTGGAGACTTCCAGCAGGCTGTTGGACTCGATATAATAACATAAGCATAGAGACTAAAGTAAAGCAAAAATACAACAACAAATTTGAAATTATGAAATTGAGAAAAACTGAGAAATTGACACTTCAAATCTCATCGCCAGTGTGGTGTAGTGCGTTAATGAGCGCTTGCACGGGTATCACAAAGATTTCTGATGAAGCCTTTAGCCCGGCCGAAATTGCAATAAAATCAGTTAGTGATTTTTTCCTTTTCATATTGAAAACTTTGTTGTTGTTGTTGTTTCTTTGGAAAGATTCGTTAGAACAATTAATTGCTCTAACTTTGACCTTAAGCTCAATAAACGATTTTAAACTATAAAAAAACTAGAATTTGTATTTAAAATCAAGTATGATTTAAACTATCAAACATTTAGAATTTGTATTTAAATCATATAAAGTCAACATAATAAATAAAGAGGTCATTTAGGAAAAAACTTTAATCAAATGGTAGAACTCGACCAAATGGAAACTGCTGAAAACAAAATCAGCAAAAAAATCTAAAAACAACTTCAGTAAACATGCTTTGTTAGTGGAGACTTCCAGCAGGCTGTTGGACTCCATATAATAACATAAGCATAGAGACTAAAGTAAAGCAAAAATACAACAACAAATGTGAAATTATGAAATTGAGAAAAACTGAGAAATTGACACTTCAAATCACATCGCCCCTGTGGTGCAGTGCGTTAGTGCGCGCTTGCACGGGTATCACAAAGATTTCTGATGAAGCCTTTAGCCCGGCCGAAATTGCCGCAAAATGACCACAAGTCATCTGCTGCAAGTTCTTGCTGACGTCAAAAAGTCTGCTTTCAACATTGTGGACGAGGTGAAGCGCCTGCAAAGTGTCGTTGTCACTCACTCCGAATGCTGCATTAACCTCGAAAACATCACCTCTACTTTGAATGATAACAAAGCCACCGATCAAAGCCAACAAAATACTGGTAGAACCAAAATGAACCTTTCACAAAAGAGAAAAAGAATGGATAAGGTAATTGATTCTAAGTCAGATAAAAGCATCAACATGGCCACCACACCTGTATCCGAAAACTGCTCAACAAGTGACAAAAATACTTTTCATATGAAAGACTGCCAGAACACTGACCTCAGTCACCCCAGTCCAAGGGACACAAATATCCTTTCGCCTGGGCCCTCGCACCATCAACAAATTATTCCTAATCAGCCTTTTGTGCCCATATGGACCACTGGTTGATTTGGAAGTTAAAGTGTTTAATGTTAACACCGTATCATCATTGAACAATGCTTCAGATTCGAACTTAGTTGTCCAAAACCTATACAGTCCTGAGAAACAAACTAATCAATTGCCTATAGTTTCCTTAATCAAACAATAACGCCAAAACGGCCTCTCGAGGCCACTGAATGTGGCCCATTGGTTGATTTGGTGGTAGTAATCCGGCCACCACGAAAGTCCATCTTTGTCTCAAGGGTAGCTGCCGTTGATTTTGATGTATTGATACTAGTTGAAACCTGGCTTACCAATGATTTTTTTGATGAGGAGATTGCCGACACATCTATCTTCCAAGTTTATCGCAAGGATCGTTCTGCTGTTCAAACTAGTTGCTCTAGAGGTGGGGGAGTTGTTATAATCTTCCGTAAAAATGTATGTTCATCGCTATGCAATATTGACACGTTGAATGGATTAATTGACCAGGTTTGCATTTCCATCCTTTTTCCTAAAAGAAAGTTTTTTGTTTGTGCCTCATACATCTCGCCAACCAGCTCTAATAAATTCTATAGCGCTCACGTCAACAATATATTAACACTATCCGCGGATGATGAATGTGAAAATTTTTGCGTCGTTGGAGATTTTAACCTCAGCAAATTAAATTGGGCCTTTTCAACCGATGACAACGTATACTTACCAACAAATGTTAACCATGCTTATGAAATTCATCTCATCGATAGTTTTTTCAGTTTGGATCTTATACAAATTAATACCATTTTCAATAAGTTACGTAATTTACTCGATTTAATTTTTATAAATAAGTCACTTAGTTTTGATTTATATGAGTGTCCTTTCCCTATTTCTGAACACAGAATACATCACTCAGCCATTGCCTTTAATATTAAATTTTATGAATTTCTCAGTGTTACTAGTTCTGCAAAACATCATTATGATTTTAAAAATTGCAATCTTGGAACTATTAATCGGCTCATTACTGATATTAATCGGGAATCTTTGTTGGATAATTTGGATGCTTCTGGTTGCTATGATGTCTTTCTTAAGCACCTATCTAATATCTTTGCAAGTAACATTCCTTTTAGTAACATTCGATTGCAAAGCACATTATTTACATTTCGTTCGTGAATTTAATTTTTTGAACAAATTTATTTTTAAGCAGTACATTTTTAGCATTGAAAATCGCATATAAACCGATGCCAAGTCATTCTGGAGCTTTATTAAATCTAAAAATATTTCATCAAATATCCCCTCCTTTATTTTTTATATGGATAAAACATCAAACTCTGCTGCTAAAACAGCTCAATAGTTCGCTGACTATTTTAAGCCTAATTTTGGCAAAAATCCGGCTTCTGTAAACCCCAGGGAAACGGGGGGCGATGTAACAATGTAACATGTCTGACTGTCTCAACCTAGCGAGGCCAGCATAATCTTTGTGAAATCGCCTCAAATCGACTCAACGTGGTGTTTCCTGGGCAACGTCAAAACTGACAACCGTTAGTTTGGCGGCTAATCTGAGCGGCGGGCCTCCCTAGGCTTAAAATAGGTTGTGCGTCGGGTTTGAAGCCCACCCGTAAAAACCCATTTTAATGAAAACAACTAAGAAAAGAAGAAAACTGATCCCCAAATCTGATGACGACCTCCGCAAACGAAAAACTGATCATGATTTACGGATATGCACCTGGAATGTCCGAACCCATAATTGGGAAGGTGCCTCTATCCAACTGACTGATGTCTTGGAAAGACACAAAGCTGATATCACTGCTATCCAAGAAATGCGATGGAAGGGACAGGGTTGCATTCGGCATGCACCCTGTGATATCTACTACAGCGGCCATGCGGAGAAGCACGAGCTTGGATGCGGATTTGTAGTTGGCAAGAGACTACGGCCCCACGTCCTGCGATTCACACCTGTGAACGAACGACTTGCCATAATCCGCATCAAGGTTAGATTTTTCAATATAAGCCTAATATGTGCGCACGCTCCGACAGAAGACAAGGACGATGAGATCAAGGAAATTTTCTACGAGCGCCTTGAAAATGCTTACGAACGCTGCCCCCGTCACGACGTAAAAATCGTGCTTGGTGACTTCAACGCTAAGGTGGGCAAGGAAAATATTTTTGGTCCAACAGTCGGAAAGTTCAGCCTCCACGACAACACCTCCGATAACGGAATGAGGCTGATTGACTTCGCCGCAGCACGAAACATGGTCGTAAGTAGCACTAGATTCAAGCATCTCAATATTCATAAAGCCACCTGGATGTCCCCTGATCAAAAAACCAAGAATCAAATTGATCACGTTTTGATCGACGGAAGGCACTCTTCCAGTGTATTGGATGTACGCACGATCCGTGGTGCAAACATTGACTCGGATCACTATCTTGTTGCAGCCAAGATCCGTACACGTCTGTGCGCACCTAAGAATACACGCAACCCTACACAGAGAAAGCTAGACGTCGACAAGCTGCAATCGAAACAGACAGCCGATGCTTTCGCCACTCGACTCTCACTCCTGCTTT
This sequence comes from Dichetophora obliterata, assembly GCA_963920525.1. Classification (NCBI taxonomy): domain Eukaryota; kingdom Metazoa; phylum Arthropoda; class Insecta; order Diptera; family Sciomyzidae; genus Dichetophora; species Dichetophora obliterata. The sequence goes on along the minus strand of OY986438.1, from coordinate 87,340,404 downwards.
AAAACACTCCTCCAATCGATGATATATGCGCGCAGTGGATACACATTTCCAACTCCATGCGTGCGGCTGCTGAAGAGGTGATTGGCTACCAACGCCCTCGCCGAAACCAGTGGTACGACCAGGAGTGTCGCGACGCCACTGCAGAGAAAGACGCCGCCTACAAAGCCACCCTGCAGTCGGTTGTAACGCGTGCTGCTAAGGAGCGATACGAAGAAAAGAGGAGGGAAGAGAGACATATTTTCAGGCGGAAAAAAAGAGAGGCAGAAAAGCGCGAGCAGGAGAAGATTGAGATGTATGGTGACAGGAATGAGGACCGAAAATTTTTCGAAGAGATAAGACGCCTTGCCGATGGTTTTAAAACCGGCGCCTCTTCTTGCAAGGATGAAAACGGGAATCTAGTGACCGATGTCCAGAGTACACTGACGTTATGGAGGGAACGCTTCTCTAAGCTTCTAAATGGCGACGCTGACAACAATCCCGCCAATAGAGATGATATTCCGGAAACCCCAATTTTGGATGACAGCGTAGAGGTTCCGCTGCCCGACTATGATGAAGTTCTGACAGCTATAGCTCAGCTTAAAAATAACAAAGCTGCGGGAGCTGATGGCTTACCTGTTGAGCTGTTTAAGAACGGAGGCGAAGCTCTACTTAAATGCATTCACGAGCTTCTATGCAGAATATGGTCGGAAGAATGCATTCTGAACGATTGGAATCTCAGTTTGCTCTGCCCAATCCACAAGAAAGGCGATCTCACTATCTTTGCCAATTACCGTGGGATAAGCCTTCTTAATATCGCATATAAGGTCCTGTCGAGCGTTTTATGTGAAAGATTGAAGACCATTGTAAACGAACTGATCGGACCTTATCAGTGCGGCTTCAGACCTGGAAAGTCCACCATCGACCAGATTTTCACGCTACGACAAATCTTGGAGAAGACTCAAGAAAAACAAGTCGACACCCACCATCTTTTTGTCGACTACAAAGCCGCCTTCGACATCCCAATAAGGAAGCACCTGTACTCCACCATGTCTGAATTTGGTATTCCTGCAAAACTAATACGACTTTGCAGGATGACACTGAGCAACACCAGCAGCGCTGTTAAAATCAGAAAGAACCTCTCCCCACCATTTATTACCAAACGAGGTTTCAGACAAAGTGATTCCTTATCGTGCGACTTTTTCAACCTAATGATGGAAAAGATCATCCGAGCTGCTGTTCTGAGACGTAGTGGCACAATATTCTACAAGAGTGTTATGCTGCTTGCGTATGCTGATGACATCGATATCATTGGCTATAATACGCGCGAAGTCAGTGCAGCATTTTCCAGATTAGAAAGAGAGTCAAGTCGAATAGGTCTGGCAGTGAACGCAGATAAGACGAAATACTTAGTGTCAACAAACAAACAGTCCCAGCGTCTTGGAACCCATGTTACCGTTGACAATACCTCATTCGAGGTTGTGAAGAACTTCGTTTATCTGGGATCCAGCATTAATTCAACCAACGACATCAGCATTGAGATCAAACGAAGAATAACTCTTGCCAACAGGTGTTACTTTGGGCTCAGTAGGCAATTGAGAAGCAGAGCCCTCTCTCGACGAACGAAAATCACGCTCTATAAATCGCTCATCATGCCCGTCCTACTTTAAGCATCACAAACCTGGACGCTGAGCAGTTTAGATGAAAAGACTTTAGGAGCATTCGAGAGAAAGATTCTTCGTAAGATCTACGGACCAATCTGCGTCAATGGCGAGTACCGAATACGGTGGAATGATGAACTGTATGAGCTGTACACTGACATCGACATAGTCAAGCGCATTAAAATCGAGCGGCTTTGCTGGCTTGGTCATGTTCAGCAAATGAAAGACGATGCTCCAGTGAAGAAAACATTTGATTCGGTACCCAGCGGCGGTCAACGCAGAAGAGGACGACCGCATCTTCGTTGGAAAGACCAAGTAGAGGACAACCTGACGAAGCTTGGAATTTCCAACTGGCGCCAGCAAGCGAAAGGCAGAAATGGCTGGCGCAAATTCTTAGATGAGGCCAAGACCGACATACGGTTGTAGCGCCAACTAAGTAAGTAAGCAAGTAAACCCTCAGTTTGTTGATAATATTGACTCTTGCGTAAACTTTGGCTATTTATCGGTTTTCCTTTCTGACGTTAAAACAGCTATTGCCTCCCTGAGAAATTCAGTTAAGTTCGATCTTGATGGTCTTAGTGCTTATTTACTTAAACAATGTGGTCATTCTTTATCCCTACCTATTTACATAATTTTCAATAAATCATTAAAACCTGGTGAATTCATTGATAAATGGAAAGTTTCGCTTATCACACCCATATTCAAGGCTGGCAACAAGCACGATGTTCTAAAGTATAAACCCATCTCAAAGTTGACTAACGTTTCAAAGCTTTTTGAAACAATCGTTAAAGATAAAATGTACTTTGCCATAAAAAATTAATTTGTCCAAACCAACATGGATTTGTATCTGGCAGGTCAACTACAACTAACCTGAGTGTCTTCACAAATTACTGCATCTCTTCTTTTGAAGATCGGCACCAACTTGATGTCTTTTACTCTGACATCTCTAAGGCTTTTGACAGGTTGTCACATGATATTTTATTGCTCAAGCTTGTCAAGATTGGTTTTCATTCCATTTTTCTATCTTGGATGAGTTCATACCTCTCAAATAGGGTTTCTTATGTTGTCATTGACAATGCAAAATCTTCGCCATTTTTAGCAGTGTCTGGGGCTCCACAAGATAGCATCCTCGGACCATTACTTTTTATTATCTTCATTAATGATGTCTCTAAATGCTTTCCTAATGCTCAATTTTTACTTCTCGCGGATGATCTTAAGGCTTTCCTTAAAGTTAAAAGTGATTGCGACGCTTCTCGTCTCCAGTCTGATCTTGATAATGTCTTTTCCTGGTTTAAACAAAACAAATTATCTTTTAACCTTGGAAAATGTTATGTTGTCTCTTATTACAAGCTCCACTCACCAACTATTTTTGATTATAATTTTGATAACACTAAGTTAGCCAGATTATCAGAAATTCGTGATCTTGGTGTAATTTTTGATTCTAGCTTAACTTTTAGCTCTCACTTAAATCGAATTATCCCCAAAGCATATTCGCTTTTAGCGTTTCTTTGGTGAAACAGTGTTGGGTTTGTTGACCCTTACACATTAAAAACATTATATACTTCCCTTGTTAGATCTAGCCTTGAATACGCTTCATTTATTTGCAGTCCTTTTTACTCGATACATATTGCTAGACTGGAAAAAATTCAAAAAAGATTCTTATAATTTGCTTTGCGCTCTTTTGTTTTTCCTGAACCTCTTCCCTCATATAGGACACGTCGGTTGCTTATTGATCTATCATCTCTCGAAGAAGACTACTGCATAGTATCATGTTTGTTTATGATTTGATTAATGGAAATGTTATATGTGAAAACTTACTTAAATTAATATCATTTAATATTCCGCAAAAGTCGTTCGGAGCTCGAATTATTTTTACATTAGCTGTCATAGAACTAATTATGCCACTTGAGCAAATTAATAGAGCTCTTATAGCTTTAAATAGTATCTATAAAAATAACTTACTCGATTTTTCTATGCCTAAAGTTGCTTTTAAAACCAGTATTACACTGTTGTTAAATAGAAACTAGTTTGTTAATCTTTATTTTTATTACTTATTCAATTATTTTTGCTTAGTCTGTAAGGATTATTATCCATACACGTAAACAAATAAATAAATAAATAAATTATTATATTATTTACAATGGCCCATAACCATAGTCAAAATAAATGTCGACTCTAAATTTAGTATAAGCATTTTTGACAGTTTTTTAATATAATATGTTGTCAAAAAGCTCGCACTAAATTTAGAGTCAACTTTTATTTTAACTATGACTATGGGCCAATATAATCACACATACTTACATAGATATTTGACAGAGTAGTTTAAACTGATTCAGGGACTTTAACCATATCCAGTTTTCTCTCGTTTACTATCTTATTTATGCTTTCCGTCCAAGTCAAGGCCGTACGCTCGCAATCTTGATATTAAAACCTGTAACCTTGATTCTCCCCCCAGCCTACGAGACGAACGATAATACGAGAGGCTCACATCAAACCCATACCCACGAGGCAAGCGACCAGTAGCGAACATCGATTCCTTTATTCCAGGTCTAGACCGTACCCAACGTAATCTCGATCTTAAAACCCGTAACTCAGTTTTCCCAAACCATCCTGTGAGACGAACGATTATACGAGAGGCTCACACAATTCCTTTATCTTGCAATCGAGTGACGACTCTTGTAATCTTACTTTTATTTGCCCCCGAGACGAGCGATCATTAGCGGATTTCGGATCTTTTATTCCTTTGGGACCGTATGCACGGAATCTTGATCTTAAAAACAAGTAAACAAGTTTTCCTTACCAGCCTGTGGGATAAGCTTTATTAAGCGAATCTTTCGCCAATCCTTTATCTTGCAATCGAGCCTAGCGACTCCTGCAATCTTCCTTTTTCCGTGGGATGAGCGATCATAAGTGATTCCTGCAAAGTTCCTTTTCATTTGTAACGACTCAGAAGGCGGAAAGACACCAATTTAACTTGAGGCTAGAAATAGTTGGGTGCGTTGGGTGTCAATTAATTGTTCTAACGAATCTTTCCAAAGAAACAACAACAACAACAAAGTTTTTTCAATATGAAAAGGAAAATATCACCAGCTGATTTTATTGCAATTTCAGCCGTGCTTAAGGCTTCATCAGAAATCTTTGTTGTACTCGTGCCAGCGCGCACTAGCGCACTGCACCACAAAGGCGATGAGATTTGAAGTGTCAATTTCTCAGTTTTTCTCCCATTTCACATTCTCACATTTGTTGTAGTATTTTTGCTTTACTTTAGTCTTTATGCTTATGTTATTATTATGGAGTCCAACAGTCTGATAGAAGTCTTTCACTATGCACTAGCTAGCTGTCAGTATATCGGGGATCTTCCTTAGTCTGCAACTCAAAACACATTTTGCCAATAAATTTATGTGCACTTTCGAAAAAAAAATATCGAGGAGTAAAACAAATATCACACTTTTAGAATCAACAGAAAAAATATAATTAAAGCCAGAAACTTATTTAAACAAAAATCCCGACAGCCTCTCAATCTTCCGACTAACTACCATAAATTAGGGGACTTGTAGTGTCATTTGTTCCCTTAGTCTCTACCCTCCCTACCTTGGCAATCTTAAAAAAGTTTCAAGTAATTGCCCCTTATGCATCATCAGCTTAATCAATTAAAATTGATAGACGGACATGCTGACGTGACGACGAACAACCGCAAAAGATTTAAAAAAACATAGATTTTTTAGGGAATTCATTATATATTCATTCTTTTTTTTTTATTTTGCTACTCGGAGGTAATTTTAATTTTAAGTAACAATAGATAAGTTTTTCAAATTAAATTAAACTCTACACATTATACTTCACTAGTATACAAATTCAAATTATATCTTATAATAAAGGAAATAGTTCATATAATTCGTTAGAACTAGTCTGAATTGAAACTTCAATATAAAAAAATGTTTTGCCAAATCGATTGTTTATTCTAGCGAAGCTTAAACAAAACACAAACAAAAAGAAAAAAATTGCCATTGAAGAGAAACACCATAATGGTCACCTAATAATGAGTTTTCAAGCTTATTATGTAAGCATGCTCTTATTTATCACTTGTAAATAAAAAGAAAAGAATACCGACAACTGCATAAACCATGATCTACCTCAAAGCAAGAGAGCGCGAAGAACAAAGGTAAAAATGAAACGCAAAGGTCGTTGACCTTACTCTTCGTTCCAATTCTGCTCTGTGCCTACGCACTGGTTTTACATTACTATTTCTTCTTCTGTTCACTTTTCAAACATATGTTTTTTTTTATATATGTATGTACCAAAATATTATAATAGTTTTGTTGTTTTTTTACTTTGGGTTACTTTTGTTTTTTTATGTATATTTATAAGTACTATCAAAAGGAATATGTATGGGATATTACAACAAAAGTAGCACTTACATTATTTCCATAGATGACGTGTGGCCCAGAGACAGCATGATGAAGTGGTAGCTGTAAAGTAGTTTAAAAAAATGTTGTGTCAAGTTTGCAAATGCTGACGTAATAGCCTGAGTAACTCGCGATTACAGCTAATACAGGCAACCATACAGAGACATCCTCAAAACCTACAAGAAAGCAATTCGAGACGCGAAAAAGCATTCTTGGCAGGAATACACCCAATCGATCGACAATATAAAAGAATCGGCAAGACTAAGCAAAATTCTGTCCAAAGAAAGCACCAGTCCATCTTTCATTCGGAAAGATGATGGTACGTGGACAGAATCTACCAAAGAATCACTGGAACACTTACTCAACACACACTTCCTCGGCTGCAGGAGCAACTGCAATGGCTCCTGGCTCCTTTATCTCAATGGAAAGGGTTATCTGGGCCTTACGCAGCTTCTCTCCATACAAATCCCCAGGTCCCGACGGCATACTTCCAATAATGTTGCAGAAACTACAAGATGTAGTTACACCTATCCTACTCTCTATCTTCACTAAGTGCCTCTGCCTTAACTACACTCCAAGGAGCTGGAGAAGAGTTAAGGTAATATTTATACCCAAAGCTGGGAGGAGAGGTCATGAATCAGCCAAGAATTTTAGACCAATAAGCCTCACATCATTCGCACTGAAAACCCTAGAGCGTGTACTGGATATTCATCTCAGGGACGTTCTAAAGGGTGCTAACATATCCAGCGCCCAACACGCATACTGTTGGAAATTAAACTATATTTTGAGAGTAGATTTTATTTTATTCTGAATCACTTCAAAATTTATAGTTTCTTTTACAAATTTATTTTTTCCAACTGATAAATTTTTTGGAAGTTTTCAGGTTTAAATTTGTTCTTTGAAAATTTTTTAAACTTTTTAATATTGAAAGTTAACATAGTATATTTTTTTAAAGTATAAATAACAATATTTTCAAGATTCTCCCCTTCGTTAAAATACCACGTGTTTTAACCATGTTTTTCGTCATCAGATTTCCTGACATCCAACTTTGCTAATCTTGTCACTGGCCGGTTGAAAGTTCCACCTCTAGTTAAAACTGTTGCACTTCTAACATTTCCATCTTTTGCTTTGCATGTGGATTTAACAACTCCCATGGGCCAATTATTTCTTGGTAGGTTTGGATCAATTAAAATTACCACATCACCAACTTTCAGGGGGCTGCATTTCTGATGCCATTTGGTCCTTTTGGTAAGAGTTGGAAGATATTCTTGAACCCAGCGTTTCCAAAACATATCAGCAAAGTACTGTTCCATTCTCCAAGTTTTCCTTAATAAACAATCGTTGTTCGTAAATTCCCCTAATGGCTTATCACCATTAGAAGAACCAATCAGAAAATGATTTGGTGTAAGTACTTCATCCGTTGTTGAATCCAAATCAACATATGTAAGAGGTCTGGAGTTTACAACACGTTCACATTCCAGTAATGCGTTATATAGTGTGTCGTCTCTAAAGGTAAATTTTGGAGATATTTGATGAAGAACCTTTTTCACAGATTGCACCAATCGCTCCCAGCTACCACTCATGTGTGGTGCAGCTGGTGGATTAAAATACCATGTTGTAGATGAAGTAATAAATTTAAGTGCAATATTTTCTACGTTTAGCTCTTTTATTGCATTTTTTAATTCGGTTTCTGCTCCATGAAAGTTTGTGCCGTTATCAGAGAAAAATTCAATTGGAGTACCGCGCCTAGCTATAAAATTTTGAATAGCTATTATGCAGCAGTCAGTTGTCATATTGCGTGCAACTTCTAATTGTATTGCGCGAATAGCCAAGCATGTAAAAAGAACTCCCAACGTTTTTCTTCATGTCGAGCTACTTTAACTTGTTTTGGGCCAAAGTAGTCGAGACCCACGTACGAAAACGGACGAGTGAAGGGTGCAAGTCTAGCTTTTGGTAGCATTGCCATTTCTGGTACGACAGGTTTCGCGTTATTGTTTTTACAAAGTTGGCATGTTTTACGTACCTTTTTTAGTTCAACTCTTAGGCGAGGTCTATAGAATTTCTTACGCAGCTCATTAAGACATGTTTCGTGATGAACGTGATGAAATTGTTCATGAAATTGTTGGATTAAGAGTTTCGTGCAATAGTGTTCTCTCGGAAGTATTATTGGTCTTTTGGTATATTCAGATATTCCAACCGCCAAGTCTATTCTTCCATGCATGCGAACGACGCGACCCTCATCGATGTATGGAGAACATTTGTAAAGGACGCTTGATTTGGAGATTTCCCCACTTTTGAAGTTTGCTAAAAGAGCGATTTCATCTTTGAAGAAATCGTTTTGCATTTGACGATAAATTAAGTTTTCTGACATTGCTATCAACTTAGAGTTTTCAGGAAACAAAACAGGAAGTGATTTTTTTGTTAGAACTCTTTATCGTACTTTATGTAAAAATGTATAAAGCTTGGAAATAGTATTAACCAGTCTTTTCCACGAAGAAAATCTATGAAATTCAATTAAAGTTGAATTGGGTAACTGATTAGAGTGAACCATGACTAAATGTGGTCTTAGCTCTTCTGATGATTTTAATATCTTCGAATTTGTTAGAGGCCACGAAGATTCAGGCTGCTTCAAAAAGGTGGGACCACTAAACCACCTACTCTGCATGTCAAATTTAAAGGAATTTTTCCACTTGGTAGCGTCATCTGCAACGTTTTCTTTAGTGGAAATATATCTCCATTCAGAGATTTTACTGTGGTCAAGTACTTCACCAATTCGGAACATTACAAATGGCTTATAGTTTCTTGGATCTGCAGACAACCATGCCAAAACGGTATTTGAGTCTGACCAAAACCAACGCTTTTCTAATGGCAAATTATGACTGCTGCAAATTGTGTTAGCTAGACGAACGCCTAACACAGCTAACATGAGTTTCATGCGTGGAATAGATAAAGGTTGCTTTGGAGCTACTTTAACTTTGGCACTTACCAGAGTACACTGTATGGTATCTGAAGAAGTAGTTCGAAAATATGCAACCGCTGCATATGCCATTTCACTTGCATCGACAAAGACGTGCAGGTGTACTGTAGAGTTCAGATGAATCGAGTACCACCGAGGAATTCTCACAGTTTCAATATTTGGCAACAATTTCACCCACATCAGCCATTTTTTGAAGACATCGTCATTCACCTCATCGGTCCATCCTTTCGTAGTTCTCCAGACTTCTTGTAGCAATATTTTGAGGTATACCACAAATGATGATAAGAATCCAAGAGGATCAAATATAGACATAAGAGATCTTAATATGTCAGTTTTAGTCGGTCTTTTTACTCCAGATAGTATGTCTGTGTTAACCCGATTGAGTTTGAAGGAAAAGGTAAAAACATCCTCATCAGTTGACCACCACATTCCTAATACCTTTTCATTGCCCATTTCTATGTTGGAACCAATTGACACATGATTGTTATCTTCTTCCAATGCTCCCATGCCTTCCAATACTGTGTGGCGTACTACTTCATTTCTGTAACTAATTTTGATGCCACTGTAACGGCTGGACCTATTAATGGCTTTACGCCGTATTTTTAAAAAGGAAAGAAAGGAAAGAAGAAAGTCTTTTAGATTTTTAGACTTAGCACAAGACTGACTCTTTATTCAATTTTCCAGATCTATATAAATTAAAAATACCAGTATTTTTCTTCTATACTGCAGCCAAAACTCCTCCCCATATTTTCACATACATTGAAATTAAAAGTAGCCAAAACCAATTAATTAACATATTGAGCAATTTCTTTACATTTATAAGGTCTTTGTTTTCTTTTTTTCTTACACTTCAAATAATTACTTTTGCTGCGCTTGCAATTTCAATGCAGCAACATTGTTTGCGTCAGTCGCGATGTAATATGAATCATTTGACCCAGTGCAGAAATGAAGATAAACAAAACGAAAATTAGTTTGTTGTCATCGACTGAAATATTTACTGTACCGTGCTATGACACTACACCCTGGCTGGCTGTGCTATGACACTACACCCTTACTCTTTAGCGAAAAATTATTACTTGAAAGAATTTTTAAAGATTGGAGAGGTGTTTGGAGCAGTTTACATACGTATGTAGTTTACAAAAATGTTCTTATTACCTATATTATTACTAAAGAAAAATAGATAACATATTTAGTTATAAATTTATTTTTTTTCTTATATATACCTATTTAATAAATAAGTCTCTATTTTTTTAAATATATATTTCATAAGATGTAAGTTGTTTTTCAAGAACTTATAATTTTTATTAATTTATTAGGGGATAACTTGATTAAATTAAATTTATCTTCTTAGTTACTTCTTATGTATTTCCTTAAAATATTGTTGTGCAACAACTTATTTTTACCGTTAACCTCTACTAGTGAATTTACGCCTAATCTATCAATTATCTTATATGGTCCATGATATGGGCTTTGTAGTTTCTTTTTATTTTCTAAACCTGTAAAAACTAAATCACCTATTTCTAATGAAGCTTCATTCTTATTTCTATCATACTCTTTCTTTCTCTTGAGTTTAACTGTTTTAATCATATTTCTAGCTCTCTTAACGGCTGTCTTTAACCTTATTTTTAATTCATTACTATAATCTTCTAAATTATATATTTTATCATGTTCATTTAAAATATCACTCGGAAGTGATGGTAATTTTCCAAATATAAGTTCATATGTAGAATATGATGTATCTACATGTGGTGTGGTATTGTACGCAAACGTGTAGTACGGAACCCATTTATCCCATTCTTGGTCATCCACAAATGATAATAAATATTCATTCAGAACCCTATGATTTCTTTCTAAAGCTCCTATAGTCTGATGATGGTACGGAGTTGAGAAAATTTGTCGCGTGTCGAGTAATTTACATATGTTTGCCATTAACTCATTTTTAAATTCTGTGCCGCAGTCAGATCTAAGGACCTTAAAACATCCGTATTTAAGTATGAACTGTTCTACTAGAGTTTTTGCAATAGTCTTTGCTTCTTTTGTCTCAATAGGATGTGCTACCATAAATTTTGTAAGGTCGCATTGGATAGTTAAAATGTATCGATTTCCATTAGAAAATTTTAACGGGCCTACTGTGTCTATAGATATATTTTCAAAACTTGTTGTCGGTGTATTCGTAACTATTAAACCTTCTTTAATATGCCTGTTTATTTTATTTTTGTGACATTTTTCGCAGTTGTTTATGTAATCTTTAACCATTTTTCTCATATTCTTCCAGATGTATCGTTGATTCAATTTTAAAATTGTCTTTCTGATTCCTAAATGTCCTCCTGTTCGAGTGTTATGATATTCATCTATCAATTTGTATTGTTGCAGTGTACTTTCTATATGTCGTGGAGCTTTGTAAATTAATATTTTTATAGGCGAGGATTTATTCATTTTCAACTTGTTGTACTTTTCTTTGAATGCATTCATTTTAATATTTTCAAATATATAATCTTTGTCACAAAGGGCTAGCTCCTTTATCTGTGATCTATTTAATAAACAATGTAGATTCTCCAACATCGAATCTAGTTTCGAAGGGTCATTGCTACATGTTATGTGCACTTCATTATTATTTATATTCATAGTAACGTTACTCTTTTCTTTAATAACAAATTTTAATTTCATTGCCATTCTTACATCATTAAAAGATGTGCATTCCCAAATGTAGAGGTGATCAGTCTCTTTATGAGATGTGCTGTTCCTGTTAACACGTTCTTTGGTATCCAAACTCATTTCACTCGCTTGATTGTCATTTCTTTCCTCAATTTCATTATTGCTCCTTTTACGTAATTGTTTTGTTTTGCTCCTTGTTATTGCTAATACTTCTTTTTCACTGTTCATTGGAATCATATTTTTTAAAATTTCGCTGTCATATTTTATTCTGGATAATGCATCGGCGTTAGTGTTCATTTTGCCTTGTTTGTATGTAATTTCAAAATCATAATCAGACAAATCTAATCTGATTCTGGTCATTTTGGACGATGGGTTCTTATGTGAAAATAGAGAGACTAGTGGTCTGTGGTCAGTCACTACTATAAATTTTCTTCCATATAGGTAGGGTTTGAAAAATTTTATGCTCCAGTGTATTGCTAGGAATTCTTTCTCTATGACCGGCTTGTTTATATCATGCTTTTGTAATGACTTACTAGCGTATGATATTGGCAGATCATGTCCAATCTCTCCTTGCGAGAAAACAGCTCCTAATGCAAAATCGGATGCGTCAGTAGTTACGATAAATGGCTTCTCAAAATTTGGGTATTGTAGGATTGGTGAATCAACAAGTTTATGTTTTAAGCTACAGAATGCTTTTTCGCACTCCTCTGACCAGATGAAGGGTGTCACTTTTTTGAGTAGGGAATTTAAACATTTTGCTACGGCTGCAAAGTCCGGTATGAAACGTTTGTAATAGTTACAAAAAGCCACAAACCTTCGTACGTCGTCTGCATTTTTTGGTGTTGGGTATTTTAAAACAGACTCACATTTAGTTGGATCCGTTTTAATACCTTTGTCTGTTATTAAATGGCCGAGGTATGTTACTTCCGGTCTGAGAAATTGGCATTTGCCCGCGTTTAGCTTTAAATTGTATTTTTGCAGGCGCTCAAAAACTTTAACCAGATTTTGGTTATGATGCTTAAGTGAACATCCAAATACTATTATGTCATCGACATAAAGGAAAGCTTCTGAATTCAAACTGCTCAAAACTATTGTAAGCATTCTTTGGAAGCTGTTTGAAGAGATCTTTAAACCGAATGGTAGACGTTTAAAATGGTAATGTCCGTCTTGTGTTAATGCTAATTGTGTGTGTACCTGAGCGATTGTAAAATTGCTCTTGTATCTTTCTTGTAACCGTTTCTTAAGTTCTTCGAGTGTTGTTACATCAGGGCCTAAAGCTGTTCGAGCTGCCGCATTAAGCTTTACACTAGTCACAATTTCTATTAGGCTTATTCTTGCGTCAGCTGTGTAAGATCTGTGTAATAATTCTATGATTTTCAAAAATGGTTCCAGTTCTTTATATTGTCCGTTGAATATTGGTATGGCCTTAAGGGCTGTTTCTAGATTGAAAGCTGACATGTTGTTTGAGTTACTATTTTCCTCTTCTATTTCTGTCCCTGAACTTTCACTTCCTTGTCTTGGCTTCAAAAACTGGTCTATTGTATTCACTATCTTATCAAATGTTTCTGTCTCACTTTTGCTAGTCGTATTTTTTACTAGTGTTTCTCTAAGTGCTGCAAAATGCTTTTTAGTTTTCTCTATAAATGTCAATGAATATTTTCTATTTGGAGCCTTACGCAAGTTTGCTAAAAGTTGTTGAACTGTATCTAATTCCATTTAAGTTTGATATTATTTCACAAACATTTGTTGCAGATACATTTAGAGTTGTGTTTTTCAAACATATTTTTACCAATTTTTTTTTTTACAAATTTCACATCTGAAACATCTATAATGAAAACTATCCTTTTCATATGCTAGATATCTTACCTTACCAATATCTATAATCTTTTCTTTGCAATTGGCACAATATTTTTCAAATAAAATGCCGAAACACCCTTGGTAAAAACAATTTGTTGCTGATTTTGACATAGTAATATTTTATCATAATTTTACAATTACTATACTCAATATCTTAATGTTTTCTATCAAATTCTTCATTTCTATTCATTCAATTGTTTTTTATTTTAAACTGAATTGTTTATATTGCGCAACATCTGTTTGCGTACATAGTTCTTATAATATCTATTTATTAAATACAATATCGTTATAATCATAAAAATAACTCTAATGATTCCTACTATATTTAAAAATCCACTTTCACCGCTGTTGCTGCTGCTGCTGTTATTATTGTTATTGATGATTACCTCTTTGGTGCCGAACCAACCCATTTTGGTGTTTGTTGCTCGGACCGTAGTTGAGTTTTTGCAACGCTATTTGTTGTAGTAAACGCTGCTTTTGGGCCAGATCGTTAACCAGTGGTAGGATGTTGTAAATTTCTGCTACCCGTTGACGTGCGATTACTCGCTTACCACCTCTAACTCTTTTTCGTGTTTTGTCGATTGTTTCCTGTGTGGTGTTATTTCCCTTCCGCCGTTGTTGTCGTTCTTTGTATTTTTCAATGCTTATAGGTTGTGGTCCCGCTGTCTTAGGTGTTGGAATATACACAGCTGTTTCGCGTTGTTCTGCCAATGCCTGTGGCACGTATTTTTCTTCGAATTTCCTTGCGTTTGCTGCTGCTCTCTCAAATAGCGCGTTGAAATCGTCCTCTGACATTGATGTTGTAGGCGTGAAAAAATCACAGGATCAAAAAGCTGAATCGTTAAGGCCTTGTTGAGCAGGTTGAAATTTTGGCTCGATCAGATGTTGCAGGATCAAAAATGTGCAGGGTCGGTTTGCAGAATCGCCATGTGGCGTACTACTTTATTTCTGTAACTAATTTTGATGCCACTGTAACGGCTGGACCTATTAATGGCTTTACGCCGTACTTTTAAAAAGGAAAGAAAGGAAAGAAGAAAGTCTTTTAGATTTTTAGACTTAGCACAAGACTGACTCTTTATTCAATTTTCCAGATCTATATAAATTAAAAATACCAGTATTTTTCTTCTGTACTGCAGCCAAAACTCCTCCCCATATTTTCACATACATTGAAATTAAAAGTAGCCAAAACCAATTAATTAACATATTGAGCAATTTCTTTACATTTATAAGTTCTTTGTTTTCTTTTATTCTTACACTTCAAATAATTACTATTGCTGCGCTTGCAATTTCAATGCAGCAACATTGTTTGCGTCAGTCGCGATGTAATATGAATCATTTGACTCAGTGCAGAAATGAAGATAAACAAAACGAAAATTAGTTTGTTGTCATCGACTCAAATATTTACTGTACCGTGGGCTGGCTGTGCTATGACACTACAACTGTCTTTGAGTATGATTTCCAGTTTCTGATGAAGAATCCACCGTTGCTATGAATAAAAGATACCTCTTTTGCCAATTCTATTGCTTCAGGCTCAGAATCTGCACAATCCAGTAAATCATCTTCATAATGATGATGAATTATAGAATCCACTGCTCTTGGATATATTTGCTGAAACTCCAGAGCATTCTTGTTCTTAATATATTGCGCTGAACTTGGGGAACATGCTGCACCAAAGGTCATTACTTGCATAACGTAAACATCAGGACATCTCGTTGTTTCCTTGTTACGCCATAAAAATCGCTGAGCATTTTGGTCTTCTTTACGAATTTTAACTTGATGAAACATTTCCTTTATATCAGCACAGATTGAATTTTTTTCATTCTGAACCCATATAGGACTGATAGCAGTGGTGCCAGTAAGTCGGAACCTTTGAGCAGCATAGAATTTAAAGAAACTCCATTTACTTTGGCCGCTGCATCCCAGACCAATCGAACTTTTCCTGGTTTATTTGGATTGACGACCGTAAATATCGGAAGGTACCATATTTTCCCATCACATTGTGTTACCTCTTCTGCAGTCAGTTTTCGGGCGTAACCCTTATCTACTAAATCTTTCATTTGTTGAGAAATAACTGAAAGATGGTGAGGATCAAGCTTTTTTTCAAGACATTGGAGTCGTTTTAGTGCCATCGGATAACTATTTGGAATTTTGGGAACATATTCTCTCCAAATTAAGCCCGTTTTAAATCGCTTACCGATGCGTTTAGATGTTTCTTCCAGAACATCCAGAACATCCAATCCTTCGTACATCCAACGCTTTCTAATGAAAGGTAATCTGAAACGATTTTATGCAAGGTTTCCATTTCGTACTCGCAGTTGCATTTCGCGATCTGATGAAATCCCAATGAATTCTCTTGAGAATTTCCTTCTCCTCCATGAACAACCCATCCCAGACGTGTTTTAGATGCACAGGGCTCTTCCGCACTACCTTCAGGTCTTCATCGCATTGCAAACATAACCATTATTGAGGCCAATAAGAATCTGCGGTATTGCATTAGTGTAAGGCTCGATTGGTATGTTTTTCAAATGTGGATATGCAGCTAAATCTTTCTTTTTAATGCTTTGTATTGGAAGTGACAATTTTTTTACAGTGCGAACATGATTTAGCTCATACCTTTTTGCATTGCTGTTACGATTTGAAATCTCTACGGTAACTTGCATTGAGTCTTCTTCGATGCGTGATGTCTCCGACGTCCATTTTAAGCAGAGATTGTTAGCTTCTCCTTCTAATTCTAACTGCTTGCAGATTTCTTTTTCCATAAGCGTCACGTTCGAACCGTCATCAAGGAATGCAAAGGTATCTATGAATCAGTTGTTGCTGTGCAAAGTAACTGGTAGAATTTTAAAAAAGTGTTACTTCTGTTACTGGCACTTGAGTGTGCTGTGACCATGGTTGGGTTCTATACAAATTTGTGTAGCAGCTTGTGATGTCATGCTTCACAGTCTTGAACGGAGCATTTATCATTAGAGCAACGGAAGTTGCCGTGCTTCTTTAAACACAACCTGCAAAGCTTCAACTGCCGAACCTTGTCCCATCGGTGAGCTAACTTCATGCGAGTAAACTTTTCGAATGCATAAATTAGGTGCCCCTTTCCACATAGAGGACATGTACTTTGAATATTTGTTTTTGTTTCCGCTTCATGTGTATTCAAATTTACAAAGAGAAAGAATAGACGAACTTACTTTTGTTACTGCTTCAGCAATTTCGAACAGCCATTTAGAGCAATATTCGCTTCTCGCTTTGCAACGTACATTGCCCAATTCAATTTCGTCTGCGCTGGTAGCTTGTCCACGAGATCTTGCAACAGCACTGGACTATTCATGTGTGCCACCAATCCAGAAGCCTCTAAAGTAGAGCATAAATTTCTAACTGAAATCGCATAGCTAACGAGAGTGCCAAGTTTCTCTGGCTTCGGTGCAACTTCAGATCGAATCTTATCCAGCATAGCGTCTCTGGTCGGCCAAACATCATTTTAAGCGTTCGCATGACTTCTGAAACATTTTTTGGCATCATAAGATGGCAGCTGACCGTGTCGAATGCCTTTCCTTTTAAGCACCTTTGTAGTCGCAAGAGATTTTCGGCATCTGAATATCCACAAAGTTTGGTACTTTCCGTAAATGAACTAAAGAACAAAGGCCATTCTTCAGGTTTTCCAGCAAACGTAGGTAGTTCCTTCGACAAGGCTTGACGTGCAGAAAGTTGAGCTTTCGACAAAACTGCTTCATTTTCTTTCTGGGTCTCTTCCTTTTGGATTTCTTGCAGATTGGTATAGTTGACTTCTTTGTATAAAGGACTTTGTAGTTTTTAAATCCATTCTTGTGTACGTTTTGTACAAGCTCTGCTGCAAATACTTTCTTCATCTTCTTCAGACATTGCTAGAATTTCAAATTTACGATTAAGAAATTTTTTTCTCCTGATGGATGCGCTGCAAATGTTTCTCCTGTTCGATGCGTTGTAACTCTAATGCGTTTTCCTCTTCTAGACGTTGTAGCTCGAAGTCGTTCTTTATTTTCTTTGATGATGATGTACTTGAGTGAATTGATCTTGTTTTTGAATTGCATGTTGCGTGTTCGTTTGCTTTTTTATTAACTGCAGTCTCTCCAGAGCACTCGGAACATCTCCATTCATGGTTTCTACGGAACTTGTAACTCCAGCGCATGTAAAGTGATACCAGGTATCACACAAATCGCATTGGACCATTTCATTATTATCTTCAATGCAAAGTCCGCAACTGCTGGCCTTAACAGCTTCTTTACGTGGTGTATGGCAAACGAACATTTTATTATATAAATTTTGAAGATTGTTGGAAATTAAACTATATTTTGAGAGTAGATTTTATTTTATTCTGAATCACTTCAAAATTTATAGTTTCTTTTACAAATTTATTTTTCCAACTGATAAATTTTTTGGAAGTTTTCAGGTTTAAATTTGTTCTTTGAAAATTTTTTAAGTTTTTTTTTAATATTGAAAGTTAACATAGTATATTTTTTTAAAGTATAAACAACAATATTTTCAACACATGCCTCAAAGGCAGATCCACAGATACCACCCTACACGAGATTATTACCACTATTGAAAGATCAATCTACTTTAAACAATACACTCTTGCGGCCTTCTTAGACATAGAAGGGGCTTTTAACAATATTCATACTAGGGCCATTTCTGATTCTCTTACCAACCTTGGTGTACAAGCACTGGTGAGAAACTGGATAGTCTCAATGCTCAGTAACAGAATAATCCAGGCAGACCTGGGTGGCTGCCAACTCACGAGATTTGTCAGTAGGGGTACTCCGCAAGGAGGAGTGATTTCCCCTTACTCTGGCTCATCGCCATGAATGAATTTCTTAAGACACTAAATTGCAATGGGGTCAAAGTGGTGGCTTATGCGGATGACGTGGTTGTTATGGTGTCAGGACTGTTCCCCTCTACGCTCAGTGAGCTAATAGAGGTTGCTTTGGGAAAACTCAGTGTCTGGGCTGCCAGATGCGGCCTAGGTGTTAACCCTAGCAAGACGGAACTGATGTCATTCACCACAAAAACCAAAGGGCCAGAATTTGTCCTTCCAAAGCTCAACAACCAACCTCTTACACTATCCAGTAGCGCAAAATATCTAGGTGTCATTCTGGATCCTAAGCAAAGCTGGAAAACTAACATCGAACAAAGGGTCAAGAAGGCCTGCATAGCCTTCTACGCCTGCAAAAAAACCTTTGGTAGAAAATGGGGTCTTCAACCAAAAATGATCTTATGGCTATACACAGCGGTAGTGCGACCTATCTTGGCGTATGGTGCACTAGTATGGTGGCCTGCACTGAATAAAGCATACAACACAACAAAACTAGCTCGGAACAGCGATCCGCATGCGTAGGTATCACAGGGGGTATCCGCTCATGCCCCACTGATGCACTTAATGTCCTGACACATTTACTCCCCATAGATTTACACATTAAGCTTACTGCAACAAACAGTGCAGTCAGACTCAGAGAGACGTACAACTGGCGAAATAGACCATATGGCCACAGCAACATTCTTAATTCGCTACCTCGGGAACTGATTCCTGGAAAAACGGACTACGACACTCCCAAACTCAACTTCACGAAATCCTTTACAACCAAGTTTCCCACCAGGATGGCTCCAAGATGGAGTGCGGAGTGGGAGTAGGCATACACTCTGAGAAACTGGGGGTGGCAGACTCGTTTCGTCTACCAAACTCAGCCAGCGTCTTTCAGACCGAGCTTTTTGCGATAAGAGAAGCTTGTCGCACTTTAAGGAGAGCTAACACCAACAACCTTAACGCAGCTATTCTGACGGATAGCCAAGCTGCCGTTAAATCTTTAGCTGTGATCAGTACCAACTCCAAACTGATAAGGCAGTGTAAGGATGAACTGGCCCGGCTTAGTCACCAACTTAGCATTACCATAATCTGGGTTCCCGGCCATAGGAACATTTATGGTAATGAAAAGTCGGATGAATTGGCTAGGCGGGTTTCTTCCCTTGACGTTTCCAGAGCGGAACCAGTCGAAGTTGCACTGAACACAGTCAAGGGAGGAATTCGTTCTTACTACTTAACCTTAGCCGGTCGTAGATGGAGAGAACTACCAACCTGCAACACATCAAGAAAAATATGGCCCCTTTACAACATAGGCAGAATTCAACAGATGCTCTCAAAACCCCGGAACGACATAGCCAGATTAGCGGCTATTATTACGGGTCACTGGTTCATCGGAGTTCATGCCGAGAGAATTGGACTACCTTTCAACACCCACTGTCGCAGCTTCGATGACCCAAATGAAAAAGATACACTAACACACTTTCTGTGCACCTGCCCGGCCCTGGCCAGGGCCAGACTAACAACGCTTGGCAGGCCCTTCCTCAGCAACCTAGAGGAACTCTCAACAACAAAAATCAACAATCTCCTAACGTTCATCAATCGCACCGGATGGTTATAACCTAGCAGTGCGCTACCCAGTCAACCAACAGAAACACAAGGTTATGGTATCAAAACGGCTCACTAGAGCTACTTGGATTCCACTTGCATGTAGAATCACCATCTAAACCAACTAACCAACTCGCGATTAATTATGTATCTTAATGGCGTAGGTGTAAAAAAATATATATCTTTTCTTAATGTCTTTGTTAATTTTTTTCAATAATATTGTATGTAGAAAATTTAACTATAAAATAAGATTATTTTCTTTTATTTAAATTTTAAAATTCAATGCCGACTTAATAAACGCGAGGGTAAACTGAATTTAGTGATTACGTTAATTTTAAAATTTAATTTAATATTTTAGATAGCAAATAGGAAAAATTTTATATAATTTTTTTTCTATTATTTTGTATATTATTTTTATATTTATATTTAATATTATTTTTATATTATTCAACCTTCGCCCAGACTAGGTTCTTTATTTTCATCATAAGTTGTAGTCCCAAACCTTAGATGGAACATAGAAAGATGGATTCCTGGTTCGGGATTCCGAAAGAAAAAGGTTCTCGAGTTCGACAGATCCTTATTTCGGACCAAGTGCCGATCGGACGTAACCCAGTTCGAGGAGGATGAGTGGCCAGACAAGTTATGTCTGGGTTTGGGGGAGGCGTAATTAGTTTGTTAAATAAATTGTACGTAATGCTTTGGCATTGAACCGAAGCTGCGTAGCTGCACAAAATTCCCATATGTGCCAAGGGAACTTTCGGAGCCAACGACTCGCAGCATAAGCTTGATCAAGTTCGACCTTAAAAGTAAATTAAAATACAATTATAATTTAGTAATAAATTCAGTCCTTCAGAATATTACCTTTTGTTTTAAACGTCTTTTTTTCTAAGATATACTGTACTCTTATTCAAGAGTAAAAATAACTATTCTATGCTTACTATACTATGCTTAAGAGCGGACCATTTCATAAATAAAGTTACTTGAACCAATAAATACACCAAGTCAAACAGGCTGGCCATTACAACTTAAAATCTCATCGCCTCTGTGGTGCAGTTTGTTAGTGCGCGCTTGTACGGCGTATCACAAAGATTTCTGATGAAGCATTTACTTACTTAATTGGCGCTACAACCGTATGTCGGTCTTCGCCTCATCTAAGAATTTTCGCCAGCCATTTCTGTCTTTCGCTTGCTGGCGCCAGTTGGAAATTCCAAGCTTCGTCAGGTTGTCCTCTACTTGGTCTTTCCAACGAAGATGCGGTCGTCCTCTTCTGCGTTGACCGCCGCTGGGTACCGAATCGAATGTTTTCTTCACTGGAGCATCGTCTTTCATGCGCTGAACATGACCAAGCCAGCGAAGCCGCTCGATTTTAATGCGCTTGACTATGTCGATGTCAGCGTACAGCTCATACAGTTCATCATTCCACCGTATTCGGTACTCGCCATTGACGCAGATTGGTCCGTAGATCTTACGAAGAATCTTTCTCTCGAATGCTCCTAAAGTCTTTTCATCTAAACTGCTCAGCGTCCAGGTTTGTGATGCGTAAAGTAGGACGGGCATGATGAGCGATTTATAGAGCGTGATTTTCGTTCGTCGAGAGAGGGCTCTGCTTCTCAATTGCCTACTGAGCCCAAAGTAACACCTGTTGGCAAGAGTTATTCTTCGTTTGATCTCAATGCTGATGTCGTTGGTTGAATTAATGCTGGATCCCAGATAAACGAAGTTCTTCACAACCTCGAATGAGGTATTGTCAACGGTAACGTGGGTTCCAAGACGCTGGGACTGTTTGTTTGTTGACACTAAGTATTTCGTCTTATCTGCATTCACTGACAGACCCATTCGACTTGACTCTCTTTCTAATCTGGAAAATGCTGCACTGACTTCGCGCGTATTATGGCCAATGATATCTATGTCATCAGCATACGCAAGCAGCATAACACTCTTGTAGAATATTGTGCCACTACGTCTCAGATCAGCAGCTCGGATGATCTTTTCCATCATTAGGTTGAAAAAGTCGCACGATAAGGAATCACCTTGTCTGAAACCTCGTTTGGTAATAAATGGTGTGGAGAGGTCCTTCCCGATTTTAACTGCGCTGCTGGTGTTGCTCAGTGTCATCCTGCAAAGTCGTATTAGTTTTGCAGGAATACCAAATTCAGACATGGTGGAGTACAGGTGCTTCCTTATTGGGATGTCGAAGGCGGCTTTGTAGTCGACAAAAATATGGTGGGTGTCGACTTGTTTTTCTTGAGTCTTCTCCAAGATTTGTCGTAGCGAGAAAATCTGGTCGATGGTGGACTTTCCAGGTCTGAAGCCACACTAATAAGGTCCGATCAGTTCGTTTACAATGGGCTTCAATCTTTCACATAAAACGCTCGACAGGACCTTATATGCGATATTAAGAAGGCTTATCCCACGGTAATTGGCACAGATAGTGGGATCGCCTTTCTTGTGGATTGGGCAGAGCACACTGAGATTCCAATCGTTCGGAATGCATTCTTCCGACCATATTCTGCATAGAAGCTCGTGAATGCATTTAAGTAGAGCTTCGCCTCCGTTCTTAAACAGCTCAGCAGGTAAGCCATCAGCTCCCGCGGCTTTGTTATTTTTAAGCCGAGCTACAGCTGTCAGAACTTCATCATAGTCGGGCAGCGGAACCTCGACGCTGTCATCCGCAATTGGGGTTTCCGGAATATCATCTCTATTGGCGGGATTGTTGTCAGCGTCGCCATTTAGAAGTTTAGAGAAGTGTTCCCTCCATAACGTCAGTGTACTCTGGACATCGGTCACTAGATTCCCGTTTTTATCCTTGCAGGAAGAAGCCCCGGTTTTAAAACCATCGGCAAGGCGTCTTATTTTTTCGAAAAATTTTCGGGCTTCATTCCTGTCACCATACATCTCAATCTTCTCCTGCTCGCGCTTTTCTGCCTCTCTTTTTTTCCGCCTGAAAATATGTCTCTCTTCCCTCCTCTTTTCTTTGTATCGCTCCTTAGCAGCGCGCTTTACAACCGACTGCAGGGTGGCTTTGTAGGCGGCGTCTTTCTCTGCAGTGGCGTCGCGACACTCCTGGTCGTACCACTGGTTTCGGCGAGGGCGTTGGTAGCCAATCACCTCTTCAGCAGCCGCACGCATGGAGTTGGAAATGTGTGTCCACTGCGCGCATATATCATCGATTAGAGGAGTGCTTTGAAGCAGGAGTGAGAGTCGAGTGGCGAAAGCATCGGCTGTCTGTTTCGATTGCAGCTTGTCGACGTCTAGCTTTCTCTGTGTAGGGTTGCGTGTATTCTTAGCTGCGCACAGACGTGTACGGATCTTGGCTGCAACAAGATAGTGATCCGAGTCAATGTTTGCACCACGGATCGTGCGTACATCCAATACACTGGAAGAGTGCCTTCCGTCGATCAAAACGTGATCAATTTGATTTTTTGTTTTTTGATCAGGGGACATCCAGGTGGCTTTATGAATATTGAGATGCTTGAATCTAGTGCTACTTACGACCATGTTTCGTGCTGCGGCGAAGTCAATCAGCCTCATTCCGTTATCGGAGGTGTTGTCGTGGAGGCTGAACTTTCCGACTGTTGGACCAAAAATATTTTCCTTGCCCACCTTAGCGTTGAAGTCACCAAGCACGATTTTAACGTCGTGGCGGGGGCAGCGCTCGTAAGCATTTTCAAGGCGCTCGTAGAAAATTTCCTTGATCTCATCGTCCTTGTCTTCTGTCGGAGCGTGCGCACATATTAGGCTTATATTGAAAAATCTAACCTTGATGCGGATTATGGCAAGTCGTTCGTTCATAGGTGTGAATCGCAGGACGTGGGGCCGTAGTCTCTTGCCAACTACAAATCCGCATCCAAACTCGTGCTTCTCCGCATGGCCGCTGTAGTAGATATCACAGGGTGCATGCCGAATGCAACCCTGTCCCTTCCATCGCATTTCTTGGATAGCAGTGATATCAGCTTTGTATCTTCCCAGGACATCAGTCAGTTGGATAGAGGCACCTTCCCAATTAAGGGTTCGGACATTCCAGGTGCATATCCGTAAATCATTATCAGTTTTTCGTTTGCGGTAGTCGTCATCAGATTTGGGGATCAGTTTTCTTCTATTCTTTTGTGTTTTCATTGAAATGGGTTTTTACGGGTGGGCTTCAAGCCCGACGCACAACCTATTTTAAGCCTAGGGAGGCCCGCCGCTCAGATTAGCCGCCAAACTAACGGTTGTCAGTTTTGACGTTGCCCAGGAAACACCACGTGGAGGTTTGAGTCGACTTGAGGTGATTTCACAAAGATTATGCTGGCCTCGCCAGGTTGAGACAGTCAGACATGTTGCATTGATCCATCGCCCCCAGTTTCCCCTGATGAAGCATTTAGCAGGGCCAAAATTGCAATAAAATCAGCTAGTGATTTTTTTCCTTTTCATATTGAAAAAACTTTGTTACTGTTGTTGTTTCTTTGGAAAGATTCGTTAAAACAATTAATTGTTCTAACTTTGACCTTAAGCTCAATAAACGATTTTAAACGACTAGAATTTGTATTTAAAATCAATTATGATTTAAATTATCAAACATTTAGAATTTGTATTTAAATCATATTAAATCAACATAATAAATAACAAGGTCATTTAGAAAAAACTTTAATCAAATGGTAGAGTACAACCAAACAGAAACAAGCTGAAAATATATCAGCAAAAAAATCTAAAACCAACTTCAGTAACCATGCTTTGTTAGTGGAAGACTTCCAGCAGACTGTTGGACTCCATAATAATAACATAAGCATAAAGACTAACGTAAAGCAAAAATACAACAACAAATGTGGAAATATGGAATGGGAGAAAAACTGAGAAATTGACACTTAAAATCTCATCGCCTCTGTGGTGCAGTTCGCTAGTGTGCGCTTGCACGGCGTGTCACAAAGATTTGTGATGAAGCCTTTAGCAGGGCCGAAATAGCAATAAAATCAGCTATTATTTTTTTCCTTTTCATATTGAAAAAACGTTGTTGTTTCTTTGGAAAGATTCGTTAGAAGAATTAATTGTTCTAACTTTGACCTAAAGCTCAATAAACGATTTTAAACTAGATCAAACGACTAGAATTTTTATTTAAAATCAAATATGATTTAAACTATCAAACATTTAGAATTTGTATTTAAATCATATAAAATCAACATATTAAATAACAAGGTAATTTAGAAAAAGCTTTAATATTAATTACTACTAAAATAGCAGATATCCCGAAAAATCCGAAATAAATTCCCGAAAGCACAACAAAAGCAACACTTTAATCCCTTTACTGTCTGCAAGTGCCAAAATCCACTGTCTCTGAAATTTCAGTGAAATCAGTGAATCAAATGTGAGTGTATTCATAAAAATGTTTAAATGTATTGAGTTTTTAGGACTTGCTTTGTCCCGTGTAGACGCTAGGTTAACATGAATGTTACCTGGCGTCTCGACAGGCAATAATCCAATGCTTACCAGCTGTCAAATTCTATTGCAGGCAATGGCAATATTGCAAGGGTGGGTTTTCTCTTGTTATGAAATCAACATACAATTTTATCATTTACTATATAAATTAATTATGGCTGTATTTCTTTATTCATTCCAGACGGTCGGAATAACTTTTTTGTTTCTTTCAATTTTGATTATCCGGAATATTCTTTTTGTATTTTTTAATTATTACGGAATATTCCGAACGCGTTCTTTTTATATCATCAGCTGAAGTACTAAAAAAAAGAATATTTCTTGTGTATGAGGTTATATTCGATTGATGTGATTGACAAACATCAAATATAAGTAAAATGCAGTGTAATAAAAACGGTTCTTTACTTTATAGTGTATTTGTTATCTTCAATTATATACGAGAAATGTATTTCTGCTTATACATAATTGAAAAACCGGCAACCCACTATGCCACTAAAATTAGTTTGCTAGTTTTTGTGCTTTACGCGAATCCATCACAACGTATTGTGAGGCAAAATCTGCAACCATGTAACCCAGTGTCTGGACGCAATTGTGGCCTTTGGCAATGCTCATCTCAAGCAAAAATTAAAGAAATATCTTCAGCAGAAGTACAACCAGCGATTATAACAAAAATACGCAAAGCCGCCGCGCCCCTACAGGAAGAATTACCAACGCCGAAGTGATCAACTCGATGTGGCGAAGTGACAACGAAAAAGTTGGAAGTTACTACAAGAACAGCCATGGAAGTCGATGTTGAGCCACCACCAACAATATAATACTTTTGTAAGTGTCGGCAACTTTAGTTTGATAAAGACTTTTGCAATTGCTTCCTTTAACCAGGTATTGCTTCTGCTTATCAATTCAACCATGTTCACCGCAGCGAATCGTACTCTCATCATAAAGACGTAGGGATCAACGGATCAAAGTCACCACCATACAAGCTGTGATGGGCTATTTTTACAAATACGAATTCCAGTGAGATGAATACTGTCCTGATGAATACTGTAGAACAAATTGCTTTCAACGAATTGTTTTTATTAGAAATATTTGGAAAACATGACGGTATTTGTGCTAATATTAACTATGATTTTTTTTAAGTAATCATGTTTTACATTCAAGAAAATCAACGCAAGAAGGAAAGCGAAATTTTGGAGGAGATTGCAATTGCTGTTTCTGCTGCTGAAATTTTTAGATATTGTGTTCCATTTTTGCATTTTTCGGTTCCAAAATCTAAAAAAGTTTTTTTTAATATTTTGCCGAATTTAGATGAAAAGAGATTCAAACAAATTGTGCGAGTAAGCTTAACAAACTTTCATCTCATTCTTTAACTCATTAAGGATGATGTTGTGTTCAATGGACCACGTTCATGTCAACAAATACCAGTGGAAGTGCAGCTCACAATTGTTTTGTATCGTTTGGGCTCAAGTGCTGAGGAAGCATCAACGATGAAAATTGTGAGCTTGCTTGGAATTGGTCATGGTGGAACAATTCAAGTGAGATAATTCTTTTCTTTTCTTTAATTAAAATTTAATCGTTTGGATTCCAGATAATCACAAAACGGATTTTAAAAGCAATTCTTAATTTAAGAAAAAATTTCTGAATTGGCCGGATGACAACGAACGTAATAGTTTTGTTTCTGAAACACGGCATGAACTTCCACACTGCGTTGGTTTCGTCTATGGAATGGAAATTAAACTGGCCGAAAAACCATCTGATGATCCTGAAGCATACTTTTCGAGAAAGCATATTTACTCCATTAAAGTACAAGATGTTTGCGATCACAAATTGCGAATTCGTCATATGGTGGTGGGGTACCCAGTGTGAGGACTCAAATTGTTGCACAATTTGGGCCTCACAAATTATATAAATGAATTGTTAACTGAATTTTAAATATGGAAAATGTAAGCAACCAAAACATGAAATGTAAATTAAACTATCTCAATTAAATTTTAAAGATTTATTATATATTATGAATAAGATGTATATAAATCATTATATTATATTATATCTTATTAGCTAAAATATATAATATTAATGTTATAAATATTCTGTTGAGGAAATAATAATGTACTGAATAACAAATAAGTAAACAAATAATAAATACACACATACAAACATGCAGAGCCATGCACACAGTCACATATACACAGGCAGGGAAAACAAAACAAGTGAACACGGAACAGAAAGGCAACGGGAGAGTATAAAGCAGTCGCGTTTGCTTAGGACAGGCAGTCTTGTCGCAGGCGCAGTAGCATGCACATGCTTTGAGACTGAGTAGTTAGTTCAATCGTAGTTATCTTAAGCGAAGGTGTCCTCACCCTTCGAACGTTGTTTACTCTAAGTCAGGCGTAGTTATCTTAAGCGAAGGTGTACTCACCCTTCGAACGTTGTTTACTCTAAGTCAGGCGTAGTTATCTTAAGCGAAGGTGTACTCACCCTTCGAACGTTGCTTACTCTAAGTTCAAAACGTAGTTATCGTAAGCGAAGGTGTACTCACCCTTCGAACATAGTGTTTAATCTAAGCTCAGGCGTAGTTATCGTAAGCGAAGGTGTACTCACCCTTCGAACGTTGTTTACTCTAAGACAGGCGTAGTTATCGTAAGCGAAGGTACCTCCACCCTTCGAACATAGTTTTAATCGGAGTTCTATCGTAGTTACTCACAGCGAAAGGAATTATAGCAAGTAACGGCATAAATATGAATAAGCAAAGATTAATTATATCATTTTAATTTATATAATGCTTAAAAATTAATAATAACTAAGTAACGTACTCATTAAGCAATAAATAAACAAATGAAAATAATAAAGAATTACTCTACAGTTTAAAACTAAAACGCTGGCTTTCTTATTTAAAACAACGGAATCATTGGTAAATAAATTATTTTGTAAGAACCCCTGGTTTACTCACTGAGCCTACCTCAGCAAAAATCAGTAACGAGCAAAAGGGTTCGTTACAAATGGCGCCCGAGCAGGGACTCTGAAGACGAAAAATAAATACAGAGAGAAAAACTAAGAGACAGAGAACAAAGCCAAAGCCAGTAAAGAAAGCTAAAGTCAGAGAAAAACATCAGCGTAACTCAACACATGATAAAAATGGTCAATTCCTCCTGGGTATACTTTTTACGGAAAGACGAGCTGCAAGGGTACGCAGAAGAATTTGGATTCGATAGCACAGGAACGGTGCAAGAAGCAAGGAAAAATTTTGCTGTCTTCATCGCAGATCAAGGGCAGAAACCAGAGCTGCAACCACGCCTTTCAGAACTAGAGGCAAAGCACGGGAGGTCATCATCACCGGCAAGAAATCCCGAGATACCGAAAATAAATGTGCCGGTAACACACACAGGCGGTCAACAAGATTTCAACCACCCGACAATGGCATACGAGCAACCAGCAGCCGCGCACGCAGGATATACAGGATACGTAGAACACGCAGGAGTGCATCAAATACCATATTCCACGGTAATAGACCAGGTCAGGAAGTGGTCTTTTAAATATGATGGCGGAAAAGAACCACTGGCCTTCATTGAAAGAGTAGAGGAGCTAGCCGAAGTATACGGGTTGAACAAGGACCTCTTACCCCGAACAATGCCCGAACTGTTGAAAGATAACGCGCTGAAATGGTTCCGGAACAATAATCGGCAGTGGCAAGAATGGAATGCATATAAGAGGGATTTCCTACGGTTCTTCCTGCCATCCAAATACTTCGAGCATCTGGAAGATGAGATCCGACAAAGGCACCAGCGGCAAAGAGAAAAATTCAAAGACTACCTCATCGAGCTGCAAAATTTAATGCGACATGCAGGTTTCTCAGAGCAAGGCAAACTAGAGCGCATATACCGCAACAGTCTCCACGACTATCAGCTTTATATAAAGCGAAAAGACTTCAGGGACCTCGAGGAGCTGATTAGTCTAGCCGAAGATTTTGAAAGTCTGCAAAAAGAAGCTCCGCCGACCAGACTAGCCATACCCCGACAGCGAGAAGAGCATCACCGCAGAATTACGCAAGAAACCGAGTATCCAATTAACCCACGGACGGCATGTCGACGTTGTGGGCAGGATGGGCACTACAAATACGAATGCAGAAACCCCGCTATAACCTTCTGCTGGGAATGTGGGAAAAGAGGTACTTTGACAATAAACTGCTGCAGACAATCATCGGGAAACTACCAAGGGTACCGTCCAAGGCGAGTACAAACGGATACCCAGAACCAGCGTCCTCGCAATTAAACACCATCACGCAAAACGGGAACCACGTGGTCGCTATAGTCACGATAGGCAACCACACGACCAAGGCGACGATCGACACTGGGGCAACACGGAGTTTTATCAGCAGATCCCTAGCAAGTAAAATAAAGGAATCAAGCAAACTCGAAAACATATCGACTCGCATACGATTGGCTGACGGGACCACGAAAGAGGTTAATCAGCAACTCGTAGTAAACATAAAACTCGGAGGAAAACAATGCAACATAGAATTAATCATCCTGCACGACGTGATCGACGACCTTATTCTAGGCATGGACTTTCTGGTCAAAATAGAAACAAAATTGCAGTGCGGAGACTGCGCAATCATTCTCAAGGAAAACACGAACGATGGAAAAGAACAAGAAACAGCATGCTGTACGGTTATACGAACAGAAGAAACTAGATCAAGCACGGGTGAGTCACATGAAGCAACGAAGGTCGTACGAGCAGAAGAAGTGGAATTAAGTACAGGTGATCCACAAGAAGCAGCAAGGAGGTTACTACGCACCAGGAAAATCGAGTCAGGTCCAACCGACGAATCAAGAATCGAAAAGTTTGCAAAGGCAGAGCTGGGAAAATTCGAAGGTCTCAAAGGGGTGTCACATATCACCATGCACCGCAAGGGTAAGTTACACATCAAAGCAAGCGCTCTATCACAACAACCGCAAGAAATATTGCTTAGAAAGACAGATGCCTCAGCCAAGAATACTCCTGTCTGCAAATGGTTATCGAAGAGAGAAGCAGAAGTTCAGCAGAATCCTGAAAAGTATCCGAACTACTTCAAAGAAAATGGTGTACTATACCGCTATATACCGCCAAACAAAAAAACTGACGACTACACACCGTGGAAAATGTGTATACCAAGCTTCCAGCGAGAACAAGTAATAAAAGAAAATTACGATGATCCAACCGCAGGCCACATGGGCATCCGCAAGACCATCGCCAGAATAACAAGCCGATACTACTGGCCAGGCATGTTCAGAGACATAAGCCAGTATGTACGAAGGTGCTCTATCTGTCAGCAATTTAAATCAAATTCATCGCAGCAGCACCTGCGTCACCAACTGCCATCGCAGCAGCATCTGCGTAACCAACTGCCACGGCAGCCGCCACTGCATAATCAACGGCCATCGCAGCAGCATCTGCGTAACCAACTGCCACAGCAGCCGCCACTGCATACTCAACGGCCATCGCAGCAGCACCTGCGTCACCAACTGCCATCGCAGCCGCATCTGCGTCACAAACTGCCATCGCAGCAGCATCTGCGTAACCAACTGCCACAGCAGCCGCCACTGCATAACCAACGGCCATCGCAGCAGCACCTGCGTCACCAACTGCCATCGCAGCAGCACCTGCGTCATCAACTGCCATCGCAGCAGCATCTGCGTAACCAACTGCCACAGCAGCCGCCACTGCATAATCAACGGCCATCGCAGCAGCCACTGCATACTCAACGGCCATCGCAGCCGTATCTGCGTCACAAACTGCCATCGCAGCAGCATCTGCGTAACCAACTGCCACAGCAGCCGCCACTGCATACTCAACGGCCATCGCAGCAGCACCTGCGTCACCAACTGCCATCGCAGTAGCAGCTGCGTCATCAAAAGCATCACAGCAGCGCAGTAGCAGCTGCGTCATCAAAAGCATCGCAGCATCGCAGTAGCAGCTGCGTCATCAAAAGCATCGCAGTAGCAGCTGCATCATCAAAAGCATCACAGAAGCGCAGTAGCAGCTGCGTCATCAAAAGTATCACAGGATCGCAGTAGCAGCAACATCAAAAGCAACACAAGAGCGCAGTATCAGCTGCGTCATCAGAAGCATCACGGCACCGCAGTAGCAGCTGCATCATCAAAAGCAGCACAGAAGCGCAGTAGCAGCTGCGTCATCAAAAGCATCACAGCATCGCAGTAGCAGCTGCGTCATCAAAAGCATCACAGCATCGCAGCAGCAGCTGCAGCATCAAAAGCATCACAGAAGCGCAGTAGCAGCTGCGTCATCAAAAGCAGCACAGCAACGCAGTAGCAGCTGCATCATCAAAAGCAGCACAGCAGTGCAGTAGCAACTGCGTCATCAAAAGCAGCACAGCATGGCAGTAGCAGCTGCGTCACCAAAAGCAGCACAGCAACGCAGTAGCAGCTGCGTCATCAAAAGCATCACAGCATTGCAGTAGCAGCTGCGTCATCAAAAGCATCACAGCAGCTGCGTCATCAAAAGGAGCACAGCAACGCAGTAGCAGCTGCGTCATCAAAAGCATCATAGCCACACTGTTAGAGCAACGTCAACAAAATCAGCATGGCAGCACAGCAGCAGCTGCCTAATCAAAGCAGTGAAGTATCAGCTGCATTATCAGCAACATCAGGTGTCAACAGCGGCGTAACAGCATACATTATCCATAGCACCATCAATAAACGCAATTGACAGGGTCGTCAAACAGTTGCACCGTCTGAGCCAGAGTGCAGCGTTCACAACCGCACCAACGAGACAGGCAGACCACTACTACCGGCACTGGTTTCCGAAATCGAGGCGGCAATAACGAAGAAGACGAGGCGGCAGCGGCTTCCATTTCTAATGCAGAATTATCGAAGGCAGACGATACCATGTTCGAATTGGCAAGAACGGACAAGTGAAGGTCACCACTGAAGGGGAAAGAAAAGGGGGGGTGTGAGGACTCAAATTGTTGCACAATTTGGGCCTCACAAATTATATAAATGAATTGTTAACTGAATTTTAAATATGGAAAATGTAAGCAACCAAAACATGAAATGTAAATTAAACTATCTCAATTAAATTTAAAGATTTATTATATATTATGAATAAGATGTATATAAATCATTATATTATATTATATCTTATTAGCTAAAATATATAATATTAATGTTATAAATATTCTGTTGAGGAAATAATAATGTACTGAATAACAAATAAGTAAACAAATAATAAATACACACATACAAACATGCAGAGCCATGCACACAGTCACATATACACAGGCAGGGAAAACAAAACAAGTGAACACGGAACAGAAAGGCAACGGGAGAGTATAAAGCAGTCGCGTTTGCTTAGGACAGGCAGTCTTGTCGCAGGCGCAGTAGCATGCACATGCTTTGAGACTGAGTAGTTAGTTCAATCGTAGTTATCTTAAGCGAAGGTGTCCTCACCCTTCGAACGTTGTTTACTCTAAGTCAGGCGTAGTTATCTTAAGCGAAGGTGTACTCACCCTTCGAACGTTGTTTACTCTAAGTCAGGCGTAGTTATCTTAAGCGAAGGTGTACTCACCCTTCGAACGTTGCTTACTCTAAGTTCAAAACGTAGTTATCGTAAGCGAAGGTGTACTCACCCTTCGAACATAGTGTTTAATCTAAGTCAGGCGTAGTTATCTTAAGCGAAGGTGTACTCACCCTTCGAACGTTGCTTACTCTAAGTTCAAAACGTAGTTATCGTAAGCGAAGGTGTACTCACCCTTCGAACATAGTGTTTACTCTAAGTCAGGCGTAGTTATCTTAAGCGAAGGTGTACTCACCCTTCGAACGTTGCTTACTCTAAGTTCAAAACGTAGTTATCTTAAGCGAAGGTGTACTCACCCTTCGAACGTTGCTTACTTTAAGTTCAAAACGTAGTTATCTTAAGCGAAGGTGTACTCACCCTTAGAACGTTGCTTACTTTAAGTTCAAAACGTAGTTATCTTAAGCGAAGGTGTACTCACCCTTCGAACATAGTGTTTAATCTAAGTCAGGCGTAGTTATCTTAAGCGAAGGTGTACTCACCCTTCGAACGTTGCTTACTCTAAGTTCAAAACGTAGTTATCGTAAGCGAAGGTGTACTCACCCTTCGAACATAGTGTTTACTCTAAGTCAGGCGTAGTTATCTTAAGCGAAGGTGTACTCACCCTTTGAACGTTGCTTACTTTAAGTTCAAAACGTAGTTATCTTAAGCGAAGGTGTACTCACCCTTTGAACGTTGCTTACTCTAAGTTCAAAACGTAGTTATCTTAAGCGAAGGTGTCCTCACTCTTCGAACGTTGCTTACTCTAAGCTCAGGCGTAGTTATCGTAAGCGAAGGTGTACTCACCCTTCGAACATAGTTTTACTCTAAGCTCAGGCGTAGTTATCGTAAGCGAAGGTGTACTCACCCTTCGAACATAGTTTTACTCTAAGCTCAGGCGTAGTTATCGTAAGCGAAGGTGTACTCACCCTTCGAACGTTGTTTACTCTAAGACAGGCGTAGTTATCGTAAGCGAAGGTACCTCCACCCTTCGAACATAGTTTTAATCGGAGTTCTATCGTAGTTACTCACAGCGAAAGGAATTATAGCAAGTAACGGCATAAATATGAATAAGCAAAGATTAATTATATCATTTTAATTTATATAATGCTTAAAAATTAATAATAACTAAGTAACGTACTCATTAAGCAATAAATAAACAAATGAAAATAATAAAGAATTACTCTACAGTTTAAAACTAAAACGCTGGCTTTCTTATTTAAAACAACGGAATCATTGGTAAATAAATTATTTTGTAAGAACCCCTGGTTTACTCACTGAGCCTACCTCAGCAAAAATCAGTAACGAGCAAAAGGGTTCGTTACACCAGGAAGCGTTCACGATAAACGGATTTACAAGAACTGGAATGGATAGCGGGAGACAGTGCCTAGAAGTTGACTTCTACGGTCATTACGCCTTTCAGAGCAAATGCTACTGAACTAAACTTGCAACAACGGAATGCTTTTAACAAGGTTTTCAGCCATCACCGTATAAAAATTGAGCATTGTTTTTGTATACTAAAAGAAAGGTTCAACATCTTAAAGGCAGTTAAAATCCAAATAAAAAACGAGTCGTCGGTCAAATTTGCATGTAGTTGGATAACAGTTTGCGCTATCTTGCATAAATTTTTAATTGATAATGGAGAAAACGATACCCTTGAAATGCGATATGACTTACCTTCTGATGACTGTGGAATCGATGAGCAACAAATTTTTACTGAAAACATGCAAACTTCCGAAGAAGAGACAAAAAGAAGAGCATTACTTCAATTAATCCAAGGATTCTAAAGCAAAAAGAAGACAAATTTTATAAGACCCAGATTTTCCATCTAAACAATATCAATAAAAACACTCATATAATTTTAGACATAAGATAAAGATTTCATTAAAAAATAAATAAAGAAAAACATAAAATAATTAAAAATATTCAATCATTAAAAAAAATACAAAAATAAAAAATTAAAAAGGAATTTAAAATTATTATTTGTAGTTATGTTTACTGAGTTTGTTGAATCTTTAAGTCTAAGGCCTTTTCCACACTTGGTCAACGCAATTTCAACGCAACCTCAACACAACAGCGAAAAAGTTGATAAGCAATGCAACTATAAGCCGAATGCTTTCAGACTTGCTTCAAAAGTCATGCAACATGTGTAAGCTTACAATTATATAATAACTCATGTTTCTGGACTTCTTGCACTTGCTCATACACCTTTCAAACTATTTCTTCTTCTTTTAGATTCTATTACACGCATGCTACACAGGCCAGTATACTGGCTCTGTAGTTCGAAAAACTCAATACATTCATACTATTTTACAAATATACTCACACTGGATTCACTTTCATGCCACTTTCATTGCTACTGACAACGAAATTTCAGAGCCAGTAGATTTTGACAGCAGCGGCCAGTGCATGTCAAAAAGGGGGATATCAGTTGTTGCGTGAAGTAACTAATTTTTAAGAGAATTTATTTCCTAATCAAAAAATAATTTTATTTAAACTTTGCAATTTATTTTATTCATTTATTTATTAAATAAGAAAAAGAAAAACTTTAAAATTATTAGTTTTCACGTGAAGCGCTCGCGAGTCTCAAAGTTAATACAAACTGACAATAAAGTTAACTGCGCTTGAACGTACAAATATAACGGATTTAAGTATAAAGGAAAATATGCAATATCTGCATTATTAGAGAAGAAAATAAACAAATATAAATAATAGATAAAAGCAGCAGCATAACCAATTGTAGTTGGCGACAACAGTTCTCCCCCCGGTAAGCGCCTTTGGAAAGCTTCCTTCAATTAATTCCGACATCCAAGACTGCTAGTTTTACGGCAGGGCGTTCAAATACTCCAGCTGCTGTCTTTACCTTTGCACGCCGGACTTGACCGTCAGCTGCCATTGTTGTTTCTAATACTTTGCCCTTAAGCCATACGTTACGATTTTGATTTTCATCGACAATTAAGACAATGGCACCCACAGCAATTGGCTTAACCTTTTGACACCATTTTCCTCGTCGAGTAAGTGTTGGTATCATCTCCCGTAGCCATCGTTTCCAGAATAGATTAGCAAAATGCTGACTTTGGCGTAGATTCATTCTAAAGTCAAAGTTTTCAGGGTTGCAGAAGGGCTTAGCCCCTGAAGAGCTACCAAGAAGCAAAGTATTTGGTGTGATGGCTTCATCATCTTCATGCTCCAGTGATACGAAAGTCAACGGCCTGGAATTAACTGTCATCTCAACTTCCATCAGGGCGGTACGTAGGCTTTCATCAGTAAACCGTTGCGACGGAGAGATTTTGTAAAAACAGTCTTAATTGACTGTACTAACCTCTCCCAAGCACCTCCCATATGAGGAGCTGCGGGCGGATTAAATCGCCACGTGATGCCTGCATTCTCTGTGCACTTTCAAAAAATCAATGCGGTTAAGCTCTTCGCGCAGCAACTTATTTGCACCTCGAAAGTTTGTTGCGTTGTCGCTATAAATTTCAATCGGCAGTCCACGACGAGCTATAAAATTCCGCAGGCACATCAAAAACGAGTCTGTGCTGAGACTATGTGCTATTTCTATATGAACCGCCCTAATGGTGAGGCAGGTCACTAGTACACCCCATCTCTTCTGTGTCTTTCTAGACTCGGTGACTAGCATTGGTCCGAAGTAATCGATGCCGACGAAACTAAATGGACGGCAAAATGCTGCCAAACGGGCACGAGGCAGCGGCGCCATTAAAGGTGGTTGCGGTGCGGCTTCGTTATTTTTGCAAACTTGACATCGGCGGCGTATAGCTTTAAATAGAGAACGCAATTTAGTAATATAAAAGAGTTGTCTTACCTCGTTAATTGCGGTCTCATGGTTTATATGATGGTATGCAGTGTGAAAATGAGCCACAATTAGCGAAGCGGCGTAATGATCAGCTGGCAATACGATGAGATCAGGTTGATGTTTGTATAATAAATATGACGTTCTTGTTTTCAAACGTATTAAACCGTTGGCGTCCAAATATACGCTCAAGGTTTTTAGCAGGCTGCATTTGCGTATTGCCTTGTCAGATTTAAGCGTAGCGATTTCATCTACGTATGCATCCATTTGAATTTGTTTGCAAATAGCAATTTTTGCTTTTTCCATGTGTTTTGTTGTTATATGTTGCAGCAAAGGTTGGCCCTTAGATTTCGCATAGCACTTTTCAACGTATAAAACCCAATAGCTGACGTACTTTTGCAATTTTGACCATTGAGAAAAATATTCGAAGTTTAGCTTGGCAATAGGGTCGCTATGAATATACAAAAGATGTGCTCTCCATTCGGTTTTGTCGTTACAACCTGTTGTATTATCACATGGCCATTCACTTTCGGCGTTTATTAAGAATTCGGGACCGGTGAACCACTCATCAAACGACTCGACTTTGATTTTTGTTGCAACATCGGCGACATTTAGTTTGCTTGGTACATACCGCCACTCGGAAATATTTGTCAGCTGCTGAACTTCAGCCACGCGAAACATAACATATTGCTTAAACTGACGAGAGTCGTTGTGAAGCCAATTTAGCACCGTTTTAGAATCGGTCCATAAAACTTTCTTTTCAAGCGCTATGTTATGACCATCGATGATTGTTTTTGTAAGCCTGGAGCCGTTGACAGCTGCTTGTAATTCCATGCGGGGAATCGATAGCGGTTGTAATGGAGCTACCTTTGATTTGGCTGCGACTATTTGCATTTTTACGTTGACACCATCATCGATTCGAAAATAGCTCACTGCAGCATACGCCGACTCGCTCGCATCCACAAATGTATGAAGTTGCACTTTGCAATCATCTAGGTTTGCGCCGAAAAAGTAAAATCGTGGCACCGACACGCCTGCGATCGCTGTCAAATGTGCTAACCATATTCGCCAATTCTCGAACAACTGTTTAGAAATCGGTTGATCCCATTCAATGCCTAACCTCCATACATCTTGCAAGATAATTTTCAAATATGATAATAAGCACGCTACCAAGCCAAGAGGATCATAGACCGACATGAGTACCTGCAAAAGTTCTCTTTTTGTTGGTACGATATTCTCATCGAAGACGTCGCGTCGAGCTCGAACAAATTTTGGTGAATACTTGAATGTATCTTCTTTTGGGTCCCAGTATAAGCCTAGAACCTTTGCATAGTGGGAGGTATTGTCATTTTTGGTGAATGATTTATTTTTTTTTTGGACTTGAGTCTTCGAGTGCTGCAAGTACTGCCTTTGAATTAGATATCCAGTTACGTATGTGGAATCCTCCTTGAGCGTGAATGCTGTGTACTTCTTTTGCGAGTCGAATAGCTTCAGTGACCGTCTGCATGGAGTCTATGTAGTCATCGACGTAGTGGTGTTGTGTTATAGCGTTGATCGCTTGTGGGTACTCTTTTTCAAAGCGCTGCTCGTTTTTATCTCGAATAAAGTGAGCCGTGCATGGCGAGCATGATGCACCGAATGTGAGAACATTTAATTTATAAACTACCACTGCTTGCTTGTTCGTATCCCACCAAAGAAATCTTTGAGCGTGGGTATCCTCTTCTTTGACGCCGATGCGATGAAACATTTCCGCAATATCTCCTGATACAGCAATAGCATTTGATCTGAATTTAAATAAAATATGCAATAGCGGCCGGAGTAGATCAGGCCCTTTCATCAAAAAATCGTTCAAAGCGTATCCCGAAGTCTTTGCCGCTGCATCCCACACGAGACGTTTTTTCTCTGGCTTGTGAGGATTATGAACCATAAAGATCGGCAAGTACCATATTTTTTGTCCAACCTGATGTAAAGATTGTTGTGGCAATTTGGAGGCGTAACCCTTTTGTAGTAAATTGTCGATTTGGATCTGCAGGCTAGCCGCGAGATGAGAATCTTTTTGCATTTTGTTTTTCATATTAGACATTCTTTTAAACGCAGTTGGCAGGCTGTTGGGCATATCTTTCGCTTCGTTTTTCCACAAAAGACCAACAGTGAAACGATTGTCTTTATACACACATGTTTCTTCTAATATTTGAAGCGCGTGCTGCTCCTGCTTTGACATAACAGTTTCTTTAGGTGT
The DNA here is from genome assembly GCA_963920525.1 of Dichetophora obliterata. Classification (NCBI taxonomy): domain Eukaryota; kingdom Metazoa; phylum Arthropoda; class Insecta; order Diptera; family Sciomyzidae; genus Dichetophora; species Dichetophora obliterata. The sequence continues at coordinate 87,301,435 of OY986438.1, read as the reverse complement.
GAAGCCCCCATAACAGTCGTCAGCGAAATAGTTCTTAACAATTTCATGTAGATCTTTGTCGCCGCCACAATCGCATTTATGCAAAAATAGACTTCCACCAGCAGTCGTAGCGGCCCCGCCGCCAATTAATGCCCAACCCAAACGGGTCTTTGTTGCAATGGGTTGATGCCAGCTGCCTTCTCTAACCTTTAAAGAACAAAATAAATTTGCATTATTAATTCCAATTATGATTTTTGGAACGGCACTTACGTAGGACTGCAACGGAATTTCTTTTAAATAAGAATATTTTGATTTTACTTTGCTTACAAGCATTGTCTCTGGTGACAAATTAAGATTTCGTACGGTATGTACGCTCGTAAGTGGGTAAACAGCTGCGTGAGTTGTTGTTGCCGATATTTTAAGATCCATTTTTCGTGATTTTTCTTCGGTGCGTGTGACGTTCCCAGTCCATTTGATACAAAGAGGTTCTAAAATGCCTTCTTCCTCGAGCTCGTTGGCCAGATTTTCGTCCATCAGTGTTAGCGTCGAACCGTCATCCATTAATGCGTAAGTATTAATTCTTTTTAATTTTCCATGCAACGTTACCGGCAGAATGCGAAAATATGTGTCGTCATTTCGTAAAGAACTGTGGTTATTTAAAATTGTTGTAGACACAGCTGTGTTTGACGTTTGCCCTTCTTCATCTTCTTTATGCAGTAATTCGTGATGTTTTTTCGTGCAATGGTTTTTACCACACATTTTGTTTAGCCAACATCGACGAGTATGTTTCTTTAAGCAAATACGACACAGCTCATTTGATTTAACTAAGTTCTATTTTTCTGCGAGCGGTAAACTTTGAAAATCTTTGCACTCGTGCAATTTATGTGTCGATCCACATACTATACATTCGGCTGCTGTCTTATTGTACGCTGACTCGTCTGTCGTTGATGCGTTTGTATGTATGTAGACAGATTTGTTGTTATTGCGTGCTGTCTTTCGGTCTTCTGTCGACGTAAACGTTGGAGTTATTGTACACGCTGCTTCTGCGATGCTGTGTAGCCAGTCCGAAAATTGCTGGAGATTTGGAGTATCTATATTTCTCGAATGCATTGCCCAATTTAATGTCATATCAGGACTTAGTTTATCGAGGATTTCCCGTAAGAGTGTTGGATTATTTAGGTAGTAGTCTAAGTCGCTAGCTCTTATAGTGGCACAAATATTTTTGACTGCGAACGAAAGTTCAATTAACGACTCAAATTTTCCTTTTGGTGGCGGCAATTTGCGAACTTTCTCGATGAGTGTGTTTAAAATATGCTCCGGCCGGCCAAAGTACATTTTAAGTGTGTTAATTACATCCGGAACCATGCTGGGAAGCAATAAACAGTCACGTACTGCTTCTCTAGCCTTGCCTTGTAAACATTTTTGTAGCCGAATTAAGTTTTCATCGTTGGAGAAGCCTGCTACAGCTGTGCTGTGTAGAAAAGCGCTGTAAAAAATTGGCCAGTCCTGGGGATCGCCGTTAAAAATTGGCAAATCTCTCGGTATCGCGCTTCTTGCTGTCATTTGTGTTGTTGTGAGAATAGGGACGACTTCGGCATGTTCATCGCCGTGATGTGTTCGATCAATGTGACGTGCACCTCTTACTGGAGTACTTTGTTCGCTTGGTTGAAAACGAGGTCGGTTCGGTAGGGGTGGATTATCAGACGATGAGTTGCTCCCAATTTGAGTTTGAACGTTGTTTTGTTGATTTGCATCTGGTGGCACTTCTTGACGATTTATTGTCGATGGAAGATTTTCCAATTGGTGTAAATTGTGATTTCTTGATTCGTTATTTGCCGGTCCTACACTATTACCCAAGCATGCTCCACGAAGAATTTCATATTTGCGCTGTAAAAACTCTAATTCGAGTCGCTTTTCCTCATCAAGCATTTGAAGACGTAGTTGTTGGTCTGTTGAATGCTGATTATTTGCGCTGTTGCTTTCATTAGCGGAGAGCTGCGGTATTGGCCTGCTATCTCCAGCAGCATTACTTTTTGGACCCTCAGCAACTCGACCATAATTGTAAGACAACGCACCACTTGACAGCAAATTACCCATATTTTAATTGTTATTTCTGTTAACGAAATTTTCGCGGCGCGAAAATAATAATAATTTTAAAGAAATGTTGCGTGAAGTAACTAATTTATAAGAGAATTTATTTCCTAATCAAAAAATAATTTTATTTAAACTTTGCAATTTATTTTATTCATTTATTTATTAAATAAGAAAAAGAAAAACTTTAAAATTATTAGTTTTCACGTGAAGCGCTCGCGAGTCTCAAAGTTAATACAAACTGACAATAAAGTTAACTGCGCTTGAACGTACAAATATAACAGATTTAAGTATAAAGGAAAATATGCAATATCTGCATTATTAGAGAAGAAAATAAACAAATATAAATAATCGATAAAAGCAGCAACATAACGAATTGTAGTTGGCGACAACATCAGTGTTGTTTTTAATTACTTTTGCTAGGTTTATTTCGGGTTTTCGTTGATTTTGTACAGTAAGCAACACTGATAGCTTGTTACCAATTAAAAGCAAACAAAACAAGAAGTAAAGCACACATAAACTGCAATAACAGCGAGAACGTGCCTGTGTAGCACCACTTGCTACTAGCATGAAAGTTCGAAATTTTTCGAATCATTCGAACAGTACACGTATTTTTTCGCACTTTCACTGTCACAGGCCTATGTAACCGGCCTGTTAATGAAAAAAGGAACTAATTAACTTATTCTCCTTGATTAATATATAGAAAAATAATTGAATTCACAAAAAAAAAAACAAAGTGAGGTAACAAGTCGCCGATGAAAATTGCGGAAAGCCGCGTTGCGTTGAACAGGTTGAGAACGTGTCGAGAACTTGTTGCGTCCAAGTTGCTTAATCTGAAGGTTCCGGTATAAATACACAGGCTAGCAACTTGAGTTGGAGTTGTGTTGACCAAGTGTGGAAAAGGCCTTACTCGAACTTTTTCATTCTTTCTTCCGATTCAATCCTTAACTTTCTCTCTTCTCTTTCTATCCTCTCTTGCTTTTCCATTTCCATTTTATTTATTTCGTATTTATGAGTTATTTCAATTTTCCTTAACTCAATTTCACTCCTGGTTTTTTCGGTTTCCAATTCAAATTTCTTTACTTCTTGCTCAAACCTTCTTTCCTGGATGTCCAATAACTGGCAAAAGGGAGCAGTTTTGGTTTTTGATGTTCGTTTGGGTGTGTTTTTTGGAGAAGCAGAATAATTAAGTTCGCTCTGAACCGTCGACTCTGAAGTGTCAGCAGCATAACTTTGAAAAACTTCGCTACTGCTTTCAAATTGTGCTGCTGATACTTCTGAACACCAGTGCAGAGCGTTCCGTTTTCTATTGAATTCATTTCAATGTTGAGATATTCTTCAAAGTTCGAAACACTGCTTTAGTCCACTTCAATAAAATCAGGCGAAGAAGTTTCCAAAATCTACTTACTTAGTTGGCGCTACAACCGTATGTCGGTCTTGGCCTCATCTAAGAATTTGCGCCAGCCATTACTATCATTTCGCTTGCTGGCGCCAGTTGGAAATTCCAAGCTTCGTCAGGTTGTCCTCTACTTGGTCTTTCCAACGAAGATGCGGTCGTCCTCTTCTGCGTTGACAGCCGCTGGGTACCGAATCGAATGTTTTCTTCACTGGAGCATCGTCTTTCATGCGCTGAACATGACCAAGCCAGCGAAGCCGCTCGATTTTAATGCGCTTGACTATGTCGATGTCAGCGTACAGCTCATACAGTTCATCATACCACCGTATTCGGTACTCGCCATTGACGCAGATTGGTCCGTAGATCTTACGAAGAATCTTTCTCTCGAATGCTCCTAAAGTCTTTTCATCTAAACTGCTCAGCGTCCAGGTTTGTGATGCATAAAGTAGGACGGGCATGATGAGCGATTTAAAGAGTGTGATTTTCGTTCGTCGAGAGAGGGCTCTGCTTCTCAATTGCCTACTGAGCCCAAAGTAACACCTGTTGGCAAGAGTTATTCTTCGTTTGATCTCAATGCTGATGTCGTTGGTTGATCCCAGATAAACTAAGTCCTTCACAATCTTCAACTGTAGACGACTGTAAACAAGTCCTTCAACTGTAACTTTGGTTCTAAGACGCTGGGACTGTTTGTTTGTTGACACTAAGTATTTCGTCTTATCTGCATTCACTGCCAGACCCATTCGACTTGATTCTTTTTCTAATCTGAAAAATTCTGCATTGACTTCGCGCGTACTATAGCCAATGACATCGATGTCATCAGCATACGCAAGCAGCATAACACTCTTGTAGAATATTGTGCCACTACGTCTCAGATCAGCAGCTCAGATGATCTTTTCCATCATTAGGTTGAAAAAGTCGCACGATAAGGAATCACATTGTCTGAAACCGCCTTTGGTAATAAATGGTGGGGAGAGGTCCTTCCCGATTTTAACTGCGCTGCTGGTGTTGCTCAGTGTCATCCTGCAAATTCATATTAGTTTTGCAGGAATACCAAATTCAGACATGGTGGAGTACAGGTGCTTCCTTATTGGGCTGCCGAAGGCGGCTTTGTAGTCGACAAAAAGAAGGGTGGGTGTCGACTTGTTTTTCTTGAGTTTTCTCCAATATTTGTCGTAGCGTGAAAATCTGGTCGATGGTGGACTTTCCAGGTCTAAAGCCACACTGATAAGGTCCGATCAGTTCGTTTACAATGGTCTTCAATCTTTCACATAAAACGCTCGACAGGACCTTATATGCGATATTAAGATTCTGAGATACTGAGATTACAATCGTTCGGAATGCATTCTTCCGACCATATTCTGCATAGAAGCTCATGAATGCATTTAGGTAGAGCTTCGCCTCCGTTCTTAAACAGCTCAGCAGGTAAGCCATCAGCTCCCGCGGCTTTGTTATTTTTAAGCCGAGCTATAGCTGTCAGAACTTCATCATAGTCGGGCAGCGGAACCTCAACGCTGTCATCCAAAATTGGGGTTTCCGGAATATCATCTCTATTGGCGGGATTGTTGTCAGTGTTGCCATTTAGAACCTTAGAGAAGTGTTCCCTCCATAACGTCAGTGTACTCTGGACATCTGTCACTAGATTTCCGTTTACATCCTTGCAGGAAAAGGCACCGGTTTTAAAACCATCGGCAAGGCGTCTTATTTTTTTAGAAAAATTTTCGGTCCTCATTCCTGTCACCATACATCTCAATCTTCTCCTGCTCGCGTTTTTCTGCCTCTCTTTTTTTCCGCCTGAAATTACGTCTCTCTTCAATCCTCTTCTCTTTGTATAGCTTCTTAGCTGCGCGCGTTACAACCGACTGCAGGATGGCTTTGTAGGCGGCGTCTTTCTCCGCAGTGGCACGCACGCATGGAGCTGGAAATGTGTGTCCAATACGCGCATATATCATCAAATGGAGGAGTGTTTTGAAGCAGGAGTGAGAGTCGAGTGGCGAAAGCATCGGCTGTCTGTTTCGATTGCAGCTTGTCGACGTCTAGCTTTCTCTGTGTAGGGTTGCGTGTATTCTTAGCTGCGCGCAGACGTGCATGGATCTTAGCTGCAACAAGATAGTGATCCGAGTCAAGAGTGCCTTCCGTCGATCAAAACGTGATCAATTTGATTTTTTTTTTTGATCAGGGGACAACCATGTGGCTTTATGAATATTGAGATGCTTGAATCTAGTGCAACTTACGACCATGTTTGGTGCTGCGGCGAAGTCAATCAGCTTCATTCCATTATCGGCGGTGTTGTCGTGGAGGCAGAGCTTTCCGACTGTTGGACCAAAAATATTTTCCTTGTCCATCTTAGCGTTGAAGTCACCAAGCACGATTTTTACATTTTCAAGGCGCTCGTAGAAAATTTCCTTGATCTCATCGTCCTTGTCTTCTGTCGGAGTTTCCCAAATCACCCTTGGACTAACTCCCTTTCTTGAGCCAACAATTTGTTCAAGCAAAGCAAAATGATGTAAATTTTTCCTAAGTACTGAGCAAAGCTTTTTTCGTCGCCTACAGCTAAAAGACCACTGCACGTTTTATTTTCCAGGCTACTGCAGATGTGAACGATGTCCTTAATTGCCGCAGTTTGCACTTCATTGGTACCCATTGAATACTGCACAAAAGCGACAACTTTGAGGCGATTTTTTTGTAAAAAGCTTGCGCTGTTGGTTTGTACAATCATTAAGTATAAATTAAAGTTAATTTTAAATACAATTTAGATTAAATTTAATTATACGATTATACCTCCAACGCTTTGTTGATTGTTTGCTTGTTTTCTGAAATTTTTAGAGTTAAATCTTTATTAGTTCTGCTCCAATTCAGAAATCCTTAACTGTCATTGCTTTTTGACGGTTTCTAATTAGAAATAACTTTTCGTTCAAAAAAGAAAACAGCTGATTGATCATATAAGTTTGCCACCTCGTTTGCTCACCTAAAACGAAGAGCAAATTTATCTAGCTTGTGCAAAAGCTTTTTCATACGAATTTTGACAGTTCATTTATAAGGCTGATAAACTTATACGGTTTATACCATTTATAAGGTAATTGCCCATTTGCATGAAAACCCTTAATTTGCAAAACGTTAAGTATTTTGTATTACTTTTGTTTACGTTTTGAAAATAGTAACATTTTACATATTTTTCTTTTAACTACTATATGTTTTGGAATGTTTGTTTTTTTGTTTGTTAATGAAATGTCAAATGCTATGTAATTGTACTATATTCTCGATAGTACAAATTATAAAAATAGTACAAATTACTTAAGAAAAAAAAATATATGAAAAAGTATATGAAAAAAATATGCGATAAAATGTGCAATATATTTTTTTATATAAAAAAATGTATTGATTTGTTATTTCCAGTTCAATACATATTCATAAACGTAAATAACATTTAAATTATTCTTTAGTTATAATTATATTCAGTTATAAAATCTAAATATAAACGACATGATTTTCAACAAGTACTAAGAATTGACTCCATTTTTGCATTTTTCTTTTTTGTTCATTCACTAGCTGATAAACAAAACAAATATGTTCTTTCTTTTCCAATTTTGTTTCTTTATTCATTCTGTTCAAAAGTGTTTTCAGCTTTACACGAAAAACGCGATTCCCGTTGTGTGTTAAAAGAAAAATAGCTGTTTACTTTTTGCTGAAATGAAAACAAAAAGGTTGCAAACTAGAATTATCGACTTGCTATATTAGTTTCGGCTATTTTATGCTTCCGAAAAATATATCTTGGTTATATTTATTTATGCGAAATTCATTATAATTTTCTTTTTTATTGTTTATTTTTTAATATATAGTTTTAATTTCTCAATCAAGTTTATGGCTTTGGGAAAGCAATATAAGTCGAAGTGCTCCTCCGTGAATGAGTTTTTTTCATCGCGAAGTATCCTCCTAAAAATCCTTGGGTTTTCTCTAGATAAATCAATAAAAAGAATGTTGAAGTCAAATAAAGCCATCATCATGTTCAATAAAGTCATTTTTGCAAATGTTTTCTACCATCTAAAACGTTGTTTTTATTTATTTTTCATAAAAGTTTTGTTTAAGAGACATTCAGCAACTCTAAAATGCTATTCAGCAACTATTTCCATTAGGCGAACAAGAATCGCGTTTTTGTGCGCAGTGAAGTGAAAAAGTGAAATCTTTAAATGAAAACTACTGTGAAAAGCTTTTTTCACTTCTTTTTAAGCCAAAACGGGAATTGACCCCATGGAAAGCAATAATGTTAGCCATGAATTGCCAACCATGGCAATTGAGTGGTTTCGATGGGCAATAATTGCCAATTGACATATTAAAAGCAATAGGGGTATTCATGATTCAGACCACTTGCCAGTGCAGTTGAGGACTTAAGGAATTGTGCACTTTACAAAAACAAAATGTACGTAAGTCAAAAATCAGCACAAGTGCTTTCCTACTATTGGTATTCACGATGCAGTGCACGTGCCAGTGCAGTTGAGTACTTGTGCAGTTAGATTTTCGTGTACACACTTCGATCACTATTTCAAAGTTGTCAAAATTTTTCAATGCACACAAATACTCAAGTCTTCAAGTTTAAGGCAATAGTAGAAAAGCACTTGTGCAGATTTCTGACGTACGTGTATTTTTTTTTTAGTTAAGGTAGAATTATAATAGACGTAATGTAACGTAACGAAATGTTGTCAACTGCCATCGGAACGGGACGTAATGTAAGAAAACGTTGTAGCAATTATAATAGGCAGTAGCCAGGCAGTTGTTTGTCGTTAATAATTGCACTTTCCCGTACAAGTTCAATTAAAACTTTGTCATCCATAACTGTGGATACATAGAACTATCACATTAATAACGATAACTCAACAAAAAGCGTAGTTCAACAATATAAAATAGAGCAAAAATCGAATCTAACCTCAATGTTTAGTTGTTCTTTGAACAGACGTAATGTAAAGTAACGTAGAAATCGAAATCCAATGGATCTTTACGTCCCGTTCCATTACGTTATAAGTGAACAATAAGTGAAAGAACACACTGCTCAATTGACATTAGACCACATTACGTTACGTCTATTATAACTGGGCCTTTAAGCGCACAAGTCCTCAACTGCACAGGCAAGTGCACTGAATCGTGAAGACCCCTGGCATTTTGGCCATTGAAAGGAAAGGCCATTTAGTTCGGCAATAAAACAAAACATTATTAATAAAACTTATAACTCCATCTTCAAACTATTTCAAAGTTGCGAAAATTTTTCAGTGCACGCAAGTGCACAACTTTTTAAGTCCTCAAGTTTAAGGCAATAGTAAAAAAGCATTTGTGCAGATTTTTGACATTCGTGTATTTTGATTTTGTAAAATGCACAAGTCCTCAGCTGCACAGGCAAGTGCACTGATTCGTGAATACCTCTAGTAGAAAAGTGCAGATTTTTAACGAACGTACATTTTGTTTTTGTAAAGTGCACGGGACCTCAACTGCAATCGCAAGGGCACTGAATCGTGAATACCCTAATGAATTATTGCTAGTCGAGAAGCCCCGTTAAATGATATCGCAAGACATTTGTTGCAGGACATGTGCAAGAGTAGTCTCCATCTGCAATTTTCATGTTAAGATATGCCCATATTACTCAATGCTCGTTTGCTCGGCGAGCAGATAATTTTGTTGTTGCTTCCAATGCGAAACTGTCAAAAATTTTGGAGAATACAACAACAACCATATTGCACGGCCATGTGCACGCCGAGCAAACGAGCATCGTGTTATGTTACTAGACTCTTAACATGCCGCCTCCATGGGACATGAATCATGTTAAAACAACTATCAAATTCAATTTCTTAGCATGAATATATTTTGCAAAATTTTCTACGAGGGCATTCTATAATATTGTTTTTCATGTTGAACTGAAATTAAGAAGCGAAAAATTACAGCTTGTTGCTTAACATGAGTGTTAAAAGATATCGCAAGACATTTCAGAACATGAGCAAAAGTGGTCTCCACCTGCAATATTCATGTTAAGAAAACTTTCATAACATAATTTATGTCACGTGGAGACCGCATGTTACATCACTACTTTGTTTTGTAAATTGCTTTGGTTCATAATGGAAAATTTTACAGATTCAGAATTTGACGAACATTTTTTTATAGAAAGTGAAGCAAGGAAACTTCTAAGCGACCCGGAAGTTGAGGGTATTAAAAAAAATACTTCTGAATCGGACATTGATGGAAAAGACTGCTCTGCGCGGAAAATCCGGTCAGACGTAGTAACTCAGCAAATTATTAAAAAATATGAAAAACGACAAGGAAAGCAGTTGTTCGTTCGATTCCCCTCTAAAATACCTCTTGATGATGGCGAGTTTCAGGAAAAAGTTAAGAAACTGTCTGCATTAATAGTTAAAACACATAAACCGCGACAGAAATACGCTCGTTTCTGTCTTGTCGAATTCAACACAAAAGATGATCGTGATGCTGCCCTTAAAAGTATTCGCACCGCAATTAAGCAAGATGATATTTTAAAAGGAATCTTCGTTGCACTTCCACGCTCAGAAAACGATAATTTCGTTCAGGAGCTTGTGGATAAAAAGCTTAAGTCTGTAGAAACCAAAAAAGCGAAATTGAAACTTAAGCGTGCAAGCAAAAAATCACTTCGTTTAAAAAATTTAACTGCGTCTATAGTTGTACTTAATCTTCCGAAGAGTGCTTCGATGGCAGAAATCAAAAAGGTATTTCCCAGTGCAGTTGATATCCAAGTGAAGCCAGGTGGAGGCGGTTTAATTGGGACTTCTGCAGCCACAATTACTTTGCCATCAACTATGGAAGCCCGCTCGGCATTAAAGCAAACAATTTCCATTGGTGGATCTCAACTTATAATACGTTTCGCAACAAAAAGTCGAACTCTGAATAAAAATAAATTAAATGGTAATGGCAAATTAAAATATAAAACAACTCAAGAATAAATGAAAATTTACTGTAAAATTTTATGTAATGATCGTAAATATTGTATTTAAAAAGACCAAAAATATTCCTTACTAATCGTCTTTGTCACTTCTTAGATTGAATTCGAGCACATATGATAATTATAAGACATCAATCCAGTTTTTTTGAAATTTTCGGTTGCCTTCTGAAGTTCTTCAGAAAACTGAATGAAAATAAATTTTTATATTTTGGTAGTCGAAAAATTGTATTAAATCGTAAACATTTGATATCAGTCAGTCTTTAATCCTTGCAATTTATGCTGAAGGATCAATATTAGAAAAAAAGGCATAATTAAAGAATAGCGAAAACTCAAATTTGGAAAATTCCAGGCCGCTCTCAAGTGGTTTAGAAGTTCTAGAGGTCTAAAGTTGTAAAAATTGGAAAGAAAAACTTGTGATTTTTTTATTTTCCAACAAATGTTATGGGTATCAAAAGAAAGCCAGTGATGTAACCTATTCATCGAGCCATTTATCATAAAAATCCATGCATTACTTTTGAAGATATAACATTTAATTATTATGCTCACTTGATGGTTCGCCCTTTAACGAAATATATATATAAACTGTTATATCTTCAAAAGTAATGCATGGATTTTTAAGAAAGATTGCTCGTTGAATAGGTAAGAGTATTTCATACCCTTTCTTTTGATATCCATAATTAGTTTTGTAGGAAAATAAAATAAAAAACTTATTTATCAGGCCAATTTTTACAACTTTTGATTAACTTCTAAACGAAATTATGATTAACTTCTGAAATTTTTCCGGATTTGGACTTTGGTCTGAATTCAAATAATTAAAAAAAGTCGAGTTCTCACTATTTTTCAATTGTTCCGTAAAAGCTTATTGTAGCGCAGTATTTCCATAATTTGGATTTCCGTGTCCCTATTTAAAATTTTTAACATATGTACCGTTTTGCTCTTTTAATCAATACTTGACTCGAGCTTTATGTTCATTAAAGCGTGCTTAATTTTTCTGCATTACTAGTCATGTTAAAAGGCAATAGATTTATGATATGGGTAAACAGCATTTTACAAAAAAAACGTTTTCTGCAATGATTATGAATAATCCAAGTAAATAACTTTCTGCATTTGGAACTAGCACCAGTTCAGCTGGATTTATCTCAGTTTGGCACAAAGATGTAAAATATAAGGAACTGGTGTTATAACAGAAAAGTGTTGAATTTTCTCTATTCCCAGCGGTTAAAATAGGCCTGAAACAATACTTTCTCTCAAGCCTGAGGAGTAATGGTAAGGCCCGAGTATTCAACACACCACTTGATTTCCTTATTCCATTATATGGCGATGTCATACTTACGTAACTCCTGCTATCGTATAGCGTGAACTCAGGCCTGAATATCCCCAAGAATATTCCTCCGAAAATTCAGTTCCCAGGGAAAGCTGAAAATCAGGGCTTCTTTCGCCCATATTACGTGATGTCCGTTTGCTCGGCGTACAATATGTTTTTTTAAATTATTGGTAGTTAAACGAGCTATAGGTCAGATTTTTTTCTTAATTTATTTAATATAAATTTAAATTCCAATATTTCGTTTTTCGTTGAAAAACATCATCAGGGAAAACACTAAAATATATACAATAATTACAAATTACAATATAATCACATGACATAATATTTAAAATACATGAACTTACAAAAATTAAATAAATATACTGAGTTTACATTGATTTTTTTAAAAAAACATTTGAGAAACGATATGACAAAAAACATAAGAACATCTAGCATAAATAAACAACACTTGACGACGGACTTTGATGACTAATTATTGTTAGTTTTATCTTATAATGTTTTGTTTATTTGTTTGCTCTTTATTTATTAGGTGTCTGTAGATGTGAGCGCAATTGTCCGTGTCAGTCTTAAAATTCAATCTCAATTGTTTAGGGACGTTAATAATGTGTAGCATTTCAAGCATGTATCGTCTCCTATAATTTTTCTCTTGTTGCAGAACTTTTGTTTTGTCAAAATCAGGAGCGTGTCCAGACTTCGTACAATGGGCTACTAATGCTGTTTTTTGTTCTAAAGGTTTGTCCAGTGCTTTAAAGTCTGACTTATGTCCTGCTATTCTCGTCCGTAATTTAGTTTTTGTTGTTCCAACATATACCTTTTCGCATAAATTGGATCCGTCACCTTTGCACGGAATTTGATATATCAAATTCGATTTGTCCTGCTTGTCAAGTTTACATTTAGTGTTCGTGTAAAGAGTTTGTAAAGTGTTTGATGTTTTAAAAGCTATTCTAAACTGGTCCTTATTAAAAATGTTGGACATTTTAAACTTATCTGAAAAACCGGGAATATATGTCATGCTTTTATAAGTTTTAGGGGGGTCGTTTGTCGTCACTTTTTCGTTTACTGTTCTTTCTTTATGTTTAACAATTTTTTTAATTAAATATTCCGGAAAGCAGTTTTTCTTTAAAATATCTTTAATTTTAATCGCATTGTCCTTATGGAATTTTTTGTCACTTATTTCGAAAACCCGGTTTGTAAAATTTTTAGCTGTATTAATTATTATATTTTTTGGATGTTTTGAGTGAAAATTAATTATTCGTCCTGTTGCCGTTGGTTTTTGATACCAATTTATTTCTATTTTATTGTTTTTTCTCATAAGTAATGTGTCAAGATAAGGTAGTTTATTGTCAGTTTCATTTTCTAAAGTGAACTTTATTCTCCTATGGTATGAATTTAGTGCGTTTAAAGTGTTTTGGATTTGGTCATATCTAACTATCGCAAAAAGGTCGTCTACATATTTGGTAACTAATTTTGGTTTCACTGGGAGATCGTCTAAACATTTATCTAAAAGGTCTTCCATTACTACGTCCGCTACTATTGGTGATGCAGGTGATCCCATGGCCGTGCCTCGTAGTTGTAAATAAATTTTGTTGTCATATTTTAAATATCTAGCGTCTTTTATACAAAGTAATAAAATGTCAGAAAATTGTTTTTTGGTCATATTTGTGTATTTTTCTATTATTGTCCATTTTCTTTCTATTGTTTTTATAGCGAAGTCAACTGGGATACTAGGGAAAAGTGATACTACGTCGAATGATATTAGTCTCTCATCGTCTGAAATGTATATGTTATTAAGTTTGTTCTTTAGGTCCAGTGCGTCTTTTATGTTGTACTTAGATGTTACCGTTAACTTATTCAATATTTTCACTAAATATTTGCTGAGTTCGTGTGTTGGAGAGTTGATGGACGAGCAAATTGGTCTCAATGGCATGTTCGGTTTGTGCAGCTTTGGTAGTCCATATATTCTTGGTGCCGTTGCAGTAGTTGTTGTCATCTTTAATTTTTCATAGTCCGAGATCAAATTATTTTTGAATAGAATGTCGACTAAATTGTTATTTTTCTGTTGCAAAGCCGTTGTTGGGTCCCTTTTAACTTCCTTGTATGTTGCAATGTCTCTTAATAAAATTCTAATTTTCTTGTCGTAATCCACTTTTTTCATCGCTACAGTTTTGTTTCCCTTGTCTGCATTCACAATTATAATGTCTTTATTTTCTTTGAGGAATCGTCTAGTTTTGCCCACTGTATCTAAGATCAGCTTGTCTCTTGTGTCCAAATGTATGCGTGTTACATGGTTTTCCATCAGTGTAGTCAGTTTTACTCTCGCCGTTTCTTGTGATTCTTTGTCTTTGTTGGTTTGTACGAAATCTTCACCTTCCGCAATGCATGTTAGTGTTGGAAAGTTTTGTTTCGTTGTGGGAAGAGCGTATTTTGGTCTAATATAAAAAAGGTCAAAAATTTAATAAATTAATCTATAAGGAGAGCAAGCCAAATATATAAACAAGATGATGTTTTTTTAAATCTCTAAATTTTTTAGTTTCGCATTGAAAGCAACAACAAAATTGTTTGTACGCCGAGTAAACGGACATCGTGTAATATGGGTATATCAGGTAGTGAATACTCTGGAGTATTCAAACGAAAAAGCAGGTAATACATGCGCTGTTTTGACACAATTTATATGTAATTAACATTAAAAAAGCCTATTTTTCTTTTTAAGTGGCAGTCTACTGGCGAAAGCTTTGAAAAGTAATTTATATTTTAGAGCTTTGAAACTGCAAGCTCTAAAACTTTTTCTAGATAAAAACTTTCAATTCAGAACATTTCAAGAATAGCGACAACTCTAGTTTTGATTTTTTTGTTGCGGATTATATGAACTTTGGCCTCCTAAACCCAAATCTTAGACAATTTAGACCGCTCGAAATTGGTTTGAAAGGGGAAAATTGGGGGAAAATGTCCTACAAATTTGTTGTTTTTTTCAGTGTTTCAACAAAACTACGCTTTATGGGTATCATAAGAAAGGTACTGCAAGTACCTATTCAACAAGATATTAAGCATAAAAATTCATACATACATTTTAAAGATATAACAATTTTTAATGATCTGCTTTCGGAAACCACTAGTTAGTTTTTTAGACAAATTTTATATGTAAGAATTGTTATATCTTAAAAAGTTAAGCATGTATTTTCATTTAATACCTCGTTGAACAGGTACTCATATTCAGCCCTGTCGCTGATAAACATTCAGCCCTATCTATGGTTGATAAACAAATTTGCATTAAAAATTTTCCAAATGTTTTTTTTTTTTGATTCGCCCGGAGGTATGAATCTTCCAACGATACGTATACCCGACCGATACGCATGCACGATTTACATTCAAGATCCTGCCCGGGACAGACAGAATGCACCTACGTACTAAACATACCCCCTATTGGCAATTAGGATTTTCCACTAAGCACATTAATTGGCTTTTCAGCGGAAATTAAAAATTTAATACATATCAAACGCGTATTTAAATATATTTAATTCTATATAAATAAGCAACATCGAATTAAGTTATAGGCCCTTATTATGAGTTGCTTTCGACGTTCGATCTTCGCTGGTTATCGAACGTAAAATTCTTATTATAAGCAGTGCAACCCTGTCGAAATTTTCGTTGCTCAACGAAATTTCAGTCGACTAGCATTTTGCTTTCGATGCGATCCGTGCTGAGCAATAATTGTTAAAAATTTAAGTATTTTGTGATTGTGTTTTCCTTTTTTCCAACAAATCGCAGTTAGAAAAACTGATCTCATTGACGGAGGCAAACTTTAGCTGCAAAGGGTATTTGTTCCAAGTTCAGGCGATAAAGAAATGGGAAGAACAACAGTAAAGTAGCTTAAGATTAGCTTAAGAAAGCGTTGCTCAACCGTTTTCTACTTCTAGCCAATTCTGTCAAGCTTTCATCCTCTTCTGACGAAGCGTCGAACCATAATTTCGTCATAGTCATATCTTTTTTGTCTTATTTTTTGCAATCAACTCTCAAACCAATCGTATTTAGTTGAAATAAGGCAACTATTACCTGATAGAAATATACTACCATGAGCAAGCAAAATAAACGAAATTCACAATAGCGCTACTCTTTGTCGAAAGCACGTTATAATACCAAATGCAAATACGTTCGATCAGGCCATTCGACTACAGTCGAAGATCGAACACAGCTCATAATAAAGGCCATAGTGATTATCAATTTAAGGTACTCGAAAAACAATCCTGATTTCAAAAACAATCCAAAAGACTATACTCATTTTAACTGGTTTGCGGCCATTGTCCAACCCAAGGTCCTACGTGGAAATGAGATAAATCTCATATCCGCCAAATCAAAATCCCAATTAGTTGGATATGCATTTGGGCCAACGCAGGCATAAACTTGTGTGGAAAAGAGATATACTCTGGCACACCAATCCAGGTGATAGTGAGAGTTAAGTCTAATTTCAAATCAGGAAACCACGCGAGCACGTAAATCCCAATTCGATTTAAAATTAAAATATTGAATAATTAAAAAGCAAGTTTTGAAAAACGATTCATATTTGATGGTGCTTACTTTATAAAACGTAATATCGAGACAAAAAGGAGAAACAGAACAATCTCAATTACCGATATTACACTAGGAGTATTCACGATTCAGTGCATTTGCCTGTGCAGTTGAGGACTTGTGCACTTTACAAAAACAAATTGTACGTACGTCAAAAATCTGCACAAGTGCTTTTCTACTATTACCTTCAACTTGAGGACTTGAGCAGTTGTGCACTTGTGTGCATTGAAAAATGTTGACAGCTTTGAAATGGTGATGGTGGTGCGTTCACGAAAACCTAACTGCACAACTGTCTCAAGTCCTCAACTGCACAGGCAAGTGCACTGAATCGTGAATACCCCTATTGTTATAAAACTGCGTTAAGTATAATAGGATGAAGTTAAATTGATTTAATTATTTAAATGTAATATAATTTTCTGTTTTAAGACGTCTACCGAATCAGAAAAATGAATCATGTTGAAGTTATTATTGAAATCACTGCACATACATCGTAAAGGTTCATGAAGAGCGTAATTAGAACTGCACTGACTCAACTTGAAAAACAGAAAATGTCTAGTTCCTCTCCTTGGGATGTTAAAATTTAAAGCTGAGATGAGATATTCCGAATTAATCTCGCCACGAAGTGATTTATACAGAAACATGACATTAAGCATCATTCTTCTGCTTCTTAGGGAAGGTAGTAAAATAATTTTGAGGCGTATTTCATACGATGGAAGCATAATATTGGGGTTCCAACGACTATGACGTAAAGCAAAAAGTAAAAAATGGTTTTTAAACGGATTCTATGGCGTCGATGTAGACATTATATTGTGGGTTCCATATAACTGATGCATATTCAAGAATTGGCCTTACGAGAGAGGTATATAATAATTTAGTAGTGAAGGGATCACTGAATTCTTTAGCCCATCTTTTAATGAAACCAAGGACTCCTCTTGCCTTATTTATCACCATATTAACGTGAAGATTGAAGTGAAGTTTTGAATCCATAATAACACCAAGATCGAGAAAACTGGAAACTATTTCTAAGTTAGTGTTATTTATAGTGTAATTTATGTTAGAAGATGTTATATATAGTGTAATTAGATCTACGCGAGAATGTCATTTGCTTAAATTTTTTTAAGTTGAGATTTAATATATTTAAGCTATACCAGTCCACAAGTCTGTTTAGATCAGATTGTAAAATATGTCGTTCTTCGGGTGATTTGTAACAAAGAAAAAGTTTCACGTCGTCAGCGTACATTAAGACGTTACAGTGTTTTATTACCGAAAGAAGATAATTAATGAATAGTAAAAACAAAACCGGTCCAAGATGACTGCCCTGAGGAACGCCAGAAGTGACCGAAATACTTTTTGAAAGAGAATTCTTATATAAAGCCTTTTGAGTACGTCTAGATAAATACGAATTTATCCAATTTAATAATGTGACAGGAAACCCAATAAGTTAAAGTTTTTCAAAAGAAGATTATGATTAACACTGTTGAAAGCTTTGCTAAAGTCCGTATAAATAACATCAGTCTGCAGTCCCAAAGTAAAACCATTTATAACACGCGTAGTAAACTCTAAAAGGTTTGTTGTAGTGGACCTACCCTTCAGAAAACCATGTTGAGAGACAGAAATGGTGGAAGACACGGAGTGGATTAATTGATCAGTTATGATTTTCATAAATAACTTAGGGATTGCACTTAATTTTGCAATACCTCGATAGTTAGAAACATCTATCTTGGAGCCAGATTTATGAAGGGGTATAATACAAGAATCCTTCCATATAATAGGAAAATAACCACTATGCAAGGAAATATTAAACATGTTTGCTAGAGGAGTACACAGGTTTGTAGCACATTGCTTTAAAATACAGCTTGGAATTTTATCAGGGCCGGTCGTAAAAGAAGATTTTACTTGTCGAAGATAACACATAACAATATTTCCGCATCCATACATCTCAAGAGGTCCATAACGCGAATTATTAATATGTAATAGTATTATGTAGGAGTTTTCTGCTCATATGACACCTATATAGTCATAGCGCTGGTATTTTTTAAAAACGTGTAATTAACACCACTAACCAAAATATTGTTATACCAAACCTCAAGATCACAACTGAAAACCTTAAGGACTATAATTTTATATCATCAAAACCAAATAACAAAAATGATTAAAATTAGAAAAACTGTCGAAAAATTTTCCAAACTTTGTGTCAAAGTCAATGAAAAAACTGTGTAAAAAGTATATAGATATTTTTGCATTCGAAAATAAGCCAATTTCAGCAAATAATTTTTATAAACCAAAAATTCCGATTAAAATCAAACGAACCAACTTATATAAAAAATGATAGAATACCGCAGGTGCATAAAGATGAAATAAGCAAGCAAGTAGCTAAATTATTAAAGGACAATATCATTGAACTATCAGCTTCAGAGTACAATACTCCCATACTATTAGTACCAAAAAAGTCTCTATCAGGTAAAACCGAAAAACTCCATCTTTTTTCATCAGTTGTAGACTATAGAGGAGTTAAGAAAAATATAAAACCAGCAGATAAATTTCCGTTGCCAAGAATTTATTTATTTATGCCAAGATGACATTCTTGACCAACTAGGCAGAGCGAAATATTTTTCTTGCCTAGACTTAACGTCTGGTTTTCATCAAATAGGGCTCGATGGAAAATCTAGGAACATCACTTCTTTTTCCACAGATAAAGGATCATACCGTTTTAAGCGTTTACCATATAGTCTTAAAATAGCCCCGAATTCATTACAACGAATGATGACGATAGCGTTTTCAGGTTTGACACCATCACAAGCTTTTCTGTACATGGACGACTTAGTTGTCTTAGGATGTTCTGAGAAACATATGTTAGCTAATCTGACAGATGTGTTTGAAACATGCCGAAAACACAATCTAAAACTTAATGCTGATAAATGCTTATTTCTCAATCACGAAGTACTATACCTTGGGCATAAATGTACAGATAAAGGCATCTTACCGGACGATAGTAAATTTCAAACTATCATAGATTGTCCGACTCCTACAAATGCTGATGCAACCAAACGTTTCATTGCATTCTGCAACTACTATAGCCGTTTTGTCCCCAATTTCGCGGAACATTCACGCATTCTAACAACACTTTAGTTTAGTTCAGTTTATTTGCAAACTCCATTAATGATAGTGATACAATTCACATTAATAACATTTTTTAATAAGATTTCACCCTTAAAACTAATATTCAATATTTAACATTTTAAATTAAAAGAAATGGAAATTATGTTTATGTACTAGACTATCAAAATTATTCCTTAGGCTTCTAATGTTTTGATGCACAGTAACTACTGAATCGCTTACACTATAACTATTATAAGAACAACTTAAAACATAATTAATAGTATTGTTGCGATTAACGCTTTAATTCAAAGACAGTTCATTTTTTAAAGTACTTGATTGACTTAAATTTATTAAGTTTAAATTCATATTCATATGCGTTTGTTAGGTTATTCCAAGCTTAAACTTTTGTTATTAGCAGTAGTACTATAGCAGTACTTTAAAATTCCTGTAAAATGGAATATCAAATAGAAATAATTAATTACAAATACAAATAGTTCAACTATTCTTACTTTTTTAGTCTTGAATTTTAATATATGTTTAGAGTTTAATATATACGCGCTCGCTGCGCTGAGCTTCAAACAGGAAAAGGCAGAAATTACGTTATGCGATAATTACATCGTGTTTTTATATTAAGCTTGCTGAATTGCAGCTGTGTCAATCGATGTCAGTGTCAATTGTTGAGATTAGCGTTGCCAACAAGTATTAACAGCAAAGGGGTCGTTGCAAAAGTCATTTATCATTATCTAAACAAAAGTATATTGGTAAAAAATTATATTTTAGTTAAGTCGTCAAACGACTGAACAACAAACACTTTACTGTTATTTTCTTTGCGTAATAATATGCGCACTTTACTGTTATTTTCTTTGCGTAATAATATGCGATTATTCGAGTACCATAGATAAGCATAATTCTTTTCAATTTTTAGTTTTTTAGCAGCGAATAGTAGGGCACGAAAGTAGCCAGTTAAGCTTTCATTAATATATACGTTATTATTATATTTCTGGCCAGTACATACTTCGTTTTACATAGTATTCATTTATTTGGTTATCGGGTACGTCAACATGTAAAGCATCGAGAAAAAAATGTTCGTGAGAGATCACGCGCTTTGCTATTGTTGGCGTTAGGAACGCTGACAATTATCAATTGAATTCGCCAATTTATTCTGCTCGAGCTTGTGAACCTTCTCTTCTAGCTTGCAGACTTTTGTGCTTAATTGAAAATTAGACTCTTGCAGCTGCTTGATGTCGTTGAGGTAAACAGCATTATTGTTTTTTAGTTCGATTAACTCTTTGTAAAGCATTTCTAAAGTCACCGGTACCGCAAAATTAGAGGAAGAACTTGCCTGGTTTGATGTAGCCTTGAGGGTAGGAATCGGTGTGCGTTGCTGTTGTTGGCTTACATTTTTGTGAGACTCTTTCCTGCGTAATTCGCGGTCGTTGAAATTATTTAGAGAATTTCGCCGCGATGGGACATACTTCTCACAATGGAACGGAACATCATTGGCACGCATGTAGTCGAAGTCATTTTTGTTTAATTTAGCGCACGAAGCATGATAAGAGTGCGCACATACCGAACAGTTTATTTAATATAACTCAGTACGTTAGATTTTTTTATTGCAGCACGAGCAAATTATTATTATTTTATAAGAAATAAAAAGAAAAGCACTTAAAAGTTAGAAACAGTGTTTTTAGATATTTAGTAATAAAGCTTGAGTTCCACGATATTGACAACGACACGGCAAAAATTAAAAACAATTCTATGAGGAACAGTTGATACACAGCCGATCGATACAACGACTCAGTGAAAACTTTGTAAGAAATACGCTACATTTGAATGGAATAAGGAATGTGAAGGTGCATTTATATATCTTAAGAACTCACTAATAAGCCCCAGAATTCTGCAGTACCCCGATTTTAAAAAACAAATTTTGTATCACAACAGACGCTAGTAAATACGCATGTGGTGCTGTACTCATCCAAGAGTACGATAATGTGCAACTTCCCATTGGCTACGCTTAAAGGTCTTTTACAAAAGGTGAAAGCAACAAGTCTAGAATTGAACAGGAATTAGCTGCCAAACATTCTGCCATAAATTACTTTCGCCCTTATGTGTACGGAAAAAATTTTTTAGTTAGAAGCGCTCACCGTCCATTATCATATCTCTTCGTGATGAAAAATCCATCTTCCAAGCTCACAAGAATGAGACTTGACCTAGAAGAATATGATTTTACTATTGAATATTTAAGGGGAAAAGAAAATTATGGAGCTGATGCGTTATCACGAATAGAATTTGAAGAAATAAAAAATATTACTGAAAATTCAAAGAAAATTTTTAAAGTAACTATAAGACTACAGAGTAAAAATAACAGTATGAAAGACGAGAAAATGAGCGAAAATAATAATCAATCATCAAATGATAAAGTCTATGTATATGAGGCACCCAAATGGATAAAGAATAGTGCACGAATTTTTTCAAATCTTGATAAAATAAAAATAAAACTACGGAAAAAGGTTATAAGCACTTTTAAAATAATCGACATTGCTGTTCATGGAAAAATTGATTTAGATTAATTATTTTTAAAGCTTGAAAATATGGCTGACGCAATAGAATCAAAAGATTTCAGTTATCACTCGATGATAATCTGTTCAAATACATACAAATTAAAGAATTAAAATACATAGCAAATAAAAGAAAGCAATTAGAACTTGCCGTTATCCCAATTCTGACTAAAATAGTCAGTGATGACGAAAAGCTCAAATTATTAAAAAAATTTTGTGACTATCCAATTTTTGGTGGACACCCAGGCATTCAATGAATGGGTCGTACCAGAAATGTAAACTAAATAAAACAATGAAACATACGAAATTGCCAATGATATTGACTCCAACACCACAAAAAGCATTCGAAATAGTTCTAATTGATACCAGCGGACCGTTACCGCTGCCAGAATATGGTAATGAATATGCTGAAACTATAATATGTGACTTGACAAACTATTTAATCTCACTACCTGTAGCAAGCAAAAATGCACGGGTAAATTCTTAGATGAGGCCAAGACCGACATACGGTTGTAGCGCCAACTAATGATGAATGAATGATATATGGGCCTATGAAAAAGTCATTACAGACATGGGTACAGAGCATGAAACATTATATACAGATAGCTTACTCCTTGCGCAAAAAATGAAATCTTCTGCGCACTAGGTCACTCGAGCTTGTCAGCTGTAACACGTGGTGCATACATACAAAAGAAAATGTGAAAAAGCAAAAAGTAAACACAAGCAGCAAGCAGCACAATCACAAGCATTTAATAAATATTGCATTCATTTAAATCAATTTCTAATATTGTGCAGTTACAGTACACGTAAATTATATTTTTCAATTATATTTTATGTAATTAAAATTAGTACTAAAGTTTAAGATGCTTTTGATGAGTATAGCAACGATTTTAATTCGGGCCATAAAATGAATTTACAATTTTTCTTTTCAATAATAGCACTGAAAAATAAATTTATAAATTTATAAATATATTTATAATGTAATTTATTTCATTTCAATAAGAAAATGCCGATATTTCTTCATCGCTATAAATGAATTATCCCCTTTAAATATATTGTGACTACGTTTTTATTTAGCCACTTTGACAAGCTCGAACTACGTCACAACAAAGATGGCGGACATGCGCAATACTTTATCTGTAGTTCTTTGTATCATGGGTACAGAGTACAAAAACCAAATCTTCAATGAATTATACAAATTGTTAAATATTGAGGCAGTCACATCAACAGCGTATCACCATCAAACGCTAGGATCTGTGGAAATAAACCACAGGGCATTCAATGAATATGTGAGAAATTTCATTTTCATTCCAAACTGCTCTTCAAGAGAGAGCAAAATATATGGTTAGTAAATATAAGCATAGAAATAAAGAATATATATGATAGAAAACTTAACAATATAAGAATAGAAATAGGATATTTAGTATAAGTTAAATTATTTTATGTTAATAATTGTTAAAAAAAATATTTTTTACGAGCAAACGCTCTTTATTCGTTTAATGCTTGACTAAAACTAAACTTAACATTTTTTATATCTTATCAACTAAGGCTTAGCGTTGCAGCGAACAGGCGGCAGCGCTGCTAGCTTTGCACGTACTCCACTTGTAGCTTAACTGCAGGAAATTCAGCAGACATATCGTCAGCAGTTTTACCTGTGGGAACGGTCTTGTGAAATAATTATGATGAAATATGTGATTAAGCCGAAATTTCAATGTGCAGGGTGTTAACTCCTCCCTCCTTAGAATCGATTGTCCCCAATCGATCAAAAATATGGGATATTATTAAGTTTGATGTTTGAAAAGTTTTCTATTGTCCTTGGTGCTATTGGAATTTCCTTTTCAGAAACAATGATAGTGGCTTCCTTTTTGCATAATAGTTTTGGTATCAACATCAAAAGAAATATAGCGATCACGGCTGCAATTGCAATAAATTGACTGGTTATTGCTCCTATCTTCAAGGACTGTATCGCCTTAGTATTGTTGATGTGAACCTCATTCAGGGCTTCTAGTGATAGCAGATGAATTCGTTTTTCCTCTGAAGGAGTTGGCTGTATTGATGCTGGTATGGTTTTTAGGGATGAAGCTTCGATGTTACTGAATACTTCTTTTCCAATCTCAATAGTTGTATTATGAAATTTAATTAGGTATGTTCCGGATAGTGCATGGGTGATATTGTCGACGAGTACTGTTCCATTAAATTCGTTAAGTAGGATAACACCAGGTTGAATCTCTTCTATAGATTTTATGTGTTGACTGTTGCTGATAACGCATGACGAATTTAAACTATTTATTAACTTAGGGATACATGTGCTGTTGCTTATATTTACTAATTGGTTTCTATGACATACAGTTACAAAATTAAATCTATTACATTTTGTTTTTATTCCATATATTTCGTTATCTTTAATTAAAATTTCATCGTATACGATGTTTACAATATTCTGTGCTTTTTTAACTGGTCTTAAAATAACATTTTTATAAGTTTCAACTTTAGTTAAAGGTATTTTTATTATGTAAAGAATTGCAGTATTATTGTTTAAAACATTTACATTAGAAAATTCAAGTGCTTCTTCTGCCGTTGCAAATGGCATTTCTTCTTGCCTTAGCTTTTCTAATGCTAGGCTGATTTCATATTTATTTAATAAGACAGAATTTATTATTCCATTTCTTGCCCATTGTATGGCATATTTAATATTTATTATTTCTTCCTTAATAAGTCTTAATCTATTTTGTAAATTAATAGCAAATTCATTATTCAAACCATTATCTTTTCTTATATAATTTGAGATTTCATTAGTTATTTTCGTTAGATTGTTTATTTGCATATTGAATGCTTCGTTTATTACTACTTGTTTGTTATTGTTGTTAATAAGATTACTTATATTATTCGTTATTGACTCTAGGTCATCGTGATCTGGGCTTCCGGCAATATACTTCCAGGTGGTCCCAATAAAATTTAATGATCTCTTTGAACGAGTGTTAAGTTTTAGGGAGTTAAGGATATCTATGGTACGGGTTAACTCATGCCTTAAAAGTGGATAAAAAGTATTTGATTTGTCTATGTTTCGTTCTATATAGTTGTTTGTCTTTTGTAAAAAGTCGTCGTACAATTCGATGTTTATTACGTGGATGAATTTAAAAGTTCCATCCTGAATCTTAGCTAATCCATTGTCCATTGAAATCATATGAGCAAGTGTGTAGTCCAATATTTGTACATTGGCCGTAACGGTAGTAAACAAAAATCTGTAAAGAAAAATTAGTAAGATATTAGTTGCGTATACGGTCTTTGTGTACAGTTCGTCCCGATTCTGTTATGACTACCTTGGATTTATTTTCTTTAACCTTTTCTTCTTTATACCGAGGGGTAAGCTTCGAGCCTATTCGTTTATTGTTTCTTACATAAATAGTGTCACCTACAGAGTAATTTTTGGAAGGATGTCTTCGTTTGTTGTGATGTTCCATGTCTTTTGTCTGTTTTCCCTGTTTTCTGCATTTTTCTGCCAAATTAGGTTTCGCTGATCTTCTGTCATTATTTGTCTACCTAGGAATAAATCTATTGGTTTTTTTTGATGTTGTCGAATGTACTGATGAGTTATACTCGTAAACAGATATGGTTAATAATTCTTGAAATGTGCGGTGTGTTCCTTCGCCTTTTAAACATCTCATTATTTCTGTTAATGTACTGTGAAAACGTTCAACTTGTCCATTTACCGTACTTGTGTAAGGGGGTGTTGTGAATATTTTTATACCCAACTGGTTTTTCATCATGTGAGTTAAAGATATTGAACTAAATGATTTTTCATTATCTATTACAACAAGTTCTGGTTTTCCGAAAGTTAACAACATTTCTCTTAACGGTTCCTTAATGTCTTCTATGGCTTTTGATTTCAGTAATTTTGCTTGCGCATATTTTGAAAATTTATCTATAGCGGTTAAAACAGTATTTCTTTCTGTAGAGTAGATATCTATGTGTAATATTTGTCCTGGAAATTTTGGGATCGGGGTAGCATGAATTTCTTGTTTATTAGGGTGTTTTTCGTATTTATGTTTTTTGCAAATACTACAGGTTTTTATTATTCTGTCTATTTTCATGCTCATGCTAGGAAAATATATTTTCTGTAACAACTGAATTTTGTTTTCCTTTCCATTCCGATGGGCTCTTTTGTGTTCATTTAGAATGGCTTCTTCTTGTTCCGTTTCATTTGTCACGTCTCTTACTTGTGTCTGAGTGTATCGTGTCCTGTATGAACCAAAATGCAGGGGATAAATTTCTTGGATCATGCCCATAATAGGTTCTGCAGAGAATATACCATTTATGACGCTGGGGTTAAGATATTGTTTCAAAATTGATGTTAGATTTTCTTGAGTATAGGATTGTTTTACGATAGTGTGTCTATAATAAGTAGGGAAAGGAATAGAAAATTCATACTTGTCTTCATTTCCTACTTGGAGTATAAGTTGGTTCTTAAATACGTTTATTGGGGCTTCAACAGTGGGGATAAGGTTATGAGCGGAGCTTTCGTCACTGTGAACTGTTACTGATGTTGTGTTTATCTGTGAAGTTTGGGGTGGTCTTGATAAGGCATCTGCAACTATATTACTTTTACCGGATGTGTACTTTAAAACATAATTGTATTCCTCGAGAATCGCTTTCCAGCGCTTCATTTTACTATTGTTTTTGTTGCTTAATGCGTACGTGAGTGGTTGATGGTCAGTGAATATGTTAACTCTTGCCGATCCATAGAGATAGCTTCTGAATGTGTTTGTGCCCATATAATTGCTAACATTTCCTTCTCATTAGCCGCGTAATGTTCTTCCGCTTTGCTTAATGTTCGAGAAATGAATGATATTGGTCTATCACCTTGGGATAGTACTCCACCTAAAGCACAATTTGACGCGACTGTAGTTAATTCAAATGGTTTGTTGTAGTCAGGGAAAGCAAGCATAAGGTCGCTCGATATAAGTGAGTTTTTAATTTTTTCTATTGCATCAATGGCTTCAGAGTTTAATTTAATTAATTTCTTTGCTGATTGAGTTTTGGACACTCGTCCATCCTCTCCTCGTAATAGGGTGGTCAACGGTTTTGCCAGTTTTGCGTAGTCTTTAACAAAACGTCTATAATAGCCGGACATTCCTAGGAATGAGCGGAGATCTTTTAGAGTCCTGGGAAGTGGGAAATTCTTTATAGCTATTGTTTTACCAGGGTTGGTCTTAATTCCTTCAGGGGATATAAGGAATCCAAGAAACTCGACTTGTTTTTCTAGCAGGTGGCATTTATCTAATTGGATTTTCATATTGGCTTTTGTAAGTGTTTCAAAAATAATTTGGATATGTTTTAATGGTTCGCCTCACTATCGCTAAAAACTATTATATCGTCAATATAGACGTAGCAGAATTTTCCTATGTATTCACGAAGAATATCGTCCAACGCTCTTTGGAAAATCGAAGGAGCGTTTCTTAACCCGAAGGGTAATCTCGTGAATTCAAATTTTCCATTGTTAATGGAAAATGCTGTTTTTTCCATATCGGATGGCTTCAGAGGGATTTGGTGGAAACCGCTTTGAAGGTCTAAAACTGAAAATAGTTTGCTATTTCCAAGGTGTGCGATCACTTCATTTATTTCGGGAATGGGGTAACGGTCTGCTATGGTTACAGTATTTAGTTTGCTGTAGTCTATGACCATACGGTGCTGCTTATTTCCGGATGAATCGGGCTTCTTAGGTACAATCCACACGGGGGAATTGTACGGGGATCGAGACGGTCTTATTATACCGTTGTCAAGAAGTTTTTGAATTTCGTTTTCTACCTCGCCTTTAAGGGCCATAGGAAATGGATAAGATTTTGTATAAACTGGAGTGTCACTATTGGTACGTATCTCACCTACAACTCGGGTCGTGTAAGTTAACCTTTCATCTGGTTCGGAAAAAAGATGTTTATATTTTGAAATAATTTTTAGTACGGAGTTCTTTTGGGCAGTGGTCATGTGGTCTGTTCTTATGTGGTTCACTGATGGTGATATCATTTGTTTTATTTTGACTTTCGTCTTGTTGAGAATGGTCATGCAATTGTCTCTCGTATGTATGACTGCAGAGAGCTGTTTCAGGCTGTCATTACCGAGTATTCCGTGGAAGGATTTGAGGGTAGGTAATAGGAAAAATTTTAAATTTATGGTTTTTTCTCCGAAGAGGTTAATGAAAGTATGTTGGCTTACTCTTACGTCGCCGCCTATTGATTTAGCGTAAAAAACTTGGTCGTTGGGTAAGGGTTTGTTAACTAGGCATGGTTGGATGTAGTTTTTACTCGATCCTGTATCTATTAAAAATTTTAGAATCTCTCCACTACTGGTTCGGCATTCGAAAAAAGGTAATGAAGAGTCAGTTATCCTAAAAAATGTATATCGCTATATTCTTGTGGCTCGGTTTCTTTAGTGATAAACTCTTCGTATTGTTCAACATAGTCTTCAAGTGTTTGTCCATATTCATAGTCTGAATTATCTGTTTCGTCTAAGTTACTTTCATTACTGTAGGGCTCATTAGTTTCGATATGGAAATTCCGTTGGAATTTCTGAGGTGGAATTGTTCCTGATGGTGGTGGTGGTCTCTTTCCTGCTAATTGATTTTTAAAAGGATTGTTCATATAATTCACTCTTCTAGAGTGCATACTATGGTCGACCTCCATGGGTTCAGGTCTAGGTTGAGGCTTAGGCACTTGCGGTCGTTGTGGTGTTGGATATGGAAACTGGTTATTAAATGGGTTAGAATGTTGTGGTGGACGTGGAACATATGTTAACTGAGGAAAGAAAGGTTGTTGGAATCTAGGTTGGTTGTTATGGTGAAAAGATTGTTGGAACCTAGGTTGGTTATTGTGGTGAAAAGGTTGTTGTGGTCTATGTGGAATAGTTTGTCTTCCAGGTGGCAACGGAGGAGGTTGGCTGTAGCCTTTACGAATTGCGCCTTGGCTATTATTTGCATATTGCGTTCTATAGTTTTGATTCTCTAATTTAAGACAGAGATGCAACGCTTGTGGCAAATCTGCGGGTTCTCTAATACCAAGAAGTCTTGGCAGGTCACCCTTGAGGCCTCTGACGAAAGTGTCCAGAGCCTTTTGTCTATATGTCTGGGTCAAAAGGTATAATGACTCTTGACCTATTTCCATGCATGCTACTTTATTTAGTATCAAAGAAAGGTGGGAGTACACTGCTTGATAGAACTCTTGCGTGGAGCTGTTCCCTTGTATCAAGCTCGACATTTGGTACTCTAAAGTACCTAAGTCGCGTTTGTCCGCGTAGTGTAGTGTCAGGCATCTGGAGATCGCCTTCCAATCTAATGGAGTATTGTATGACTCCAATGCGGTGTCAGCGTCTCCAACTATCTTATTTCGGATCACGCTAAGGATTCCGAAATATCTGGGTGTTCCCCTTTGCGGTTCGTAAATTTTAAGCACGCGATCTACGCTCTTCCTCCATGAGCTAAATTCGCTCGGATTTCCTGTAAAATCCCGAAGACAACGCACGATGTCTGGGATTTTATCGAGGTCAGTTAGTCGTTCCCTATGCTCCGGTCTGATTGTCTCGTCAGTTACAGCGTTAAGATCAGAGTTAGGATTTAGTGCTGCGTGAATTAGGCTTTGC
Organism: Dichetophora obliterata; assembly: GCA_963920525.1. Lineage (NCBI taxonomy): Eukaryota > Metazoa > Arthropoda > Insecta > Diptera > Sciomyzidae > Dichetophora > Dichetophora obliterata. The sequence continues at coordinate 87,271,847 of OY986438.1, read as the reverse complement.
CCTTCACTGGCTAGCACTCTACCCACTATTTGGGTTATCAAATTCTCCAGTTCTGGAGTGGAATTCACTGGCGGGACTGGGGGAGTAGTATTACCTGGGTTAAGGATTGGTGGGCGGATCAAATTTGGATTTGCCATTATATGTGATTGTTTTAATATTTATTGTATATTTTATTTATATAACTGGAGGATTACCTTTTCCGGTGGTGAATCGCAGTTATCGAGAAAATTTTATAATTAAAAAATGTTTTATCTTTTTTTATTTTATTTTATATTATTATCTTTTCGTATTTTTGTTATATAACTGGAGGGTCACTAAACTGTTCAAGTTGGTGAGTCGCAGCTATGTCGAAATATATTTTTTATGTGAATATAAATTCAGATGTTTATAGGGGGTTTTTCCCTTTTCTTTTTTTTTATTTTAAGTATTTTTTTTTTCAAAAGAAAAATTTAAATATTTTTGTGTTATTTATTTGAACTTAAGAAGTAGTTTTAGGGTAAAATTTTATTTTAATTCTATATTATTAGCAAGGATTTTGAATATTTGTTGAAAAAATAATTGTGCTGAATGTGATTGAATTTAGAAGTTGAACGACAACACTTTATTTGCTTTTTTCCTTGTTTTTCTCTTAATATTATCAATAATTTACTTTTTCAAATCTGCACTGATTACTCTTGAAGCACTTTTTCCTATATTTAATAATATAACAATGTTTACAATTTTTCTTAATCCTACTTACAATGAAAATAGAGTTGTCTTCATGGTCACGCCGGCGATGTAGATTATTCCCGTTTGTCCGCTGAATAGACGGTGACTAAGGCTCCGTTTCACACTGTTGCGTGATGTGGCTTATTTCTAAAGAATCCTGCCACAGATGACAACTCGTTGGTTCGGACCCAGGTATATTCCCTGTGTTCCCTCGATGCTTAACTGGATTGCGGCGTACTACTTTAGGACGGCTTATGCACAGTTGTTCGGCCACAAATTGCTTGGTGCACTTTTGTTTAAAGTCTATGAATCAATGCGTGCTACTTTAGGACGGCTTATATGTTTCACTAGAGTTCACTTTATACTTCGAAGGACACACTTTCGGAATATTTTTATGTTACACTTTTATGATAACGCGACCTGGGTCCCTGCTCGGGCGCCAGTTAAATTATTTTATGTTAATAATTGTTAAAAAAATATTTTTTACGAGCAAACGCTCTTTATTCGTTTAATGCTTGACTAAAACTAAACTTAACATTTTTTATATCTTATCAACTAAGGCTTAGCGTTGCAGCGAACAGGCGGCAGCGCAGCTAGCTTTGCACGTACTCCACTTGTAGCTTAACTGCAGGAAATTCAGCAGACATATCGTCAGCAGTTTTACCTGTGGGAACGGTCTTGTGAAATAATTATGATGAAATATGTGATTAAGCCGAAATTTCAATGTGCAGGGTGTTAACTTATACGTTAACAACCCAGCTGGACATAAGATAGCAAATAGGTTATAACTGATAATTAAAAGACATGGTGTAGTGTACTTTCATACATACATACGTACACACATCATGCAAACAACCACCTAAAAAAAAGACCTTCACTTTAATGACCTACAGTTGTCTAACATACGACAACAATAATAAGAAAACATATCAACATGATATGTTGACAAATTCCCAAATTTAACTCTAAAAAAACCTCAACGTAAACACAACTAATTGCAGCTTGAAGTGCATTCTTATGAAGTGCATTTAGCACCCCTTTGCGTTTGTGCCGCTAGATACCGCACAAGTTGAAACGCGTCAGCGGTGTTGTGTTACAAGTGCATTGCACAGAAAAACACACTACAACAACAGCAGGCGATAAGTCGAACAAGTGCCTATGACACTTTAAAGTCAAGGCCATGAATTTCAAGCGAACCAATTAATGTTGAGGAAAATAATTAAATTAAGGGGAATAAGAAAAAGGTTAACAAACTGAAAGTGATTGGTCGATTATCAATTTTAAAATTAAATTCAAAAAGTATTGGAATAAAGGGCGGAGTCTTGGAAATAGTGGTAAAATTATTTTAAGAAAAATACTTGTATTTTTAGTTTATAAGTCAAGACTTTTCTGTAATAAAATTAGAATTTAAAGACGACTAATACTGAGCTCTTCAGCTCCATGTTTTATTTAATTCTCTAACTCGGCTCTTTAGCCGAAAATAAAGCGAGGCTCTCTAGCCAACAAAAATAGCGGATTGATGCCCTTAAACATCAATCACTTTCATCACGACAGGCTTATTCGTGATAAGTGAATTCTATCTAATACTATCTATTCTCTTCACTATAAATATCAACATACCCTACATGGCGATCCTGCCAACTTACTGAGACTTTCTGACTTAACAAAAATTTGATTCTAAATTTTCTGAATTTTTTTAATAATCTTATTTTGAATAAAGTAAAACTTTAAATGACAACGAAAGAACAGATCGACGAAATTTTTAAAAAATGGGAAAATCTACTCATTCCCACTGAAGTAGAACCATATATACCAGAAGGACGTCAAGAAGATTTTCCAACATACATCCCACAAGATAAATCAGCTGGACCTAAAGCGATAACCATACAAGAATACCGAGAGCGACAGCAAAAAGCAATAACAAAGAAGGAAGATAAACCACAAACTAAAAGAAGACCCAGAGCTGGAAAAGCAGTCCGAGCAAGACAGCGGGTAGCTGAATTGTATAAAATTGTTAGGATAACTAATGACGTAAAAACAAAAAAGGAACTTTTAAAACAAATTAAAATAGAAAAATTAAATTATAATAAAACAAAATAATAAGAAATAAACACTTAAATTTTATTAAATATAAAATAGAAATAGATTACTTTTATGATACCAAATATTACTTCTTTGTATAACTATTTAACTATGTTTAATAGCGAGGTTAAAGAAAAAATAATTATAAATGAAAATATAGACAATAATTTAGGATCAGTTGTGACGACCAACCATATACAACAGATAGGTTGGACAGTCATAATTACTTTAGGATTAATAGCTTTATTAGCTTATGTAATATATAAAATCAACAAATATTGCAAAACATATATTAGAAAACATAATGTTAGGGCTATAGTAAATAATTAAAAGCTATTATACAAAATCAAAAAAAAAAAAAAAAAATGAAATAGTGGTAAAATTATTTTAAGAAAAATACTTGTATTTTTAGTTTATAAGTCAAGACTTTTCTGTAATAAAATTAGAATTTAAAGACGACTAATACTGAGCTCTTCAGCTCCATGTTTTATTTAATTCTCTAACTCGGCTCTTTAGCCGAAAATAAAGCGAGGCTCTCTAGCCAACAAAAATAGCGGATTGATGCGCTTAAACATCAATCACTTTCATCACGACAGGCTTATTCGTGATAAGTGAATTCTATCTAATACTATCTATTCTCTTCACTATAAATATCAACATACCCTACAATGGACAGTACACATGGACAGAATAAAAAGTAATAAAATATAAAAAGAGAAAAAAAAGAAGAAAAAAAATATTTTTAAGAATATTTTGTGATTACATAATTAAGAACAAATTTATAAATTCATTCTCAGAAAAGAGGAGATGTAATCTGCATGTATAAAATTATTGATAAAAATAATATGTGCTTGATCAGCATAATTCATTTCTTTCAAGACACTGTTTATATTTGTCACAAACTGTGTGGGATCTGCCTACTCAACATATTCTCACACAGTTATATTCTCATGCAGTATGTTATTTCTTATGCATGCACATCAAGCTGCTTAGGTACGTATAAGTGTTAGTGTGTATGTGTGCCGAAGCAGCATGATTTAAGCAACATATTATGATAAAACCAAAATCGGTAATCATTAATGATCGTATCATCGTTGAATGATATAAAATTAAAAAGCGTTATTTTACAAAGGCCACCGACGATTTTGATATACGGATTACGACCTGGTATTGAATGCAGCTAGAGGCTTTTTCAAACATTGTCAAAAATACCAACCTTCGGACTTTATAGGTGTCATACGTGCAGAAAATTCTTAAGTGACCCAAATCGGACCTAATCTCAAATTGATAACCTGGTATAGAATCTGCAACAATGCAGTGTTGTGACTCACAACGAGGTATTCCCCAAAAGATTGTCTATTTATTAATGGCCAAATGCTGACAACGAAAGTTGATCCACCGCAACTACAAAGCGGGCGATCTACGCTCATTGCAGTGCGGCACTTTTATATGAATTAAATGCCAAGGCCAGTAAATTAAACTATGAACGATGCAGAAAAAAAGGAAAAAGTATTTAGGATACAAAATATGCTATGACAAGATTATAAGGATGACATAGAAGATCAAGGGAATGAACTGAGAACTGCCTGCAAGAATGTGGTGAGTTAATTTATCCAATTGTTTATAATGATTCTTTGCGTGATAAATTTGTGGGTATTGGGGGTTACCAATAGTTTGAATATAATTAAGGAAAATTCGGCAATAGATTCAGTCCACGGGACAATGACAAGATTGTCAAGTTTTAAGACAGGGCTAGAAAATTTTAACTCCGAACTTAAAGACCTAACTGTATTGTCATTGAGCCGGTTGAGGGCAAACGGTCATCATTCAAATTGGACTTTTGAAGGGAAAAATGCATGTCCAGCGAATACTAGAGTAAATGATGTGTTCGTACCTGGGACCGAAAATAATTGTTATTCTAGATTTCACAGCAGAAAAAGTTGGGCAATTTCAACTCATAAAAATGTTCGTTATGAATAACTTTTATTTTTAAGAAAAATGTTTTTTGGTTGCCGGATAACTTTTATTTTTGAGGAGTAATTTTTTTAGGTTGGCTCATAACAGTTATATTCTGAAATTAATTTTTTTAGTGTCAATTGATTACCTAACCGAATATAAATTACTGAAGCGATTACCAAGCGATTACTTAGCCGAATACCGATTACTAAGCGATTACATAACCAAAGACTGATTACTGAAGCAATTATTGAGCTGAATACTGATAACTAAGCGATTACATGACTGAGGAGTGATTACTAAAGCGATTCCCAGGCGATTTCTTAGCTGAATACCGATTACTAAGTGATTACATAGTCGAAGACTGATTACTGAAGTGATTACTTAGCTGAGTACTGATTACTAATTACTAAGCGATTACATAACAAAATACTGATTACTGAAGTGATTACCAAGCGATTACTTAGCTGAATACTGACTACTAAGCGATTACATAACCGAAGACTGATTACTGAAGTGATTACCAAGTGATTACTTAGCCGAATACCAGTTAATAAGTGATTACTTAACCAAATACTGATTACTGAAGTGATTACCACGCGATTACTTTGCTGAATACTAATTATTAAGCGATTACAGAATTGAAGACTGATTACTTAGCCAAATATCAGTTACTAAGCGATTACTTAACCAAATACTGATTACTGGAGTGATTACCAAACGATTACTTTTCTGAATATTGACTTATAAGCTATTAAATGACCGAATACTGATTACTGAAGTGATTACCAAACGATTACTTAGCTGAATACTGACTACTAAGCGATTACATAACCGAAGACTGATTACTGCAGTGATAACCAAGTTATTAATTAGCTGAATACCGATTACTAAAGCGACTGCGAGAACAAAGGTACAGCTTGAACAGGCAGAAAAGCGACAGCACGATTAATTCACGCCCCGGTTACTTAACGCTGCAATCATAGGATACTATCATGAGAACACATATTTTAATAAAGACATTATACATATTAAATAATTTTTAGAGTTACTTAATCTTTCACATTATCTTGGAGCGGCTGAGCTTTATCTCCATCTGCCGCAATGTTCTGCAAATTCTGTTTTTTATTTCAAAATCTTTGTAGATTCGCTCGTTGGTCAATTC